>CM068829.1:197500-637500 GCA_028554795.2 Sinohyriopsis cumingii | reverse complement strand
AGCGTTTATACGCTTCCTTTATAGCGTTTGTACGCTTCCTTTATATCGCATTGTGCTTGATTTTAGAAGAAAACAAATATCAGGATCTAGATGTTTTGAAAAACTACATTTTTATTTTATTGATATGATGTACATTGGGGGGATGACACACATGTGGTAAATGGCATACACTACAGGGACAGAGATTTGCACACCTCTAGTTCACTACACTTAAGAGGACTTCGCAAAATTACCTCCTCCTTGTCCAAGGGAAAATTTTAGAATTCCGTTTACTTCGTAAATTTTATTTATTTAATTGATCTAGCAGAAGCCATTCCGATGACTATAAATGACCCAGTAAGAGCTAAATATCACTTTTCGTTTTTCAACTTTATGAGACAATTTAAAATGTTAGGGATTTTATGAATCCAAATAAGACAATAAAAACATGCTTTAACAGAGCAATAAATTATGTTGGCAGTAGCATATTTTAAAAATTTTTCAATTTAAGACTATGCATTACTTGAGAAATGGGAAATCAAAAATGTTAAAAATAAGACAGCTAGAATCGTAACCTATATAAAAATATAGTAATTATTGAAGTTTTATGTCTAGAAAAGTAAGGCTGGATAATCATAGATTACAAAAACACTATCTTACACTTTTGTGCAAAATGGCATCTGGCTCAAGGCTTCCTTAATTATAATATATCCGATTGCACCAGTTATTAGCGGCATAGTTTATGACGTAAATAGCTTCCAATCAATACAAGCTGGAGTAAGAGTCTTTACTGCAACTTTCGTCATCCGACAGAGAAAAACATTATCTTTCAAGACTCGTTAAAGCGATTTCATTAATAAAAAGGTCATTTAATAATCGTGACAATCATATTCCCAGACACTGTTATTCGGTTGAATGAAATATCATTTTTTTTCCTCCTCGACTTAATACAAATTTCGTCTCAAGTAATGAACAAACATTTAAAAAGTATTTAATTGGATCACCTCTATATTGATGTTTAATTGAAGAAAGTACACAACACATATTTTTCTCTTGCGAATATTACCTAGAACAAGGCCATGTAATGTTCCAAACCTTACTCCATATAGTAAATTAACTTTAGATATCTTTAATATGGTAATACAATGTTCCAATACGAAATAAGCATTCGTGTATTTAGGTCAATCCAAATTTGTTTGACAATCATGCCTGCTGAGATTCTAACAATCAAACCTTTGCTCAGAAATCAGCCCACAACACAGACGATATTTGTCTTTGATGAACCCAGTTTTCGGCTATCTTTGTTGTGGTATCTTTTGTCAATTTAAAATATCTTATAGAAGGATAGAAACGATGTTATTGCATGCGTATAAAACAGTGCTGAAATTCATATCTCAGTATGATTTTGTATCATTTATTCCCTGTGTTTACATGTTTGAAAATGATTAATACCGTAGAAACTTGTTAATTATTAACATAGGATCTATAACTGTCTCATTTCTAGAAAGGCAGCTTTAGCAGCCTAGTTGTTAGAGCGTCCGCTTTGGATGCGGGAGGTCGCGGGTTCGAACCCCGGGCGAGTCATAAGAAAGACTTATAAGACATAAAAATAGTACTAACAGCTGTCTCGCCATGCGCTCAGTACTAAGGGGTTAGCGTAAGGACTGGCTGGGCTGTTGTCAGGATAATGTGAATGGGAGGGACATGATGCTACATGTCTGCGGCATGATCCCCCAGTGCTAGACAACACTATAAAATTCCACAATGCAGACAGCATATATATAAAGCTAAAATATTGTTTAAGCTACGTTAAAAACCCACATTGCACACATTCATTTCAAGAAGAATGTGTGTCCTGTAAGTAGGTATAACACATTTTACATTGCTGTGTATTTTATTGATTTTCTGTTGGAGTTAACTTGACCTGGCTAATTTCCAGGGAGATTATGTCTATTTATTATGCAAGTAAAGATCGTAATTTGTTAATTATCAAAGTATTAAATGTGCGTTTTTATTGTACCTTCTGTGCCCCACACGATATGGTATCATTAAAAAAAAATGGCACGTGCGCTCGTGCTGTACTGGCGCCCCCTACACGGATGCTCGTGATTAAAACACTGTACAAATTTATTCGTAATCATACCTGAGATGGTATTGACTAAAATTTAAGAGTGCGATTGTGATGTACGCATTACTCTACGCAAAAACGTCACACACACACACACACACACACACACATATATATATATATATATATATATATATATATATATATATATATATATATATATATATATATATATATATATATATATATATATATATATATATATATATTATATAACGACAGTGTGATAATTAGCAAATTTGAGAAAGATGCTTCTTTATTCAGACCCTATACCAAACATATAGAACTATTTTAAAATTTACGCTAAACTAAATAAAATTCACTATTTTGTTTCCAGCACGGTCGGAATATGTTTCAATGTGTTGAAATGTTTAAGTATCATATTTGGAAACAATTTGTATTATGAATATGTCTGTCAAAAACATTGCTTCGTTTTGGAATGATGACACAAAGAAATACCCTCCTTTCTGTTATACTGATGTGTGATATTTATTATTTGGTCCGCCTTTCCGACTGTCCTAAGATTATTAACTCATTAACCCCTGGAAATTTTTGTTGTTTTTGCTTGAAATTCGAGTAGGAAACACATTTTGAAAGCTATTTCTGATTAGATCAGAAAACACCAAATCCCAGGTGATCGTTCGATAAAATACTGCCTAGTTGTGTTAGAAACATCGTTTTTCATTGGCTATTTGGCTCGCGCATGAGCAAAAGGGTAAAAGTAGAATTTTTTGTATCGAGACTACTCTTTATTCCAAATGCCCATCTTATCCTACTTTTTGCAAAGGTTTGTCTGTCTGTTTGTAGTTCATACCGGTTTGCCTTAGATCTGAGACGAAAAAGTCTAAAATCCGGACACAAAATGGGATTCCGATCCCGGGCGAATTTTGGGTAGAAAACAATCGGGTCTAAAAAATGAGATTTTCCCCACTGTGTTTTGTGATGCAACTAGAAATTCCAGATTATTTGGTATCATTGTAGAGCTACATCTACCTTTCTATAATACCACCCACTATAGTGTATCATGTATGACCATGACGCTACAGAGCTACTACCTCCTGCCACGTTAACTCGTCGCTAGGGGTTAATGTGTTAACACGATTATGCAATAACCATTCCAACTAAAGAAATAAATATACATGTAACAGGCTAAATATTTATGGACCAATATATGACCTGTCTGACCTTTAAAACTTCTAAACGATTACTGCATTTGTTCATTTTATCTTTGCATGGACTTGCATTTTGTGTTAAAAACTGGTCGGAAAAGTATAGATAAATTTTCGCGTGCTAATGTATATGCATATTTAGATCATCTCATTGGATTTTTGTCTGCGTTAACAGTTTTCTCAATGTGGTGTGTTGGTATCTTTTTCATGGCACGATGCAACAACAACAACAACAACAAATAATAATAATAATAATAATAATAATAATCTCCGTTGGAAGTGAATGTTCGTGTTTTTGTTAGAACGTCCAGTATGACTGCAGTAAAACCTTGAATTACTGAATCGCTACATATGTCCGATATTTTATCATACACATTAAACTTGAATTTAACACACACAGTACCCTTGATCTATATTGTCAATGAGTGGTCTTACACGCTGACTTTGCTGCCGTCTCTGGAAGCGACTTTTTGCCGTATCGTTCGAACGTCTATAATGACTACAGTCCCGCTATTGAAGTATTACACATATCCGACCTTTTATCATACACATTACCCTTGACCTGTACTGAAATTGAAGGGTCTTGGGCACTTACATTGATACAGCTTATAGAAGCGACTTTTCGTTGTATAGTTAGAACGTCTACAATCACTGCAATCCAGTTATTGAAGTATTACAGGGTAAAACAGAATGAAACCTACGATCTAGGTTAACGAAACCACGCTCCAACTGTGAGGAGACACTCGTTTGTGATTGACAAGACTAGCACATGTATTATTATTTTTATTATTATTATTTTGAAATCACTATCTTGTATTTTGTCTGCAAAATGTATAACAATCACGTAATCTCTATTATTAGTTGCTTGTTTAATATGAGCAGTCACACAGAAGGCCTTATCATTTTAAAATGTGCTTACTAAAACAGTTAATTACTCCTTTTCTGAGTAGGAAATACGTTTAATCAGTTTGGTATTCATCAGCCATTCATCTTTGGTAATATAGTAGTTTGAATCCTGTTTCTGAAAGATTTTGGATATTACAGGCTTGCCAAAGTGTAGCTTTTGCAATGATCTCTGTTTCAAAAGATATACAGAATAGAGAATGTTTTTCTCAAACGATTTCAATGTACATTAAAGATCTAGTATGGCTGGAAAATTAAGGCATTACATAGTAACAAACTGCCTGGGGGTTTCGCACTTGTTACCGGCTTTCGAACAGTCTGTATGTAGGGGCGCATAGAAACGAGTTTTATGTTTTGACTTAATTGAACTTATCCTGAAGAATGAGTGGAATATTGCAAAATATTTGATAAAATCAAATTGAGGAGGCTTTTATAGCCCCAATGGTGATCTGGCACACATACTTTTCCAAAATTTTGCAATATTTAGTTTTCCTTCTTACGTACTGTTTGAGTCAATTTTCGGCTGCGCATTTCTAAACTCTATTTAAGCATATATATATATATATATATATATATATATATATATATATATATATATATATATATATATATAGAGAGAGAGAGAGAGAGAGAGAGAGAGAGAGAGTTAGTTGAGGCTCAATAGTATGCATACTCTTTGATCTACAGCTTAAAAAATGTTTTTAAAAAACTAACGAGCAGTGTCTGTGTTAAGGTATATTACTATATTGTAAATTTTGATCTTGATAATATCTTGTTTTATGTACAATTCCTTTGATGTATTATATGTACTGATACTTAGAAGCGTTGATTACTAATATTCTCCTCAAGTATGGAGTCGACTTTGTAATATGTCCAATGTAACCGTAGAAGTATGGTAATAATTCATTCTAGTTGACGAATTGTTGCTTGGTACATTCAGTTGAATTTTAAGATTGGCAAAAACATCATAAAGCATATATAGACATGGAAAGGACTCGCACTTACATATAATTATCATTTCTAATACGGCTTTTCGGCAATATAATACAATATTTATCTTTGCCTACAAGCGAGGTTAAACAATTTTTTAAAATATAAAATAATCATTGCATGCAAGTTATTTCGTTCATTTGCGTATTTCCATGATAAAACACAGTTTTCATCGCTGGTCAAGAGTAAACTTTTAGAAACAATAACAAAATTTCAAGATCCGTTTCGCAAAATACATTCTTAACTACGCTGAAGAAACCGCAACACAAGGGGTGCAATCAAGCAGGCTATTTAAGCGCAATTAAAAGCAACATAACTGCATTTTAACTCATTTTTATTCCAAGATGTTTTAGAATAATACTAAGGCACATATTTGCATATATCTAGAGTAAGACTGATTAATTTCAATATCATGTTTATTAGAACTATAAATAATTGTAAAATTTCAATCTCTTTATTATGAGGACTATAAATACAATTCATTCTTTCATGCCAATTATAATGCTATTGTTAGTCTTCTTTTGTATATATTTTCATATTTTGATCAAATTTTTGACAAAATAATAGCTATTCTTCACAAGAATTTGGTGTTTAAATGTAAGCAACGAGAAAAGTCGGTTCATTTGACTATTAAAATAGCACCTGTCCTCAATTGCACAGACGTCACTAAATAAATGCTATCAAATTTCAGAAGCTCTAGTCCAGAATCTAAATATCAATGCTCGGTTTTGATGTGTAATTGGATGCACTTGAGGAAACCATTAATTCATTGATTAAATTATGTTTGGATTTTATATACCTCATAAAATAAACTCAAGAGTATGCAAGTTAGCATAAACAATGACGTATTTGAACTTCTCCATATTCATGACTTGAAACGATAAAGTGTTTCTCCAGTTTTCTACCCGGCAAAAGAGAATAATTCCTAATAGTTGACGAAAGCCCGCCGGAATGTTTATTAGCTGACAACGTTATTTCGCGTTGCAATATGTCAATACATGTACATGAAAGTCTTACAGATTTTGTTATTAAAAATATCAAGTTGTTACCCAATAAAGGTATTGAGTATATTATTTTAAGGTATTGCGTTTGATAACCTCTAAATATGCTAATTTATTCTTCATCACATCAGAAATGATCTTGATATTATATAAACGTTTTGAAAACTTAGTCTGTTTCATATTATCTAAATGACAAGAAAACGAATATTATTGAATTCATAGAGTCATAGTACAATATGTTCAGTAATATTTATTGTTATTATGACATAAGAAGGCACGTTGTTTTGGTGCTTTAAAATTCTACAAACTGCATTACCGGCTCGTCATCACTAGATGATCATGTTCGATTTTCAGACAATTACATAAATGTTTAATTACACCTTGTTTTGAAATATTAGTTGTTCAATTTTTTACCAAAACTTTACCAGCACGACTTAAAGAAAACCACCCGAATAAGCAGTGTAAGTTTGTAGGTATAGTGGTATTTAAATCTGCATGAGCTGCTTAGATGTTCAGCTCTTTACAGCATTTTCTATTATTTTTTTGTGCAGTGTGATAGGAAAGGGTTAAATATTCTTTGGCAGAACCATTATTGCAGTTTTTTTTACAAAGACATTAAATGTTCCAGGTGCATTTGTATGCAGATATTTTAAAATATTTTGATGCAATGGTATAAACCTGTATCCGTTTTGGATACATGTGGGCATGTATTTACATGGTCTGCCGTTTCATGCTTGTTTAGTGAAGTTCACATCTAGTATATTAGATAAAGTGCTGAAAAACACAGCGTCACAGGATGAAAACTAGGTTAATTTTGTTACAAATGCTGTTTTTTTTTTCAAGTTTCTTTATTACAAGCATATTCTTCACTTGAAAAACAAGATTTCGCCAGCTTCTACCAGTCAATAGAGGAAATCGTCTCGTAGCGTCCTGGCACTCATTCTTTCGAGGCACTCTCTCTTGTAGGATAAACGTTTCAAATGCAGTTAATAGTGCATCTTTTTCTTCTTTCGTCCATTTCTTTCTTGGTTTCCTTTTCCTCTGGAGAGACTATATATATATATATATATATATATATATATATATATATATATATATATATATATTAAAGCAAAAATGTTTGTAATTGGTTTATCACAATATTCATGATTTAATTTAGAATATTCCGTTGATGCTATATAATTGTTTTTAAGTATAACCGCAACTGAAACAATACTCTAACATATCTTTGATTCATGTATTCAGTTTCTTTATTAAAATATAATATATGGCATGTTCGGAAAGTATTAAAGGAATGGAGTTTAGATATAAATTGTTAGAGAAAAATAATCTATGTATGGTTATATATGCGTGTACATGTCTGTATTTATATATGCAAGTCGTTTGTAATACTTAACATCTGTCAGCCTATTTGTAACTGGGCAGAAAGAAAGAAAATCTAACTGGACATTTTCTCTATGACAGGTCAGATAAGGCTCTCAGCGCTAAGGCTCTCAGCGCTAACAAGTAACCTGCTGAGCACAGTTTATGTTTCACAGGCATAGCTCTTCACACCACTAGTGTTTGTTTTGGGAATTTCACAGTATTATGTTTAAAGATGTAAATTGGAATTTTCCTGCGGATATAATAACTTAAATTATTTGTAACAAAACGAAATTATCAGATTTCCATAATTAATATTACCTAGCAATATATACCTGGCAGAAGCTCACAATTTGAGCTCTGAAGGCTGAAAAAGGAGCAATTACAAACAGATTAGTTTGATTAGTGTCCCAGTGATCTCCAGATAATTTAGCGGTACTCCCATGGGGCCCATATATAATGATAAGAAAATGGCCCATTGAAAGCAACCTTTCGAAACAGTGTTTCTGCTAACGTCATTACCCTGGTTATAATATTTGTACTTTATATTAGTAATGCCTGAAAACTTTACAGCAACGAACTAAAAGTGAGTAGCAATAATTTGCGTTGTAGAATGATCCGGTATAGAATTTAATGTTCAACCGTCCTCTAAACTAATATCTAGTTTTGATAAGCAACTTGAAAATTGTATCCCAAGGTCTAAGGTAATACAGATTAACAAAGAAACGCTGGCTACATTACGAAATTTGTGTAAAGGAAAAATTTATTTGTTAAGGTATATGCAGATTTTCCTTGATCGAAAAAAATATAATTGGGAGAGAAGCTATGCTTCAAAATGTTACAATTTAAGACGCTTCACATTTTATTTGTATGCGTACAGGGCATGGAAATGTAAGAGGAATCCAGTTAAAATAATCATTGAAGTTTTCGCTATCTGAGATCAATTATAATAATTGTCATATTGATTTGAAAAATTACTAAATCATGAAAAGATTGAAATAGGTAAGCTACACCCCCACCCCTTCCGCCCCTTTCGGTTTGCCCCCAGATCCGAAAATGCGAACAAAAATCAATCTGAGCGACTAAATTATTTGAGGGAATATGTAATGCCAGAAATCAAAGTTAACTTACCGTAAATTTGATATAAGTGCCTGAGCCAGGTAGGATCGCCACCAGCAGCGTCAGCGTCAAAAGCGAACAAGAGCCAAAATCACTATCTGCTGACCATCGCTAGGATAATGAGGCTACTGACATCCATTGGAAAAATGAGTTGGGACATTCCTTAGAGTAAGAAAGTAGCCCTGTGACACTTCTATTTCACGAGGGGTGTTATATACAGTACCTTTAATTGTAAGACAATTTACCGGTTGCAAGTCAATATTGAATTGATATTATATGCTATAATGGCATAATTAGTGTGTCCTAATCTTGTATCGAGACTTAGCGAAGTATCTGGTCCACGTATGTGTAACAAAACTGATCACGACTGTCGTTATTAGTGTCAGTCAACTGTGTGTTAGATTTTAAGATTTCAAATAAGTCAGCTGTTATCTGAGATAATGGCATTTCTGTGTGCAATATAAGTTAGAATTTTTAGAAGTTAATTATAAAAATGATAGATGGCAGATAGTGAACTATGAAGTCAGATTTAAGACAATTATTCTCCAAGAAAGAAATATTAGGAAAAGATTCAAATCAATGAAACTATCGGGCGAGGATCATATAGATTACTTTTTTGACAAATAATCGTTCTCATTTCTCAGCATTAGCGTTAAATTAAACATGCCACGTGGTTCAGCGCTGAGCACTTGCATCGCTTGGGGTAGAATAAAATTTATCCCGATATTAACTTTGTTGTCGAGGGTGTCGTGTGTAATTATCAAATATATGAATCGCATGTATTGTATAATTAATGACATTATTATTATTGTTATTATTATTATTATTATTATTATTATTATGTACAAATTTAATACCGCAATCAGCGACCTAGTATAAAAATCATAAAAAATCAAATCTACAAGTGAGGTCAAAAATGTCTATATTTTTAGATACCTTTATTTAAACAAAACATAAGAATAGTATTCACTTGACCAGAGAAGTCAATGGCAGCTCATAGTAGAAGAAGTTTATGCACCCCAACCCCAATTTTATACATGCATTGTTCACATCTAATGGACATTTTTGACAGCATGTGGTGCTCACAGTGCAAACACAAGCTCTTTCCCTGGATGAAAATTTTGAAAAACATTGTCTACTAAATAGTTTGATGCAAGTCAGAATAGTTGTCATCCAAGCCGTTTTTTAGATATTCTACTTGCCTTGAACCCACGTGTCTACTGCTATGGGAGGCTAGCGCTTCTTCCTAGCCGACTATTGGTATTTCACTATCAACATACTGCAGAGCAACTATGGAAGGTGTACATGCCTGACATCAATTTCAAGAACAACACAAGCCCGAAACATCTAGTTCACAAATATATTCATATCTATAAATATTAAACAATAATAGCTGAAAAAGTCACACAATAGCCTTAAGTTAAGAAATTTGCCAGGGGCCGATTTACAAAACTGGACCCTGCCACCTAAGCATTGGAGATCAAATGCGTAGCTTACGTATTTATGTGTGTCTGCTACAGAGGTACATATATAAAAATCTAGATGGTGGAGGGATGATTAAAAGTATGCTAATTTGTTATAGTACTAGTCAACTTTATTCATGCATAAGGCACATACTAATTCTATTAGCTGCCTTGTCACAGGAAAATATTCAGAATCGCTATTTCTTGTCAAAAATGATTTTAAAATTTAGGTGTTGGTGGCAGTGTGGGTTCATTATAAAAACCACCAGTTGCTTCAGGAATTAACCTGATTCATGCAATCAAAATCTCACATGAATGCTTTCTACAAAAATCGTTATTTAGTTTTTATTTGTAACTTCAGTGTAAAATTATTCTCATTTTTCTGTAATTTGTCAGTGTTGGATCAAAATTCACCAGATAAACTAACTGTCCATTGAGACCTAATAGCTATCTGTCTAATATGTTCGTCGGATGAAAATACTGGAAATAACTGAACTATCTCTACTTGTCAATGATGCTGATTAATTAACCAATCAGCGAGCGTAGATTAGACACACACCCAGGCATTGCTTTCGTCTGCTATTTCCTCCGGCAAGATCCTTGTGGTAATAATGAATTGATTATAAGCATTTACAAATTTTGCAATGATGTGTTGATTTCTCCATTGATAAGGGTGAAAAGAAGTCACTGGGAGCCTTGTAGTTCTGTCAGTCGTCACCAAGATCGTCTAAATGGATGAATTAAATTTATTCCCTTCCTGAAACAAAGACAAAACGTCTATGGATAAAGACCATTTTAGTGGTTGCGTGTACGATCAGCTGAATATGGAAACAATTGATAGCAATTACATGTTTGAATGCATAAACATATGTAGAAAAGAATGTCACGTCGATAGCTTAAAGAAAGAAAGAAAGAAAAAGAGTTAAAATTGAAAAATATACGTAAATATTTAAAACGTTTCTAGAATATGGGTGGAGAACCCGATAACTTTTGAGTTTTTATGTATTTTATTTTTCATCAATAGGAAGGACTGAACCCCATACTGTATTATTTTAAACTTTGAAAATCTACATTTTAATGTTTGTTTGTCCCAAAAATAATAATGTATCGTTTCTGTCTTTCAGACACTTGAGTGACTCTTTACTTTCTCATTTGGCTGAAGGAGGGGTGGGGGTACAAAAGTGTAATAATTAAAGAAATACCCAAATAATGGTTTGAGATAAATATCGTCCGACATATGAAGTATGTATTTACAAGTTAACATCAACAGACATAACTAATCAAAATTCCGTCTGACGAACACGATAGATCTTTACAATTATTATGTACAAAAGTATACTTCTAAACAGTGACTATTTACGATTTTGTTATTCAGTTTTGTTTCATTTACTTTTAAGGCAGCATAACAATAAGCCAGATAAAATTAATAAGGATGATTTATATACCTAATACATACTCATCTTTTGCAGCGAATTTTCCTTTTCATGATTACGTTCTCGAGCAGATTTTAAATTGATTGTTATTATCTACTGAAATAAAACACTTAGGTTATTACTACACGAACTTGAATTACAAATATAAATAAAATCTACTGCAGTATATTTATGCAACTTTGTAATTTTACATTTTTAAGAATAATTCAATTTTTAAAAATTAAAAACCAAACATATCACTTAACCTGAAACATGTATTTGCCATATACTACAGGTTTGTCGGAGGTTAACAGGTCGTCATGGTAAGCGGAGCATCTATTATCTTATGTAAAGTCCATTGTTTTGAAAGGGCTCTGAAAAGAAAAAAATACCATAGTATGGCGCTTGTACATTATTTTAATCTACCTTATGCTAAAAATAGACCATAACATCATTGTGCCCTCCTACCGCCATACTGTTTTAGGACAAAGCACAGAGTGACCTTTAGTAACACGTAGCAATTCGCGACATATGTGCAAATATAAAAAAGGTTAGTTTTATTTACATTTCCCTCACTATGTAATGTTTTCATATATTCAACTATAATAATATATGAGCGTATGCATCAATAGGTAATTGGGATAAATACGACTACAATTTGATATTATCTAGATAGGCAGGTTCAAAAAAAAACATTAATACTCAAATTTATAATAATTTTTTACAATAATAATTAAACGAAAATTATCATATGGTATGCTTTATCATAACAATGTGGGCTTCATGATTCTGAATATGTAGTCTTCTAGGACATTAATCATTACATATAGTGAGATTAAAGAAACAGATCATGTAGCATTACAGGGTAAACAGGCCAACCTACAGGAAAGGTTTTATAACATGTTTATATTCGCATATAATATATTCATCATTATTAATTGAACACTGGTTGCAATACGTATAGCAAATTCCATGAAAGCGAATTAATTTTGTTAATATTGAAACGTTTCCAACGGGTTGGTATAGCCTCCGGATTTACAAAGGCAGTCTTAAATATCTAATGGTCTTACAGGGATGAATGAAGGGAGGCAACTCAGATATATTTACAATACTACCTTGTATAATAGCTATCTGTCTAATATGTTCGTCGGATGAAAATACTGGAAATAACTGAACTATCTCTACTTGTCAATGATGCTGATTAATTAACCAATCAGCGAGCGTAGATTAGACACACACCCAGGCATTGCTTTCGTCTGCTATTTCCTCCGGCAAGATCCTTGTGGTAATAATGAATTGATTATAAGCATTTACAAATTTTGCAATGATGTGTTGATTTCTCCATTGATAAGGGTGAAAAGAAGTCACTGGGAGCCTTGTAGTTCTGTCAGTCGTCACCAAGATCGTCTAAATGGATGAATTAAATTTATTCCCTTCCTGAAACAAAGACAAAACGTCTATGGATAAAGACCATTTTAGTGGTTGCGTGTACGATCAGCTGAATATGGAAACAACTGATAGCAATTACATGTTTGAATGCATAAACATATGTAGAAAAGAATGTCACGTCGATAGCTTAGAGAAAGAAAGAAAGAAAAAGAGTTAAAATTGAAAAATATACGTAAATATTTAAAACGTTTCTAGAATATGGGTGGAGAACCCAATACCTTTCGAGTTTTTATGTATTTTTATTTTTCATCAATAGGAAGGACTGAACCCCATACTGTATTATTTTAAACTTTGAAAATCTACATTTTAATGTTTGTTTGTCCCAAAAATAATGATGTATCGTTTCTGTCTTTCAGACACTCGAATGACTCTTTACTTTCTCATTTGGCTGAAGGAGGGGTGGGGTTACAAAAATGTAATAATAAAGAAATGCCCAAATAATGGTTTCAGAAAAATATCGTCCGACATATGAAGTATGTATTTACAAGTTAACATCAACAGACATAACTAATCAAAATTCCGTCTGACGAACACGATAGATCTTTACAATTATTTTGTACAAAAGTATACTTCTAAACAGTGACTATTTACGAATTTGTTATTCAGTTTTGTTTCATTTACTTTTAAGGCAGCATAAAAATAAGCCAGATAAAATTAATAAGGATGATTTATATACCTAATACATACTCATCTTTTGCAGCGAATTTTCCTTTTCATGATTACGTTCTCGAGCAGATTTTAAATTGATTGTTATTATCTACTGAAATAAAACACTTAGGTTATTACTATACGAACTTGAATTACAAATATAAATAAAATCTACTACAGTATATTTATGCAACTTTGTAATTTTACATTTTTAAGAATAATTCAATTTTTAAAAATTAAAAACCAAACATATCACATAAACTTAAACATATGTATTTGCCTTTTTGAGGTTTGTCGGAGGTTAACAGATCGTCATGGTAAGCGGAGCGTCTATTATCTTATGTAAAGTCAATTGTTCTGAAAGGGCTCTTAAAAGACAAAAACTCCATAGTACGGCGCATGTACTTTATTTTAATCTACATTATGCTAAAAATAGACCATAACATCATTGTGCCCTCCTACCGCCATACTGTTTTAGGACAAAGCACAGAGTGACCTTTAGTAACACGTAGCAATTCGCGACATATGTGCAAATATAAAAAAGGTTGGTTTTATTTACATTTCCCTCACTATGTAATGTTTACATATTTTCAACTATAATAATATATGAGCGTATGCATCAATAGGTAATTGGGATAAATACGACTACAATTTGATATTATCTAGATAGGCAGGTTCAAAAAAAATATTAATACTCAAATTTATAATAATTTTTTACAATAATAATTAAGTTAACGAAAATTATCGTTAGGTATGCTTTATCATAACAATGTGGGCTTCATGATTCTGAATATGTAGTCTTCTAGGACATTAATCATTATATATAGCGAGATTAATGAAACAGATCATGTAGCATTACAGGGTAAACAGGCCAACCTACAGGAAAGGTTTTTCTAACATGTTTATATTCGCATATAATATATTCATTATTATTAATTGAACACTGGTTGCAATACGTATAGCAAATTCCATGAAAGCGAATTAATTTTATTATTATTGAAACGTTTCCAACGGGTTGGTATAGCATTATAGCCTCGGGATTTACAAAGACAGGCTTAATATCTACTGGTCTTATAGGGATGAATGAAGGGAGGCAACTCAGATATATTTACAATACTACCTTGTATAATAGCTATCTGACTGATATGTTCGTTGGATGCTAATACTGGAAAAAAACTGACCTATCTCTACTTGTCAATCATACTGATCAATTAACCAATCAGCGAGCGTAGATTAGACACACACCCAGGAATTGCTTTCGTCTGCTATTTCCTCTGGCAAGATCCTTGTGGTAATAATGAATTGATTATAAGCATTTACAAATTTTGCAATGATGTGTTGATTTCTCCATTGATAAGGGTGAAAAGAAGTGACTGGGAGAAATACCCAAAGAATGGTTTCAGATAAATATCATCCGACATATGAAGTATGTATTTCCAACTTAACATCAACGTTTCCAACGGGTTGGTATAGCCTCGGGATTTACTACAGTCAGGCTTAATATCTACTGGTCTTACAGGCACTCGTTTGAATGAAGGGAGACAACTCATATATGTTTACAATACTACCTTGTATAATAGCTATCTCACTTTGAATATGTTCGTCGGATGCTAATACGGGAAACAATTGTTCTAAAGAGCTTTTAAAAGAAAAAGCACCATAGTATGGGGCCTGTACTTAAGTCTACCTTGTGCTTAAAATAGACCATAACATCATTGTGCCCTGATGCCACCATACTGTTTTCGGACAAAGCACAGAGAGACACTTACTAACACGTAGTATTTGGCGACATATATTCAAAAATAAAGTTATTTTTATTTGCACTTCCCTCACTATGTAATGTTTTCATATATTCAACTATATTATATGAGCGTGTTAATTAATTTAGCAATAATTTAGTACGTTGTATTTGTTTGTCATCCGTTGTTATTGTTTTTCAATCTTCGTTTAGTAAAAATCTCCTATGTGCATATTATATATGTATATGTATGTGATTTTGCAAATTTAACGTAGATTTTTTCAGTCATATCGCTACGATGTCTGTAGTGTGGCAGTTTATATTAATGTATAGCACTGGAGTATAATACCGCAGACATGTAGCATCATGTCCCACCCATGTAACATTATCCTGAGACTAACCTCTTAATGCTGACCGCAAGCGAGGCAGATGTTAGTAAATTTTCATGAGCCTTTGGTATGACTCGGCCAGGGATGGACCCACGATCTCCCGCATCCGAGTCGGACGCCCTAACCACTACGTCACCTGAGCAGTTGTTATGTATGTATGTATGTACGTATGTATGTATGTATGTATGTATGTATGTATGTATGTATGTATGTATGTATGTATGTATGTATGTGTCCCAAATGAATGTGCTGAAACCAATAATATTTATCTGTATCTACTTTGAATGGTGGCTGTCTGTTGTCATTAGAGACAGCAGTTTTAGGGTTTCCTATTTCCATCAATACATGCAGAAAATTATACCTCCCGGCAAAATGTAATTGTATATATCTTTTAATTAAAGAAATTATCCACGTGGTATAAATATATTCAACCAGTCCGGTATTAGTGGTGGAGGAAGAACCTGGGTAAACCCCGGAAAGAACCACTGACCCACGAAACGCTACTAGCAAGCTTTCTCACATGGTATGCAGAGAATTCGCCCCATAGAGAACTCGCCCTGGGAGAACTCGCCGGAACGTATCTGGAGACGTCGCCCCAGACTGGTTGGAGAAGTCGCCGCAATTCTTCTGGAGAAGTCGCACCAAAACCCAGATAACTTTTTTATAACAAAATTAAAACATCTTTTACGTTATTTAAATTTTTATTTTTATTTATACGCGATCACCAACGAGATATTAAATGGTAATCATAAAAAGCAATATCATAGTAATATTCTTAGACGAAATTAAGTCTTTATATAACCTAATGAATGACGACAGTATAGTGATTAAAAAGGATGATAAGTCAAACACTATTATTATTATGAATCAAGAAGATTATGTTAAAGAAGTTGAATGTAAATTAAATGATGAAAACTACTGCAAACATATTGTCGAAGATCTGTCAATAGAAATTAAATAAAAAATTTCAACATGAGATGGCTATAAAAAATCCGTATATAAGGAGTTTGATACTTTTCCTTTTAACATGCGTACACCTCAATTCTACATATTCATTAAAAAGTTGAAGTATATTCCACAGCTATCTGTTAATTTCAATCCTGGTATTATTAGATGTATCATCACTATATACCAACTTTCCGCATGCAGTTGGTATTGAAGCGTGTAAATATTTTCTTGATAACAATCCTAATAATAGCATACTATCTTGTGAAGATATTCGTATAATAATAAAACTTATCTTGGAAAATATTTATTTTCAATGTAATAATACGAATTACAAATAGAAGCAGTCAACCAAAGAACTGAAAAAAATGTATTGATCGCCTAAATCATTTTCATCCGACAATTACATTTACTTTTACAGCATCTAGTACGCATGTTTCATTTTTAGATGTAAATGTGATATACAATATTGTTAACACTATCTTTACAAATATTCATATCAAGGAAAGTAATATCCACAAATATGTGGAATATTCTTCATGTCATCCCATGTTATGTAAAAACGGTATACCATATAGCCAGTCGAAAAGATACCGACGCAATATTTCAGATGATTGTCAATTGCAAAATGGGTCGAATAAATTCCAAACATATTTACAAAATAGAAATTATCCTACACATATAATTGATTCTGTGCTGAACAAAGCCCGTAATATTACTCAACATGAGGCTTTAAATACAGCAGAATGTAAAATAGAGATGTAATTCCTTTCACAATACAATCGAATCCTTAATTATCTAATCTACCTCGTATGATTAATACATTGTATAGTCTCCTAAATTTATCAAATAAAACCAGCGTAAAAGCACTTTACAAAAATAAATCATTTATCGCTTAAAGAAGGCCTCATAATTTGCAAGATGTTTTTTATTAGTACTAAACAGACAGAAAAGAAAGAAAGAAAACATTTTCGTCATCTAAATGTAACATACACCCGTGTTCTCGATGTGCAAACATAAGAGAAACTACTAATATGAATAATCATCGCTTTCATATATAAAATTATAATGGAAACGCAGTTTTCATCTATTATTTCTGCACAGTTTAACACCAATAATCACTCTCTAAGCGAATCGTCTTTCATGGCAATAGAGATTGTGCATGGTGACATGAATAGGCTCAAAAAATAAACTTTTTGGATTCATAAGTTAGATACTTTGTATCATAATGGCCTTAATATCAATGCACTATATAGAATTGTATAATTTTCTTTTTTAATTTATAAATTGTATATCTTTTAATATAATTGTATGTATGACTGTCTGTCTCTTTCATTTTATTATATTACTGTTACATAATGACGTAATTGTTGTTTTAAAATAAAAGACGTTATCCGTTTCTTTTAAAACATTTCGTGCATGAAGAAGCACAAATTAAATGCGAAATTATTTGCACAAACGTTTCCACCCCACACACGAAACTTCGTTCTCCATTTTCACTCATAAAGCAAGATTCTACACGATTAATTTAGAGACTTTTTATCTGACAGAACTAGCTCGTAATTACACTACTAGCTCGTAATTACACTGGCACTGGCGACAGTAACGTAGGTATTGATATAATGAGTTAACGTGTCAGCGACATTGATTTGTGCCTCATTAGTAAATTTGGGTCTAGTACGCGTAAATAACGTAATCTTGTTTATTTCGCATCGGTAGTGAACTAGTCGAATTCTGGTTATAGAAGTCAATGCCATAAAGTCATCTCAGGATGACTTAGGTTATTAGGTTGGAACCATTTTATATATAAAACTGCAGACATCACATCATGCTTACATCCTCTCCTAAGTTTTACAATGTCTACTTTGAGGGTAAATGAGGTAAATCAGTATGACCACTTTGAGGGCACGCATGTCGACATTGAGGGTACGCATGTCGACACTGAGGGCACGAATACCCCCTGCGGGGGTATCATGTCCACTTTGAGGGCAAAGCTCCCAAATCATTTTTTGTGATAGAGTCCGCTTCCAGCTAGTTTAGACACTTTCAGTAATTGTAATTGTCACATAGTTCAGTACAAATAAAATTGTAAAGAGAAAGTAGAACTATACTTTCTTCACTTTGAGAAAATTGCTGAAAACTTCAAATGACCAAGACAAAGTGTACTTAACGCCAAAGCTAATAACGTTTACACTTATCTGTCGGTACATCAAGGTGTTCATAACAATGTACTTAAAGAATGCGTCTTGAAACAATATGATCTGGTACCTGAGATATATCGACAAAGGATTTCGGTATTGTTGAAAATACAATGGACAAATTCATGTTGAATCTGCAAGAGAAATATATAACTATTTGATATGTGCCACTTTGCCAAGAAGGTTTGTGAACATTACTAGAACTCAGATAGAAGATATTAGTTGAAGAGTTCAAGAATTTCATCGATAGTCATGCTAGAACCTTTGTTGATGAGTAAAGGCTAGAAAGTTTGTAGAATACTGCTCTAATAGCCTATCATTATGATTTGACTCACAAAAATTCATTTGCCAATGAGTTTTCCTCTCAGCATTTGTTAGGTATTCCCAGTCTCATGCAAGAACTTCCAAATGTCAATCTGTCACAACATATAGGATTCAAAATTTCTGATAACACTGATGAAATGTCCATTTAAACTTTTTGTAAGAAGAAACAGCACGTTAAGTTTCATTGCAAAGTGTTGCAAAATATTCCAAATGCACATAATTCTGAAAGGTCAGGGTAGCATTCTTGTCTTGAAAGTTCTACATTGGGTAGGTCAAACGAACAATTCGGTAACTTTAACAGAGAATTATCAACGAATCATGTGGAAAGGTTCTAGAAGACTTTATGGTAATTCTGAACAGCCTACCCCTGTTCAAATATTAATGAGCACATGAGCATTATAAATCACGTTGCCTTTGTCTGTAAAGTCTACTTCTTGTAAAATTGTTATTATTCAGGAAGTTGAGTAAGCCTATGTTAATGATCCTCTCCATTTTGTAAATGTGACATTAGACTTTACTTAGGGAGCCACGACTGTCGGATCAGTAAATTCTTTACCCATTACAGATATTCATTTGTTATCAGATAATGACCTAGTAGCAGACAAGATTGTGGTTGATCTATTTATGATTGACAAGCCTTGTCTGGATCAAAGTTGACCCTGCTAAAACCTACATGTATAACGTACACCAGTTATGTGCAGTTACTAAAGCTTTGACAAAATAGATCTTGAGAATAATGATGGTGATCAGAATGTTATTAATTTAGCTGACACATTTATTAATATGTCTTTTGATGAGGAGACTCTTACTTATACAATTGATAAATGAACAGATATTTATCAGAGAGATTCTTTAATTATTACTAATTCTCTTTACTGGCACGTATTGCCTAAAAGTATACCGTCCAGGTGCACATCTCTTAAAATATTGAATTATGCATTATGCTTTAGTCATTGTAAATATATTTATCGATCTGTTTGGTATTCCTTGGCATATTTACTTTAATCTTATGTATTTATTTATGCATTCGATCACTCTTCCTGCCCATGTAAAATATATACAGTGCATAATTCATGTGTATTCATCCTGGCATGAAGACGATTAAAGATTAGTTATTACTAATCCCATTGCTTCGTTCATATGCGACCACACATCGTTTGAACTAGTCCATACCACACTCACACTCGAGCAAAACTCAGTTCATTTTTTCTGCCTATACCGCCCTCCTCCTAGTAGAAAAAACATGCTGGCTGACTCTTTTTTTGGAGGAGTTTCCGAATCTCCTTCAGCTTTCACTTTGACTGTCCCGGAAACCCAAACACATCAAAACTCATAGATTCCATTAATGTTTTCAACCTCAAACAGTCAGTTAACCAACCCACCTGTAAACATGGTCACATTTTAGACTGAATTCTTCATAGACTGATGATAACATTATACGCTCCTCCCTGGTATCACATGACCTTGCATCAGATCTCCTCTGCATTTTATGCCATCTTGAGGTATCAGTCCCTAACCATCCACCATTATCTGCTACTAAGAGAAACCTCGGTATGAAAAATAGAAGCAAACTAATGCACGACATCCAAGCAAGCCTAACAACCTGCTTGCCTTCTATATCAGAACAACCCAATAACTTCCTACGTTCATTGTTGGACAAACATGCCCTAGCTACCAAGTGCAGAGTATCAATTCAAAAGTGTTCTCCATGGTATAGCAGTGTTAGGGACCAGCTTCGCACTGCTAAAATAGACAGCCGTAAAGCGGAGAGGCTTTGGCTTTCCACCAGACTCACTATTCATAAGTTAATCTATGAAGTCGCTAAGAAGAATGTCACAATTATAGTCCACGCAGCGAAATCAGCTCACTACACTACTAAGATCACGGAAAGTTCCAGCTTCCAGACATGTTAGCAAACTGCGTCCGTGACAAAGTACAAACTATTAGAGATAAGCGTGACACCACAATTTCATTTGACTCGTCGTCAGCAAACAGTTGGGATACAGAATTTGAACGGCAATGATTAGCAGCATTTGAACCTGTCTCTATGGATTTCGTACGTACAATCCTGACGAAGAGTACACCAAAGTCATGTGAACTTGATCCAATTCCAACATCACTGCTGCTTGAGTGCTTAGATCCATTATTGCTTTCATTAACTGATCTAATTAATACCTCTGTCTCATCCGGGGAATTCCCATCAGTTTTCCAAACTGCCAGTGTAAAGCCTCTGCTGAAGAAACCAACACTAGATCACAGAGATTTAAAGAACTACCGCCCAGTTTCTAATCTCCCATTCGTATCAAATATCTTAGAAAGGGTTGTTTTATCCCATCCTGTATCTCATCTGAATTCTAACAGTCTTTTTTAGCAATGTACAGTCTGCATATCGCCCTTGCCACAGGACTGAAACTACTCTTCTAAAAGTAGTTAATGACATTCTCTCTGCGATGGATAGCGGAAAGATTACAGTCCTCACCCTCCTTGATTTGTCTGCAGCATTTGACACAATAGACCATGATATATTACTTCACCGTCTCCAGCATGTATTTGGCATTCATGATACAGCTTTACATTGGTTCAAGTCCTACTTGGTCAACAGGACACAAATTGTATCTGCAAATGGAATACACTCCAGCCCAGCTGATCTATGTTGTGGTGTTCCACAGGGGTCTGTTCTTGGACCTGTTCTCTTCATTCTATACACTCATTCGCTCTCAAGTGTCATAGATCATCATTCAGTGTCTCACCAATTGTACGCTGATGACACCCAAATATACAAATCTAGCCACCCAACTGAAGTTGATGCTACCGTCCAAGGTGTAGAGAGGTGCATTTCTGATGTGAAATCATGGATGACATGTAACAAGCTGCAGATGAATGATGATAAAACTGAGGCCATTCTGATCACAACACAAAGACTTTCTCATTCACATCCTTTGCTTCAAACAATAAATATCAGCAATACCAACATTAAATTCACACAATCAGTACGAAACCTAGGTGTTACTCTGAACAGTACTCTCACATTGCACCAACATGTCATGAACATATGCAAGGCTGCATATCTTGAACTGCGACGCATCACCTCAATTCGCAAATATCTTTCAGGTGATGCCTCTAAAACACTTGTGTGTTCATTAGTACTTTCAAGACTGGACTATAGTAACTCAATTTTGTCTGGTTCATCTCGATATCTGCTCCAGATACCTCAAAAAGTTCAAAACACAGCTGCTCGGATCATATTTAGAGTACCACGATCAGAGCACACCTCCCCGCTGCTCTGTACCCTACACTGGCTATCCATTCCATCCAGAATCAAACACAAAACAATTTTCTCTGTGTTACGTTTCACTGTCGGACTCTAGTCCAACATAACAATCCGACATCGTCCATGTGTACAGACCAGCAAGATACTTACGCTACTATTCCATTTTATGGCAATGAATAATCCATCATGCATGGATATTTTATACTATAAAATAAGGAACTATTTTCTCCATACCCAGTCAATTAGATTTGACCTATATATAATGTTTCAAGTTCGTAAATTGCTTTCCTTTACACATGATATTGATATAGTAAATGATCACGAATAGGTGTAAACCTCTCCTCCTATCAATTAATTAAGTAGATTCGAAAAACTATTGCAATGCGAAGAAATGGTTTGAAAAGAAACATTACCATATTTGAAAAGGAAACAATTGCAAACTAAAATCATAATCACGTCAACAAATGCAATGAATCTCCCATCGCAGCAGACGAATATGTTTGTATTCAACAAGCAACTTTTAAACAGCACTTATACAATAATATAAGGTTTATAGGTTAAGGGATGTGGAGTAAAATCTATCCCGCCTTTCTCACTCTCCTTCTATCTCATTCTCTCGGCGGATTATCCAAATTTCAGCTTTATATTTTCAAAGGCTTAAAAAACGGAATATTTTTGTATTCATATAAAGTAGACTATAATTTATTGTACAGGATAAAATTAATATGATTACAATTTCCCGGTTTACATTAATGCAATATAAATCATCACTTGTTTCACGACTTGGAGGATTTTCAACTTTCAAACTTAGCAAACAAACAAACATGTCCTGTTCATGACGGACGAAAACAAGGTGGAGTTTGGTCGGTGATCTATTAAGGTAAACAGGACGTCACAACTTGCGTGACAAAAGCTCTACAAAGGATTACAATCATTTGAACCTTATATTAAAGTTCACCAATATTGTATGTTGAGTATAAAAGAGAGCCGAGTTGTTACTTTAGCAAATAATATCAGCACAGGGTTCACTGCTGTTTAAAGGCAGTCGTAATATTCGGGAACTGAGAAAAGGTAAACTTTATAGTTAATATGCTAATAGTGCTTTATTTCTATCGTTTAATTTGTTTTCAAACTTTTGATCGCCTTTATAGTTTGATCTTTATGGGCAAAATACATACGTTTAATATTGTGTCGTGCATTGTCTGGTACAATATAAAATAGCTGCCTAAGATGTAAAGATGCTTATTTGTATGTACCGTTTATATACATCATGTTTTTCTCTACATTCATAGAATCATCATCCAATCATTCTTTTGTTAAGGTATCTGCATCATGGAGAAGACAGTAATGTTCGTACAATCTCTGTTGGGACTAGTGATGGCTATACAAATGACTTATGCGTGCCAATGCAGCCACCAATCTCAGTGGGAGTTAATAATGTGTCCTCAATATAATAAAACAGGTTGGTGAAAGTAACAACAAATGTTTCCCATTTGTGTTTGTGTATCAATAGCAAACAATATAATGACCATTATCACGAATCTTACTTCTACATGAACTTCTGCTAATATCATACAATATAATTTTATATTACATATATTGATCATTGACTACTACAGATTTTCATACAAAATCTAGTTTCACACCTCTACCAAGATGTGAATCCTCGACGTGTTAAAAGAAAACAGATTAGGATGTTATTGTAGCCATTACAAGGAAATAAATAAAACAATATGCATATGAAGGAGTATATTACCGAGAATGTTCATCGTATTTAGGACTACGGAACAATATAACAGAAAGAATATTGGTCATTTGTATAGCAGCTTTCCTGAGGTAAATAATAGAAATAAATTATCATCCTTCCAACTTAATAATATGGAATCATTTGACAAATTAGCTATGTCGAAGTTTTGCAATCGCAAAATGTAAGTACGAATATTGGTGATCAAGGTTTTGTTAATTTAGCTAAATTCAGCACAAGAAATATAGAATTACGATAATAAAAAGGTTCTTTGCAGCCTGAAAATGGTAGAATAGAGCATTCAGAAAGTTGATAAAGACATCCACTAGTACACATTTTTCTTCAAATTTAACTTAATATTGTCAAATTACAACCATACATACATACATACATACATACATACATACATACATACATACATACATACATATAACTATGTATACAGATTCGCAATTATTCAAGGCAATTGAGACAACCTTACTATATTATAACTATCTGTATCAAAGTGGTCGAAGGAAGAGTGAAAAGTGTGCAACTGTTGAACGCAGAAGGAGGTGTATCTGAAGATGAATATTTGGCTTTTGGCGGAAGATACAATATGAGTCTGGTACACATATATAAGGTGAGTAAATAAATCTACTTATAATCTAGCTTAAATTAGTCCCATCAATTAAGCTTTCTTTCTCATATGGACACTGGTCCACTCCAATGGCCTAGTGGTTAGAGCATCCGCCTCCGATGCGGGAGGTCGGGGTTTCGAACCTGGAAGAGTCATAGCAAGGACTTTTAAAAATGTTACTAGAAGCTGCCTCGACTGGCGCCCATCATAAATAGGTTAGTGTTAGGACTGGTCGGCTTGGTGTAAGATAATGTCAGTACGTGGGACATGATGCCACATGTCTTGCGCATGATCCACATTGCAAGACATCACTATATTCTGTCGCACTGCAGACATCGTGTCGATGTGACAGAAAAATTATTAAAGCTACGTTAAAAATCCAAGCACTCTCATACACACGACCAACTAATATGGACTCTCGGGCAATGTTTCTGTGTTTGCTCCCCTAAAATGGCTAATGGTTAATAGCCATATAATACTAAAGGTTATGGATAGTGGATGGTTAATGGCAATGCCAATTCATTATTTTAACAGTCTAATCTAATACTTTTCATGATGGAAAGCAAACATGGCACGTTTAAGTGAGCGGAAGACACTGGTGTGAAACTGTTCTTATTAAAAGTTTCAACTTAGTGTTCCGTGTGGCATACATTTACCTATTTTAATTAACAATAGACAGATTGAAATATATAGAGTACACTTGACCTAATTGCAAAACTCTTTGAAATGATTGTTTCAACGTTTGTTGAGATTTTCCTCCACATTACTTAACCTATATACTGTTTAATAATTGATGTTTACCAGTTAATTGTTGAATAAAATCATATTTGTCTCTTCCGATGAGAAGATTCATTGCATGTGCTAACGTGAATGTGATTTTATTTATAATTGTTTCGTTTCAAAATATGGTAATGTGGCTTTTCAACCCTTTTCCTCGTATTGCAATAATTTTTCAGATTTTCCAAAATGATTGATAGGAGGAGGCGATTACACTGATTCTTTATCATTTCATATATCCATATCATGTGAAAAAGAAACCAATTTACGAACTTTAAACAATATAGGTCAGACCTAATTGACTGAGTATGGCGAAAATGGTTCTTTATTTAATGTAGTATAAAATATCAGTGTAAGATTGATTATTCATTGTCATAGATTGGGGGCCTCGTAGTTATTAGTTATAAGAGTTATGAGAGAATTACCTGTAGTTACAATTACAACCCATTTGACGGGTAAAATATTGTCGCTAACCGATCTTCATGACACCATACACCACAATATAATGAATATCTTCCTCATTGAATAGATAATATTGTGAACCATTATAAGCTTCTTAGTTTTATTAATTATCAGAGTAAAACATAACCAAATGCTCAAAAATATTTTAAGAAAATATCAGTTCCATTTAGTCTTATTAATTGATTGAAATATTACAGTTATAACTGAATAATTCCAATCTTGAATATGAAGAAGTTATTCATTAAACAAAATTGGTAATATGATTGACAATTGCAAGTTTATTTTTTTCATATTCACTTCAAGGCAAACTTTCGAACTGTAATGCTAGTTCCCCTTGTCTTTTCAGAATGGGACTTATCCATTAGGCGTACACGATGGTACTTTCGTTCTGCAATTCCCACCTACTGGAAATCTTTGTGGCCAAGTTTTGGAACAAGGCCAAGAGTTCATTATTGGTGGTAAGATATATAAATTTGCCAATTCAGTTTCTAACTTTATGAGAGCTTGGTAACCCAGAAACGAATTCAAACTCGAGCTAAAAGTTTACTCTTAGCACTTCTGAAACACTACTATGCCTAAACTCAGGCATGAACATACACAGTAGCATACGTAGATACCTACTGATTCTGTCGATTTTCTAACTCTTTTGATTATAGTCACCGTGATTCAATCACATATACAGCAAATGGTTTTGTTGTCGGCTTTCGTGTTATGTGTCAGGAATGAAAACTATTTTTTACTCAGACATAGAAATTCATTAGGTTGAAAAGTTGGCAAGCTGTTTTCTTATTGCGTTTCTAAAACCCAAACAGTCACAGAGCATAATGCGTTGTACGGCTTTCCGTTGAGGATTGACACTAATGATGAAATACGGCTATTACTGAACATTGAACATGAAATATCTGCCATTTTAGAATCTCATTCTCGTTATGTTAAACATCATATTTTCGTGAGCCATGTAGTTTTATTTTTCATTGAAATAAACGACCTCCAGTTTAATAGTTTAAGACGTCTATGTCAAGGCATAAATCGAGGTGCTAATCAATTTTCCATCAGTCACTATGACTATGGATTGCACATGTCCTTTCTTTTCTTCTCAAAATGCTGTCCTCAATCTCATAACAATATTTCTCAAGCAACAATTGATGATACAAATCAATAAACTACCAACTAATATAGCAGAAAATAGTCTCAACATTGTGAACATATCCATTGAAGAATAGGAAGTGAGTCGAAACTCTTACTATATTTAGAGTGTTTCTTAGCCAGGGATGGCATGCAGCTTGTTCTGAATAATAGCAAATCTTACTAATTTTATACACTGTACATATTTTACATAGGCAAGAGGAGTTAAAGAAAGCATACGTAAACACATAATATTAAAGTAGATATGCCGAAGAATACCAGAATACCAAAAAGATAATATGTCAATATATATATATATATATATATATATATATATATATATATATATATATATATATATATATATATATATATATATATATATGGGGGGGGGGGTGGGTGTGGGGGGGTGTGTGGGTGTGTTACATTGAGTAAAGCGTAACGCATAATTTGAATTTGATATTTTAGGGGATGTGAACCAGGACGGTGTACTTTACAGTAATACATGCCGACTAATACTGGACGCCATGACCGCCCGCAATAACGAAAGAGGAATGAAAATTCTACAGGGTCACGAGAAACTTAATTGTGGATCTTATTAAGCATTGTTTCTGCTCTTCGAGTGCAAAAGAAATTGTACAAAACTGAATAAAATCAACGTTTCATTCCTAATTTGTTATATTAATCTCTGTTTTCTATATATGTATTTCTTAGCTATCGATCTGTCTATCTATCTATCTCTCTGTCTGTCTTTCGTCTTTGTGTCTACACGGTTAACACTTCACAACAAAATAGACTAGGTCAATAAAACTGACTTTTAATAAACTTGAATATTGAAACTTATTATGTCCGTATAGTTCCTTTATGAAAAGGGTTATGCAGTATACGAACTACGCGTAGCTCCGGTATGATGGTAAAAATATCGATTAATACAATTTCATTTCCTGTTTATGAAATTCAAATCTGGTGACATTCTCCCTGTATTCTATATTATATGCTCTATTTTGGCAATGCAACTAATGTGATGCATCAGATATTAACCCTCAGACTGCATTTTTATCTTTCTTAAACATGTTAATTTCCAAATAACAACATTAAAGTAATTTATATACGTTTTTTCTTTAAGTAATAATATCATGCTCGTAATAAAAGTTGCAATGACAAATGCTAAAACAAACATTTGAGAGTATTGTCTCAAAAAATGTTTCCTGATGTTCGTATAAATGTGTGCTTTTTAAATCGGATTGTCCTTTCGTTCATTATCCTCATTGGTTTCAAAAGTGTATTCAGATAAACACCAGAACGTTCAATGACTGTTGATTTTGATCTCAGCCAAGTAACCTTTATGATCAAAACGTAAAAAGAAAAAACAGATGAGACAATAAGCCAAAAGTCTTATTGTCCATCTGGTGATTTTCATCTCTCAATTCGACTATGTACACAAGATATTAGATAGCTAACTTTTGTACAGGAGTATAGATGACAATTAAGATATAAAGAGTGCCTGCAGATTGCTTTAGATATATAAATAGATATTTACTATCATTAATGATAACATTGATTTTATTTTAAAAATGTTTACCATTCCCGTGTTATTTCTCACTGTTTGGGTCGATCAGCTTAAGATGGTAATCGTGAGGTGTTTTTTTACGATGTGAGTTATTGCAAAATATTACGTAGTGACATGGGGAAATTGCTTCTTAGGTCCATATGTGTGTTTATAACGAGCGCACGATGCAACTAATTTATTCCTAATTCGAATTTATTCTTCTCTGGGATTCCTATCACCCATGGTCGTGTTGCTACATCATTCTAAAGAGGAAAACTTTGTTTAATCTTATTCCTAAATGGTTAGAGTCTTTATAAAAAAGACTAGTTGATCTTTCTGTAATGAAGGCCTTTTAATGAAACAAGAGATGAATAATGTATAGGTGCAGTATTTGGTGGAAAACTTATTTTAGGATAAAGTGAATTGGGTAAGATTAGTAAATCTGCTTTATTTAAAGAAACATTCTAGAATTACGATTCAGAACTACATACAATTAAAGCTAAGAAAGCTGCGGCGTCCAAAAAGATCATGGTAATAAAAATCAAGAAATAGAAAAAGAGAGAATTATAAGTAAAGAGATAGAGAAGTGAGAGGTAGAGATAAAAAGATCAATAAATACAAGTACAGAGGGAAAGAGAAGATAAAAATAAAATAGCAGAGTGATAAAGAATAAGAGAAATGCAAAGTTGGAAGCAAAGGTATTGTAGAAAGAGAAATAAAACTGCCTAAAGAGGAAAACAGAGGCAAATGCAGAGAGAAGAAGGAGAAATGCATTTGAAATTAAAAGCATTATAACTGGAAAGAAGAATACGCTTCCAGCTAGTTTAGACACTTTCAGTAATTGTAATTGTCACATAGTTCAGTACAAATAAAATTGTAAAGAGAAAGTAGAACTATACTTTCTTCACTTTGAGAAAATTGCTGAAAACTTCAAATGACCAAGACAAAGTGTACTTAACGCCAAAGCTAATAACGTTTACACTTATCTGTCGGTACATCAAGGTGTTCATAACAATGTACTTAAAGAATGCGTCTTGAAACAATATGATCTGGTACCTGAGATATATCGACAAAGGATTTCGGTATTGTTGAAAATACAATGGACAAATTCATGTTGAATCTGCAAGAGAAATATATAACTATTTGATATGTGCCACTTTGCCAAGAAGGTTTGTGAACATTACTAGAACTCAGATAGAAGATATTAGTTGAAGAGTTCAAGAATTTCATCGATAGTCATGCTAGAACCTTTGTTGATGAGTAAAGGCTAGAAAGTTTGTAGAATACTGCTCTAATAGCCTATCATTATGATTTGACTCACAAAAATTCATTTGCCAATGAGTTTTCCTCTCAGCATTTGTTAGGTATTCCCAGTCTCATGCAAGAACTTCCAAATGTCAATCTGTCACAACATATAGGATTCAAAATTTCTGATAACACTGATGAAATGTCCATTTAAACTTTTTGTAAGAAGAAACAGCACGTTAAGTTTCATTGCAAAGTGTTGCAAAATATTCCAAATGCACATAATTCTGAAAGGTCAGGGTAGCATTCTTGTCTTGAAAGTTCTACATTGGGTAGGTCAAACGAACAATTCGGTAACTTTAACAGAGAATTATCAACGAATCATGTGGAAAGGTTCTAGAAGACTTTATGGTAATTCTGAACAGCCTACCCCTGTTCAAATATTAATGAGCACATGAGCATTATAAATCACGTTGCCTTTGTCTGTAAAGTCTACTTCTTGTAAAATTGTTATTATTCAGGAAGTTGAGTAAGCCTATGTTAATGATCCTCTCCATTTTGTAAATGTGACATTAGACTTTACTTAGGGAGCCACGACTGTCGGATCAGTAAATTCTTTACCCATTACGGATATTCATTTGTTATCAGATAATGACCTAGTAGCAGACAAGATTGTGGTTGATCTATTTATGATTGACAAGCCTTGTCTGGATCAAAGTTGACCCTGCTAAAACCTACATGTATAACGTACACCAGTTATGTGCAGTTACTAAAGCTTTGACAAAATAGATCTTGAGAATAATGATGGTGATCAGAATGTTATTAATTTAGCTGACACATTTATTAATATGTCTTTTGATGAGGAGACTCTTACTTATACAATTGATAAATGAACAGATATTTATCAGAGAGATTCTTTAATTATTACTAATTCTCTTTACTGGCACGTATTGCCTAAAAGTATACCGTCCAGGTGCACATCTCTTAAAATATTGAATTATGCATTATGCTTTAGTCATTGTAAATATATTTATCGATCTGTTTGGTATTCCTTGGCATATTTACTTTAATCTTATGTATTTATTTATGCATTCGATCACTCTTCCTGCCCATGTAAAATATATACAGTGCATAATTCATGTGTATTCATCCTGGCATGAAGACGATTAAAGATTAGTTATTACTAATCCCATTGCTTCGTTCATATGCGACCACACATCGTTTGAACTAGTCCATACCACACTCACACTCGAGCAAAACTCAGTTCATTTTTTCTGCCTATACCGCCCTCCTCCTAGTAGAAAAAACATGCTGGCTGACTCTTTTTTTGGAGGAGTTTCCGAATCTCCTTCAGCTTTCACTTTGACTGTCCCGGAAACCCAAACACATCAAAACTCATAGATTCCATTAATGTTTTCAACCTCAAACAGTCAGTTAACCAACCCACCTGTAAACATGGTCACATTTTAGACTGAATTCTTCATAGACTGATGATAACATTATACGCTCCTCCCTGGTATCACATGACCTTGCATCAGATCTCCTCTGCATTTTATGCCATCTTGAGGTATCAGTCCCTAACCATCCACCATTATCTGCTACTAAGAGAAACCTCGGTATGAAAAATAGAACCAAACTAATGCACGACATCCAAGCAAGCCTAACAACCTGCTTGCCTTCTATATCAGAACAACCCAATAACTTCCTACGTTCATTGTTGGACAAACATGCCCTAGCTACCAAGTGCAGAGTATCAATTCAAAAGTGTTCTCCATGGTATAGCAGTGTTAGGGACCAGCTTCGCACTGCTAAAATAGACAGCCGTAAAGCGGAGAGGCTTTGGCTTTCCACCAGACTCACTATTCATAAGTTAATCTATGAAGTCGCTAAGAAGAATGTCACAATTATAGTCCACGCAGCGAAATCAGCTCACTACACTACTAAGATCACGGAAAGTTCCAGCTTCCAGACATGTTAGCAAACTGCGTCCGTGACAAAGTACAAACTATTAGAGATAAGCGTGACACCACAATTTCATTTGACTCGTCGTCAGCAAACAGTTGGGATACAGAATTTGAACGGCAATGATTAGCAGCATTTGAACCTGTCTCTATGGATTTCGTACGTACAATCCTGACGAAGAGTACACCAAAGTCATGTGAACTTGATCCAATTCCAACATCACTGCTGCTTGAGTGCTTAGATCCATTATTGCTTTCATTAACTGATCTAATTAATACCTCTGTCTCATCCGGGGAATTCCCATCAGTTTTCCAAACTGCCAGTGTAAAGCCTCTGCTGAAGAAACCAACACTAGATCACAGAGATTTAAAGAACTACCGCCCAGTTTCTAATCTCCCATTCGTATCAAATATCTTAGAAAGGGTTGTTTTATCCCATCCTGTATCTCATCTGAATTCTAACAGTCTTTTTTAGCAATGTACAGTCTGCATATCGCCCTTACCACAGGACTGAAACTACTCTTCTAAAAGTAGTTAATGACATTCTCTCTGCGATGGATAGCGGAAAGATTACAGTCCTCACCCTCCTTGATTTGTCTGCAGCATTTGACACAATAGACCATGATATATTACTTCACCGTCTCCAGCATGTATTTGGCATTCATGATACAGCTTTACATTGGTTCAAGTCCTACTTGGTCAACAGGACACAAATTGTATCTGCAAATGGAATACACTCCAGCCCAGCTGATCTATGTTGTGGTGTTCCACAGGGGTCTGTTCTTGGACCTGTTCTCTTCATTCTATACACTCATTCGCTCTCAAGTGTCATAGATCATCATTCAGTGTCTCACCAATTGTACGCTGATGACACCCAAATATACAAATCTAGCCACCCAACTGAAGTTGATGCTACCGTCCAAGGTGTAGAGAGGTGCATTTCTGATGTGAAATCATGGATGACATGTAACAAGCTGCAGATGAATGATGATAAAACTGAGGCCATTCTGATCACAACACAAAGACTTTCTCATTCACATCCTTTACTTCAAACAATAAATATCAGCAATACCAACATTAAATTCACACAATCAGTACGAAACCTAGGTGTTACTCTGAACAGTACTCTCACATTGCACCAACATGTCATGAACATATGCAAGGCTGCATATCTTGAACTGCGACGCATCACCTCAATTCGCAAATATCTTTCAGGTGATGCCTCTAAAACACTTGTGTGTTCATTAGTACTTTCAAGACTGGACTATAGTAACTCAATTTTGTCTGGTTCATCTCGATATCTGCTCCAGATACCTCAAAAAGTTCAAAAAACAGCTGCTCGGATCATATTTAGAGTACCACGATCAGAGCACACCTCCCCGCTGCTCTGTACCCTACACTGGCTATCCATTCCATCCAGAATCAAACACAAAACAATTTTCTCTGTGTTACGTTTCACTGTCGGACTCTAGTCCAACATAACAATCCGACATCGTCCATGTGTACAGACCAGCAAGATACTTACGCTACTATTCCATTTTATGGCAATGAATAATCCATCATGCATGGATATTTTATACTATAAAATAAGGAACTATTTTCGCCATACCCAGTCAATTAGATTTGACCTATATATAATGTTTCAAGTTCGTAAATTGCTTTCTTTTACAGATGATATTGATATAGTAAATGATCACGAATAGGTGTAAACCTCTCCTCCTATCAATTAATTAAGTAGATTCGAAAAACTATTGCAATGCGAAGAAATGGTTTGAAAAGAAACATTACCATATTTGAAAAGGAAACAATTGCAAACTAAAATCATAATCACGTCAACAAATGCAATGAATCTCCCATCGCAGCAGACGAATATGTTTGTATTCAACAAGCAACTTTTAAACAGCACTTATACAATAATATAAGGTTTATAGGTTAAGGGATGTGGAGGAAAATCTATCCCGCCTTTCTCACTCTCCTTCTATCTCATTCTCTCGGCGGATTATCCAAATTTCAGCTTTATATTTTCAAAGGCTTAAAAAACGGAATATTTTTGTATTCATATAAAGTAGACTATAATTTATTGTACAGGATAAAATTAATATGATTACAATTTCCCGGTTTACATTAATGCAATATAAATCATCACTTGTTTCACGACTTGGAGGATTTTCAACTTTCAAACTTAGCAAACAAACAAACATGTCCTGTTCATGACGGATGAAAACAAGGTGGAGTTTGGTCGGTGATCTATTAAGGTAAACAGGACGTCACAACTTGCGTGACAAAAGCTCTACAAAGGATTATAATCATTTGAACCTTATATTAAAGTTCACCAATATTGTATGTTGAGTATAAAAGAGAGCCGAGTTGTTACTTTAGCAAATAATATCAGCACAGGGTTCACTGCTGTTTAAAGGCAGTCGTAATATTCGGGAACTGAGAAAAGGTAAACTTTATAGTTAATATGCTAATAGTGCTTTATTTCTATCGTTTAATTTGTTTTCAAACTTTTGATCGCCTTTATAGTTTGATCTTTATGGGCAAAATACATACGTTTAATATTGTGTCGTGCATTGTCTGGTACAATATAAAATAGCTGCCTAAGATGTAAAGATGCTTATCTGTATGTACCGTTTATATACATCATGTTTTTCTCTACATTCATAGAATCATCATCCAATCATTCTTTTGTTAAGGTATCTGCATCATGGAGAAGACAGTAATGTTCGTACAATCTCTGTTGGGACTAGTGATGGCTATACAAATGACTTATGCGTGCCAATGCAGCCACCAATCTCAGTGGGAGTTAATAATGTGTCCTCAATATAATAAAACAGGTTGGTGAAAGTAACAACAAATGTTTCCCATTTGTGTTTGTGTACCAATAGCAAACAATATAATGACCATTATCACGAATCTTACTTCTACATGAACTTCTGCTAATATCATACAATATAATTTTATATTACATATATTGATCATTGACTACTACAGGTTTTCATACAAAATCTAGTTTCACACCTCTACCAAGATGTGAATCCTCGACGTGTTAAAAGAAAACAGATTAGGATGTTATTGTAGCCATTACAAGGAAATAAATAAAACAATATGCATATGAAGGAGTATATTACCGAGAATGTTCATCGTATTTAGGACTACGGAACAATATAACAGAAAGAATATTGGTCATTTGTATAGCAGCTTTCCTGAGGTAAATAATAGAAATAAATTATCATCCTTCCAACTTAATAATATGGAATCATTTGACAAATTAGCTATGTCGAAGTTTTGCAATCGCAAAATGTAAGTACGAATATTGGTGATCAAGGTTTTGTTAATTTAGCTAAATTCAGCACAAGAAATATAGAATTACGATAATAAAAAGGTTCTTTGCAGCCTGAAAATGGTAGAATAGAGCATTCAGAAAGTTGATAAAGACAGCCACTACTACACATTTTTCTTCAAATTTAACTTAATATTGTCAAATTACAACCATACATACATACATACATACATACATACATACATACATACATACATACATATAACTATGTATACAGATTCGCAATTATTCAAGGCAATTGAGACAACCTTACTATATTATAACTATCTGTATCAAAGTGGTCGAAGGAAGAGTGAAAAGTGTGCAACTGTTGAACGCAGAAGGAGGTGTATCTGAAGATGAATATTTGGCTTTTGGCGGAAGATACAATATGAGTCTGGTACACATATATAAGGTGAGTAAATAAATCTACTTATAATCTAGCTTAAATTAGTCCCATCAATTAAGCTTTCTTTCTCATATGGACACTGGTCCACTCCAATGGCCTAGTGGTTAGAGCATCCGCCTCCGATGCGGGAGGTCGGGGTTTCGAACCTGGAAGAGTCATAGCAAGGACTTTTAAAAATGTTACTAGAAGCTGCCTCGACTGGCGCCCATCATAAATAGGTTAGTGTTAGGACTGGTCGGCTTGGTGTAAGATAATGTCAGTACGTGGGACATGATGCCACATGTCTTGCGCATGATCCACATTGCAAGACATCACTATATTCTGTCGCACTGCAGACATCGTGTCGATGTGACAGAAAAATTATTAAAGCTACGTTAAAAATCCAAGCACTCTCATACACACGACCAACTAATATGGACTCTCGGGCAATGTTTCTGTGTTTGCTCCCCTAAAATGGCTAATGGTTAATAGCCATATAATACTAAAGGTTATGGATAGTGGATGGTTAATGGCAATGCCAATTCATTATTTTAACAGTCTAATCTAATACTTTTCATGATGGAAAGCAAACATGGCACGTTTAAGTGAGCGGAAGACACTGGTGTGAAACTGTTCTTATTAAAAGTTTCAACTTAGTGTTCCGTGTGGCATACATTTACCTATTTTAATTAACAATAGACAGATTGAAATATATAGAGTACACTTGACCTAATTGCAAAACTCTTTGAAATGCTTGTTTCAACGTTTGTTGAGATTTTCCTCCACATTACTTAACCTATATACTGTTTAATAATTGATGTTTACCAGTTAATTGTTGAATAAAATCATATTTGTCTCTTCCGATGAGAAGATTCATTGCATGTGCTAACGTGAATGTGATTTTATTTATAATTGTTTCGTTTCAAAATATGGTAATGTGGCTTTTCAACCCTTTTCCTCGTATTGCAATAATTTTTCAGATTTTCCAAAATGATTGATAGGAGGAGGCGATTACACTGATTCTTTATCATTTCATATATCCATATCATGTGAAAAAGAAACCAATTTACGAACTTTAAACAATATAGGTCAGACCTAATTGACTGAGTATGGCGAAAATGGTTCTTTATTTAATGTAGTATAAAATATCAGTGTAAGATTGATTATTCATTGTCATAGATTGGGGGCCTCGTAGTTATTAGTTATAAGAGTTATGAGAGAATTACCTGTAGTTACAATTACAACCCATTTGACGGGTAAAATATTGTCGCTAACCGATCTTCATGACACCATACACCACAATATAATGAATATCTTCCTCATTGAATAGATAATATTGTGAACCATTATAAGCTTCTTAGTTTTATTAATTATCAGAGTAAAACATAACCAAATGCTCAAAAATATTTTAAGAAAATATCAGTTCCATTTAGTCTTATTAATTGATTGAAATATTACAGTTATAACTGAATAATTCCAATCTTGAATATGAAGAAGTTATTCATTAAACAAAATTGGTAATATGATTGACAATTGCAAGTTTATTTTTTTCATATTCACTTCAAGGCAAACTTTCGAACTGTAATGCTAGTTCCCCTTGTCTTTTCAGAATGGGACTTATCCATTAGGCGTACACGATGGTACTTTCGTTCTGCAATTCCCACCTACTGGAAATCTTTGTGGCCAAGTTTTGGAACAAGGCCAAGAGTTCATTATTGGTGGTAAGATATATAAATTTGCCAATTCAGTTTCTAACTTTATGAGAGCTTGGTAACCCAGAAACGAATTCAAACTCGAGCTAAAAGTTTACTCTTAGCACTTCTGAAACACTACTATGCCTAAACTCAGGCATGAACATACACAGTAGCATACGTAGATACCTACTGATTCTGTCGATTTTCTAACTCTTTTGATTATAGTCACCGTGATTCAATCACATATACAGCAAATGGTTTTGTTGTCGGCTTTCGTGTTATGTGTCAGGAATGAAAACTATTTTTTACTCAGACATAGAAATTCATTAGGTTGAAAAGTTGGCAAGCTGTTTTCTTATTGCGTTTCTAAAACCCAAACAGTCACAGAGCATAATGCGTTGTACGGCTTTCCGTTGAGGATTGACACTAATGATGAAATACGGCTATTACTGAACATTGAACATGAAATATCTGCCATTTTAGAATCTCATTCTCGTTATGTTAAACATCATATTTTCGTGAGCCATGTAGTTTTATTTTTCATTGAAATAAACGACCTCCAGTTTAATAGTTTAAGACGTCTATGTCAAGGCATAAATCGAGGTGCTAATCAATTTTCCATCAGTCACTATGACTATGGATTGCACATGTCCTTTCTTTTCTTCTCAAAATGCTGTCCTCAATCTCATAACAATATTTCTCAAGCAACAATTGATGATACAAATCAATAAACTACCAACTAATATAGCAGAAAATAGTCTCAACATTGTGAACATATCCATTGAAGAATAGGAAGTGAGTCGAAACTCTTACTATATTTAGAGTGTTTCTTAGCCAGGGATGGCATGCAGCTTGTTCTGAATAATAGCAAATCTTATTAATTTTATACACTGTACATATTTTACATAGGCAAGAGGAGTTAAAGAAAGCATACGTAAACACATAATATTAAAGTAGATATGCCGAAGAATACCAGAATACCAAAAAGATAATATGTCAATATATATATATATATATATATATATATATATATATATATATATATATATATATATATATATATATATATATATATATATATATATATATATATATATATATATATATATATATATATGTGGGGGGGGTGGGTGTGGGGGGTGTGTGGGTGTGTTACATTGAGTAAAGCGTAACGCATAATTTGAATTTGATATTTTAGGGGATGTGAACCAGGACGGTGTACTTTACAGTAATACATGCCGACTAATACTGGACGCCATGACCGCCCGCAATAACGAAAGAGGAATGAAAATTCTACAGGGTCACGAGAAACTTAATTGTGGATCTTATTAAGCATTGTTTCTGCTCTTCGAGTGCAAAAGAAATTGTACAAAACTGAATAAAATCAACGTTTCATTCCTAATTTGTTATATTAATCTCTGTTTTCTATATATGTATTTCTTAGCTATCGATCTGTCTATCTATCTATCTCTCTGTCTGTCTTTCGTCTTTGTGTCTACACGGTTAACACTTCACAACAAAATAGACTAGGTCAATAAAACTGACTTTTAATAAACTTGAATATTGAAACTTATTATGTCCGTATAGTTCCTTTATGAAAAGGGTTATGCAGTATACGAACTACGCGTAGCTCCGGTATGATGGTAAAAATATCGATTAATACAATTTCATTTCCTGTTTATGAAATTCAAATCTGGTGACATTCTCCCTGTATTCTATATTATATGCTCTATTTTGGCAATGCAACTAATGTGATGCATCAGATATTAACCCTCAGACTGCATTTTTATCTTTCTTAAACATGTTAATTTCCAAATAACAACATTAAAGTAATTTTTATACGTTTTTTCTTTAAGTAATAATATCATGCTCGTAATAAAAGTTGCAATGACAAATGCTAAAACAAACATTTGAGAGTATTGTCTCAAAAAATGTTTCCTGATGTTCGTATAAATGTGTGCTTTTTAAATCGGATTGTCCTTTCGTTCATTATCCTCATTGGTTTCAAAAGTGTATTCAGATAAACACCAGAACGTTCAATGACTGTTGATTTTGATCTCAGCCAAGTAACCTTTATGATCAAAACGTAAAAAGAAAAAACAGATGAGACAATAAGCCAAAAGTCTTATTGTCCATCTGGTGATTTTCATCTCTCAATTCGACTATGTACACAAGATATTAGATAGCTAACTTTTGTACAGGAGTATAGATGACAATTAAGATATAAAGAGTGCCTGCAGATTGCTTTAGATATATAAATAGATATTTACTATCATTAATGATAACATTGATTTTATTTTAAAAATGTTTACCATTCCCGTGTTATTTCTCACTGTTTGGGTCGATCAGCTTAAGATGGTAATCGTGAGGTGTTTTTTTACGATGTGAGTTATTGCAAAATATTACGTAGTGACATGGGGAAATTGCTTCTTAGGTCCATATGTGTGTTTATAACGAGCGCACGATGCAACTAATTTATTCCTAATTCGAATTTATTCTTCTCTGGGATTCCTATCACCCATGGTCGTGTTGCTACATCATTCTAAAGAGGAAAACTTTGTTTAATCTTATTCCTAAATGGTTAGAGTCTTTATAAAAAAGACTAGTTGATCTTTCTGTAATGAAGGCCTTTTAATGAAACAAGAGATGAATAATGTATAGATGCAGTATTTGGTGGAAAACTTATTTTAGGATAAAGTGAATTGGGTAAGATTAGTAAATCTGCTTTATTTAAAGAAACATTCTAGAATTACGATTCAGAACTACATACAATTAAAGCTAAGAAAGCTGCGGCGTCCAAAAAGATCATGGTAATAAAAATCAAGAAATAGAAAAAGAGAGAATTATAAGTAAAGAGATAGAGAAGTGAGAGGTAGAGATAAAAAGATCAATAAATACAAGTACAGAGGGAAAGAGAAGATAAAAATAAAATAGCAGAGTGATAAAGAATAAGAGAAATGCAAAGTTGGAAGCAAAGGTATTGTAGAAAGAGAAATAAAACTGCCTAAAGAGGAAAACAGAGGCAAATGCAGAGAGAAGAAGGAGAAATGCATTTGAAATTAAAAGCATTATAACTGGAAAGAAGAATACGCTTCCAGCTAGTTTAGACACTTTCAGTAATTGTAATTGTCACATAGTTCAGTACAAATAAAATTGTAAAGAGAAAGTAGAACTATACTTTCTTCACTTTGAGAAAATTGCTGAAAACTTCAAATGACCAAGACAAAGTGTACTTAACGCCAAAGCTAATAACGTTTACACTTATCTGTCGGTACATCAAGGTGTTCATAACAATGTACTTAAAGAATACGTCTTGAAACAATATGATCTGGTACCTGAGATATATCGACAAAGGGTTTCAGTATTGTTGAAAATACAATGGACAAATTCATGTTGAATCTGCAAGGGAAATATATAACTATTTGATATGTGCCACTTTGCCAAGAAGGTTTGTGAACATTACTAGAACTCAGAAGATATTAGTTGAAGAGTTCAAGAATTTCATCGATAGTCATGCTAGAACCTTTGTTGATGAGTAAAGGCTAGAAAGTTTGTAGAATACTGCTCTAATAGCCTATCATTATGATCTGACTCACACAAATTCATTTGCCAATGAGTTTTCCTCTCAGCATTTGTTAGGTATTCCCAGTCTCATGCAAGAACTTCCAAATGTCAATCTGTCACAACATATAGGATTCAAAATTTCTGATAACACTGATGAAATGTCCATTTAAACTTTTTGTAAGAAGAAACAGCACGTTAAGTTTCATTGCAAAGTGTTGCAAAATATTCCAAATGTACATATTTCTGAAAGGTCAGGGTCGCATTCTTGTCTTGAAAGATCTACATTGGGTAGGTCAAACGAACAATTCGGTAACTTTAACAGAGAATTATCAACGAATCATGTGGAAAGGTTCTAGAAGACTTTATGGTAATTCTGAACAGCCTACCCCTGTTCAAATATTAATGAGCACATGAGCATTATAAATCACGTTGCCTTTGTCTGTAAAGTCTACTTCTTGTAAAATTGCTATTATTCAGGAAGTTGAGTAAGCCTATGTTAATGATCCTCTCCATTTTGTAAATGTGACATTAGACTTTACTTAGGGAGCCACGACTGTCGGATCAGTAAATTCTTTACCCATTACGGATATTCATTTGTTATCAGATAATGACCTAGTAGCAGACAAGATTGTGGTTGATCTATTTATGATTGACAAGCCTTGTCTGGATCAAAGTTGACCCTGCTAAAACCTACATGTATAACGTACACCAGTTATGTGCAGTTACTAAAGCTTTGACAAAATAGATCTTGAGAATAATGATGGTGATCAGAATGTTATTAATTTAGCTGACACATTTATTAATATGTCTTTTGATGAGGACACTCTTACTTATATAATTGATAAATGAACAGATATTTATCAGAGAGATTCTTTAATTATTACTAATTCTCTTTACTGGCACGTATTGCCTAAAAGTATACCGTCCAGGTGCACATCTCTTAAAATATTGAATTATGCATTATGCTTTAGTCATTGTAAATATATTTATTGATCTGTTTGGTATTCGTCGGCATATTTACTTTAATCTTATGTATTTATTTATGCATTCGATCACTCTTCCTGCCCATGTAAAATATATACAGTGCATAATTCATGTGTATTCATCCTGGCATGAAGACGATTAAAGATTAGTTATTACTAATCCCATTGCTTCGTTCATATGCGACCACATATCGTTTGAACTAGTCCATACCACACTCACACTCGAGCAAAACTCAGTTCATTTTTCTGCCTATACCGCCCTCCTCCTAGTAGAAAAAACATGCTGGCTGACTCTCTTTTTTTGGAGGAGTTTCCGAATCTCCTTCAGCTTTCACTTTGACTGTCCCGGAAACCCAAACACATCAAAACTCATAGATTCCATTAATGTTTTCAACCTCAAACAGTCAGTTAACCAACCCACCCATAAACATGGTCACATTTTAGACTGAATTCTTCATAGACTGATGATAACATTACACGCTCCTCCCTGGTATCACAAGACCTTGCATCAGATCTCCTCTGCATTTTATGCCATCTTGAGGTATCAGTCCCTAACCATCCACCCTTATCTGCTACTAAGAGAAACCTCAGTATGAAAAATAGAACCAAACTAATGCACGACATCCAAGCAAGCCTAACAACCTGCTTGCCTTCTATATCAGAACAACCCAATAACTTCCTACGTTCATTGTTGGACAAACATGCCCTAACTACCAAGTGCAGAGTATCAATTCAAAAGTGTTCTCCATGGTATAGCAGTGTTAGGGACCAGCTTCGCACTGCTAAAAGAGACAGCCATAAAGCTGAGAGGCTTTGGCTTTCCACCAGACTCACTATTCATAAGTTAATCTATGAAGTCGCTAAGAAGAATGTCACAATTATAGTCCATGCAGCGAAATCAGCTCACTACACTACTAAGATCACGGAAAGTTCAAGCTTCCAGACATGTTAGCAAACTGCGTCCGTGACTAAGTACAAACTATTAGAGATAAGCGTGACACTACAATTTCATTTCACTCGTCGTCAGCAAACAGTTGGGATACAGAATTTGAACGGCAATGATTAGCAGCATTTGAACCTGTCTCTATGGATTTCGTACGTACAATCCTGACGAAGAGTACACCAAAGTCATGTGAACTTGATCCAATTCCAACATCACTGCTGCTTGAGTGCTTAGATCCATTATTGCTTTCATTAACTGATCTAATTAATACCTCTGTCTCATCCGGGGAATTCCCATCAGTTTTCCAAACTGCCAGTGTAAAGCCTCTGCTGAAGAAACCAACACTAGATCACAGCGATTTAAAGAACTACCGCCCAGTTTCTAATCTCCCATTCGTATCAAATATCTTAGAAAGGGTTGTTTTATCCCATCCTGTATCTCATCTGAATTCTAACAGTCTTTTTTAGCAATGTACAGTCTGCATATCGCCCTTGCCACAGGACTGAAACTACTCTTCTAAAAGTAGTTAATGACATTCTCTCTGCGATGGATAGCGGAAAGATTACAGTCCTCACCCTCCTTGATTTGTCTGCAGCATTTGACACAATAGACCATGATATATTACTTCACCGTCTCCAGCATGTATTTGGCATTCATGATACAGCTTTACATTGGTTCAAGTCCTACTTGGTCAACAGGACACAAATTGTATCTGCAAATGGAATACACTCCAGCCCAGCTGATCTATGTTGTGGTGTTCCACAGGGGTCTGTTCTTGGACCTGTTCTCTTCATTCTATACACTCATTCGCTCTCAAGTGTCATAGATCATCATTCAGTGTCTCACCAATTGTACGCTGATGACACCCAAATATACAAATCTAGCCACCCAACTGAAGTTGATGCTACCGTCCAAGGTGTAGAGAGGTGCATTTCTGATGTGAAATCATGGATGACATGTAACAAGCTGCAGATGAATGATGATAAAACTGAGGCCATTCTGATCACAACACAAAGACTTTCTCATTCACATCCTTTACTTCAAACAATAAATATCAGCAATACCAACATTAAATTCACACAATCAGTACGAAACCTAGGTGTTACTCTGAACAGTACTCTCACATTGCACCAACATGTCATGAACATATGCAAGGCTGCATATCTTGAACTGCGACGCATCACCTCAATTCGCAAATATCGTTCAGGTGATGCCTCTAAAACACTTGTGTGTTCATTAGTACTTTCAAGACTGGACTATAGTAACTCAATTTTGTCTGGTTTATCTCAATATCTGCTCCAGATACCTCAAAAAGTTCAAAACACAGCTGCTCGGATCATATTTAGAGTACCACGATCAGAGCACACCTCCCCGCTGCTCTGTACCCTACACTGGCTATCCATTCGATCCAGAATCAAACACAAAACAATTTTCTCTGTGTTACGTTTCACTGTCGGACTCTAGTCCAACATAACAATCCGACCTCATCCATGTGTACACACCAGCAAGATACTTACGCTGCTATTCTGACAATCGTATACTCATTATTCCCACTATGAAAACAAAGTCATATGGACAGCGCTCTTTTGCATACCAGGGCCCAGCAACTTGAAATGAATTGCACACTGAACTTAGACGCAAAGACACATTCATCCCATTCAAAATTGCTCTCAAAACTCACTTATTTCGACTGCAAGAACAAACTTAAAGACCTAATAATGTTTCGTACCATAAATATTAACAGCATGTTTTTTTATGCTTTCTAATTTCATGGTGTCTGTTTTTGTAATCATATCATTATATGTTTTTTATCTTATATGTGTTGTCTAATGTTGTAGTGCGCTTAGAGCTTCTAAAGATTAGGCCAAATACAAAGTCATCATTAGTATTACTATTATTATCATTATATTGGAATTATCAAACGTATCAAGTTAGTAAGATATACTATTAATCAATCCACGCGGCATACCATCCGTGTCTAAGAAACACTCTAAATATAGTAAGCTTTGGGAGTTAATTTTTATTCTTCGATGGATATATTCCCAATATTCTGAATCGTTTCTAATATAGTAATTGTTATTTACCTGACATGTATCATCAATTAATGTTTGAAACATGTTGTTATGAGATTAGGAACTACATTTTGAGAAGAAATGAGAGGACATGTACAATTAATTGTCATATTGACTGAAGGAAAATTCATTAGCACATCGATGTATGCCTTAAGAGTGATATCTTAAACTTCATATTTGGTGGTTATTTATTTTAATGAGAAAGGCAACTACAAGTCACACGAAAACATGATGTTAAACAGAATGAGATTCTGCAATGGTATATATTTCATGTTCAATGCCGATGATAGCCATATTTCATCACTAGTGTCAATCCTCAACGGAAAGCTGTAAAACGCATTATGCTCTGTGACTGTGCGCGTTTCTAATAAATTTCTATGAGTAATAAACAGCTTTCACAACTGACACATAAAACGAAAGTCGACAAAAAAGACATGTGTATATTATTGAATCACGGTGACTATAATCAAAGGAGTTAGAAAATCGACAGAATCAGTAGGTACCTGATTATCCCTCTGTGTATGTTAATGCGTGAGTGTAAGCATAGTAGTGCTTTAAAAGTGCATGGAGGCAAATCTTTAGTTCGAGTTTGAGTTCGTTTCTGGGTTACCAAGGTCTCAAACAAGTAGAAATTGAATTTGCGAACTTATCTATCTTACCGCCAATAATGTACTCTTTGCCTTGATACAAACCGTGGCCACAAAGATTCCAGTACGTGGGAAACGCAGAACGAAAGTACAAGCCTGTACGCCTAATGGATAAGTCCCATTCTGAAAAACAAAGGGAACTATCATTACGGTTCGCCAAGTACGCGTTCCTGTGAATGTTACAAAATTAAGCTCGCCATTTTCAATCATATTACAATTTCTTTATACATAATAGCTTGCGTCGGTAGTGGGCAGTGATTATTATTCAATCTCAGGATTAGAATTAAGCAGTTATAATTATAATATTTCAAACAATTCATAATACTGAATGGAATTGATATTTTCGAAAATGTCTTTGAACATTTGGTCTGTTTTTCTCTCACACTTAGTCAACCAAAGAAGTTTATAATGATTCATAACATTTCCCATCCAGTGAGCAAGACATTACGAGTCAAGTATCATATTCCTGGTGAGTGGTGTTATGCAGATCGTAAAGCGACAATACTGTACTCGTCAAATGGGTAGGAAATGCAATTATAAGAAATTCTCTCATAACTCCAATAACTAATAACTACGGGTCACCCATTTTATGGCAATGAATAATCCATCATGCATGGATATTTTATACTATAAAATAAGGAACTATTTTCGCCATACCCAGTCAATTAGATTTGACCTATATATAATGTTTCAAGTTCGTAAATTGCTTTCCTTTATACATGATATTGATATAGTAAATGATCACGAATAGGTGTAAACCTCTCCTCCTATCAATTAATTAAGTAGATTCGAAAAACTATTGCAATGCGAAGAAATGGTTTGAAAAGAAACATTACCATATTTGAAAAGGAAACAATTGCAAACTAAAATCATAATCACGTCAACAAATGCAATGAAACTCCCATCGCAGCAGACGAATATGTTTGTATTCAACAAGCAACTTTTAAACAGCACTTATACAATAATATAAGGTTTATAGGTTAAGGGATGTGGAGGAAAATCTATCCCGCCTTTCTCACTCTCCTTCTATCTCATTCTCTCGGCGGATTATCCAAATTTCAGCTTTATATTTTCAAAGGCTTAAAAAACGGAATATTTTTGTATTCATATAAAGTAGACTATAATTTATTGTACAGGATAAAATTAATATGATTACAATTTCCTGGTTTACATTAATGCAATATAAATCATCACTTGTTTCACGACTTGGAGGATTTTCAACTTTCAAACTTAGCAAACAAACAAACATGTCCTGTTCATGACGGACGAAAACAAGGTGGAGTTTGGTCGGTGATCTATTAAGGTAAACAGGACGTCACAACTTGCGTGACAAAAGCTCTACAAAGGATTATAATCATTTGAACCTTATATTAAAGTTCACCAATATTGTATGTTGAGTATAAAAGAGAGCCGAGTTGTTACTTTAGCAAATAATATCAGCACAGGGTTCACTGCTGTTTAAAGGCAGTCGTAATATTCGGGAACTGAGAAAAGGTAAACTTTATAGTTAATATGCTAATAGTGCTTTATTTCTATCGTTTAATTTGTTTTCAAACTTTTGATCGCCTTTACAGTTTGATCTTTATGGGCAAAATACATACGTTTAATATTGTGTCGTGCATTGTCTGGTACAATATAAAATAGCTGCCTAAGATGTAAAGATGCTTATTTGTATGTACCGTTTATATACATCATGTTTTTCTCTACATTCATAGAATCATCATCCAATCATTCTTTTGTTAAGGTATCTGCATCATGGAGAAGACAGTAATGTTCGTACAATCTCTGTTGGGACTAGTGATGGCTATACAAATGACTTATGCGTGCCAATGCAGCCACCAATCTCAGTGGGAGTTAATAATGTGTCCTCAATATAATAAAACAGGTTGGTGAAAGTAACAACAAATGTTTCCCATTTGTGTTTGTGTACCAATAGCAAACAATATAATGACCATTATCACGAATCTTACTTCTACATGAACTTCTGCTAATATCATACAATATAATTTTATATTACATATATTGATCATTGACTACTACATGTTTTCATACAAAATCTAGTTTCACACCTCTACCAAGATGTGAATCCTCGACGTGTTAAAAGAAAACAGATTAGGATGTTATTGTAGCCATTACAAGGAAATAAATAAAACAATATGCATATGAAGGAGTATATTACCGAGAATGTTCATCGTATTTAGGACTACGGAACAATATAACAGAAAGAATATTGGTCATTTGTATAGCAGCTTTCCTGAGGTAAATAATAGAAATAAATTATCATCCTTCCAACTTAATAATATGGAATCATTTGACAAATTAGCTATGTCGAAGTTTTGCAATCGCAAAATGTAAGTACGAATATTGGTGATCAAGGTTTTGTTAATTTAGCTAAATTCAGCACAAGAAATATAGAATTACGATAATAAAAAGGTTCTTTGCAGCCTGAAAATGGTAGAATAGAGCATTCAGAAAGTTGATAAAGACAGCCACTACTACACATTTTTCTTCAAATTTAACTTAATATTGTCAAATTACAACCATACCTACATACATACATACATACATACATACATACATACATACATACATATAACTATGTATACAGATTCGCAATTATTCAAGGCAATTGAGACAACCTTACTATATTATAACTATCTGTATCAAAGTGGTCGAAGGAAGAGTGAAAAGTGTGCAACTGTTGAACGCAGAAGGAGGTGTATCTGAAGATGAATATTTGGCTTTTGGCGGAAGATACAGTATGAGTCTGGTACACATATATAAGGTGAGTAAATAAATCTACTTATAATCTAGCTTAGATTAGTCCCATCAATTAAGCTTTCTTTCTCATATGGACACTGGTCCACTCCAATGGCCTAGTGGTTAGAGCATCCGCCTCCGATGCGGGAGGTCGGGGTTTCGAACCTGGAAGAGTCATAGCAAGGACTTTTAAAAATGTTACTAGAAGCTGCCTCGACTGGCGCCCATCATAAATAGGTTAGTGTTAGGACTGGTCGGCTTGGTGTAAGATAATGTCAGTACGTGGGACATGATGCCACATGTCTTGCGCATGATCCACATTGCAAGACATCACTATATTCTGTCGCACTGCAGACATCGTGTCGATGTGACAGAAAAATTATTAAAGCTACGTTAAAAATCCAAGCACTCTCATACACACGACCAACTAATATGGACTCTCGGGCAATGTTTCTGTGTTTGCTCACCTAAAATGGCTAATGGTTAATAGCCATATAATACTAAAGGTTATGGATAGTGGATGGTTAATGGCAATGCCAATTCATTATTTTAACAGTCTAATCTAATACTTTTCATGATGGAAAGCAAACATGGCACGTTTAAGTGAGCGGAAGACACTGGTGTGAAACTGTTCTTATTAAAAGTTTCAACTTAGTGTTCCGTGTGGCATACATTTACCTATTTTAATTAACAATAGACAGATTGAAATATATAGAGTACACTTGACCTAATTGCAAAACTCTTTGAAATGCTTGTTTCAACGTTTGTTGAGATTTTCCTCCACATTACTTAACCTATATACTGTTTAATAATTGATGTTTACCAGTTAATTGTTAAATAAAATCATATTTGTCTCTTCCGATGAGGAGATTCATTGCATGTGCTAACGTGAATGTGATTTTATTTATAATTGTTTCGTTTCAAAATATGGTAATGTGGCTTTTCAACCCTTTTCCTCGTATTGCAATAATTTTTCAGATTTTCCAAAATGATTGATAGGAGGAGGCGATTACACTGATTCTTTATCATTTCATATATCCATATCATGTGAAAAAGAAACCAATTTACGAACTTTAAACAATATAGGTCAGACCTAATTGACTGAGTATGGCGAAAATGGTTCTTTATTTAATGTAGTATAAAATATCAGTGTAAGATTGATTATTCATTGTCATAGATTGGGGGCCTCGTAGTTATTAGTTATAAGAGTTATGAGAGAATTACCTGTAGTTACAATTACAACCCATTTGACGGGTAAAATATTGTCGCTAACCGATCTTCATGACACCATACACCACAATATAATGAATATCTTCCTCATTGAATAGATAATATTGTGAACCATTATAAGCTTCTTAGTTTTATTAATTATCAGAGTAAAACATAACCAAATGCTCAAAAATATTTTAAGAAAATATCAGTTCCATTTAGTCTTATTAATTGATTGAAATATTACAGTTATAACTGAATAATTCCAATCTTGAATATGAAGAAGTTATTCATTAAACAAAATTGGTAATATGATTGACAATTGCAAGTTTATTTTTTTCATATTCACTTCAAGGCAAACTTTCGAACTGTAATGCTAGTTCCCCTTGTCTTTTCAGAACGGGACTTATCCATTAGGCGTACACGATGGTACTTTCGTTCTGCAATTCCCACCTACTGGAAATCTTTGTGGCCAAGTTTTGGAACAAGGCCAAGAGTTCATTATTGGTGGTAAGATATATAAATTTGCCAATTCAGTTTCTAACTTTATGAGAGCTTGGTAACCCAGAAACGAATTCAAACTCGAGCTAAAAGTTTACTCTTAGCACTTCTGAAACACTACTATGCCTAAACTCAGGCATGAACATACACAGTAGCATACGTAGATACCTACTGATTCTGTCGATTTTCTAACTCTTTTGATTATAGTCACCGTGATTCAATCACATATACAGCAAATGGTTTTGTTGTCGGCTTTCGTGTTATGTGTCAGGAATGAAAACTATTTTTTACTCAGACATAGAAATTCATTAGGTTGAAAAGTTGGCAAGCTGTTTTCTTATTGCGTTTCTAAAACCCAAACAGTCACAGAGCATAATGCGTTGTACGGCTTTCCGTTGAGGATTGACACTAATGATGAAATACGGCTATTACTGAACATTGAACATGAAATATCTGCCATTTCAGAATCTCATTCTCGTTATGTTAAACATCATATTCTCGTGAGCCATGTAGTTTTATTTTTCATTGAAATAAACGACCTCCAGTTTAATAGTTTAAGACGTCTATGTCAAGGCATAAATCGAGGTGCTAATCAATTTTCCATCAGTCACTATGACTATGGATTGCACATGTCCTTTCGTTTCTTCTCAAAATGCTGTCCTCAATCTCATAACAATATTTCTCAAGCAACAATTGATGATACAAATCAATAAACTACCAACTAATATAGTAGAAAATAGTCTCAACGTTGTGAACATATCCACTGAAGAATAGGAAGTGAGTCGAAACTCTTACTATATTTAGAGTGTTTCTTAGCCAGGGATGGCATGCAGCTTGTTCTGAATAATAGCAAATCTTACTAATTTTATACACTGTACATATTTTACATAGGCAAGAGGAGTTATAGAAAGCATACGTAAACACATAATATTAAAGTAGATATGCCGAAGAATACCAGAATACCAAAAAGATAATATGTCAATATATATATATATATATATATATATATATATATATATATATATATATATATATATATATATATATATATATATATATATATATATATATATGGGGGGGGGTGTCGGTGGGTGTGTGGGTGTGTTACATTGAGTAAAGCGTAACGCATAATTTGAATTTGATATTTTAGGGGATGTGAACCAGGACGGTGTACTTTACAGTAATACATGCCGACTAATACTGGACGCCATGACCGCCCGCAACAACGAAAGAGGAATGAAAATTCTACAGGGTCACGAGAAACTTAATTGTGGATCTTATTAAGCATTGTTTCTGCTCTTCGAGTGCAAAAGAAATTGTACAAAACTGAATAAAATCAACGTTTCATTCCTAATTTGTTATATTAATCTCTGTTTTCTATATATGTATTTCTTAGCTATCGATCTGTCTATCTATCTATCTCTCTGTCTGTCTTTCGTCTTTGTGTCTACACGGTTAACACTTCACAACAAAATAGACTAGGTCAATAAAACTGACTTTTAATAAACTTGAATATTGAAACTTATTATGTCCGTATAGTTCCTTTATGAAAAGGGTTATGCAGTATACGAACTACGCGCAGCTCCGGTATGATGGTAAAAATATCGATTAATACAATTGCATTTCCTGTTTATGAAATTCAAATCTGGTGACATTCTCCCTGTATTCTATATTATATGCTCTATTTTGGCAATGCAACTAATGTGATGCATCAGATATTAACCCTCAGATTGCATTTTTATCTTTCTTAAACATGTTAATTTCCAAATAACAACATTAAAGTAATTTATATACGTTTTTTCTTTAAGTAATAATATCATGCTCGTAATAAAAGTTGCAATGGCAAATGCTAAAACAAACATTTGAGAGTCTTTTCTCAAAAAATGTTTCCTGATGTTCGTATAAATGTGTGCTTTTTAAATCGGATTGTCCTTTCGTTCATTATCCTCATTGGTTTCAAAAGTGTATTCAGATAAACACCAGAACGTTCAATGACTGTTGACTTTGATCTCAGCCAAGTAACCTTTATGATCAAAACGTAAAAAGAAAAAACAGATGAGACAATAAGCCAAAAGTCTTATTGTCCATCTGGTGATTTTCATCTCTCAATTCGACTATGTACACAAGATATTAGATAGCTAATTTTTGTACAGGAGTATAGATGACAATTAAGATATAAAGAGTGCCTGCAGATTGCTTTAGATATATAAATAGATATTTACTATCATTAATGATAACATTGATTTTTTTTTAAAAATGTTTACCATTCCCGTGTTATTTCTCACTGTTTGGGTCGATCAGCTTAAGATGGTAATCGTGAGGTGTTTTTTTACGATGTGAGTTATTGGAAAATATTACGTAGTGACATGGGGAAATTGCTTCTTAACTTTCATAACATTTTAATGATTTAGAGAACGTGATGCTTTTTCTTCTTTCTTTTATTAAAATATGACCATAGAGTTGCATTACTGATTGATAGCTTAAGGATATAGAGCAGTAATAAAAAGTGAGGGCTCGTCCGCGAGATGATTTATCCCCCCACGATAAACATTTTCTTTAGTTTGTTTTGCAGATTTCATTGTCTTTGTCAAGACTTTAATTTCAGATATTTGAAACCTCTTTAACGAAACCAACAAGTGTAGACAATGTCATCTAAAGAGGAACACTTTGTTTAATCTTATTCTTAAATGGTTAGAGTCTTTATAAAAAAGACTAGTTGATCTTTCTGTAATGAAGGCCTTTTAATGAAACAAGAGATGAATAATGTATAGATGCAGTATTTGGTGGAAAACTTATTTTAGGATAAAGTGAATTGGGTAAGATTAGTAAATCTGCTTTATTTAAAGAAACTTTCTAGAATTACGATTCAGAACTGCATGCAATTAAAGCTAAGAAAGCTGCGGCGTCCGAAAAGATCATGGTAATAAAAATCAAGAAATAGAAAAAGAGAGAATTATAAGTAAAGAGATAGAGAAGTGAGAGGTAGAGATAAAAAGATCAATAAATACAAGTACAGAGGGAAAGAGAAGATAAAAATAAAATAGCAGAGTGATAAAGAATAAGAGAAATGCAAAGTTGGAAGCAAAGGTATTGTAGAAAGAGAAATAAAACTGCCTAAAGAGGAAAACAGAGGCAAATGCAGAGAGAAGAAAGAGAAATGCATTTGAAATTAAAAGCATTATAACTGGAAAGCAGAATACGCTTCCAGCTAGTTTAGACGCATTCAGTAATTGCAATTGTCACATAGTTTAATAAAAATAAAATTGTAAAGAGAAAGTAGACTATACTTTCTTCACTTTGAGAAAATTGCTGAAAACTTCAAATGACCAAGACAAAGTGTACTTAACGCCAAAGCTAATAACGTTTACACTTATCTGTCGGTACATCAAGGTGTTCATAACAATGTACTTAAAGAATGCGTCTTGAAACAATATGATCTGGTACCTGAGATATATCGACAAAGGGTTTCAGTATTGTTGAAAATACAATGGACAAATTCATGCTGAATCTGCAAGGGAAATATATAACTATTTGATATGTGCCACTTTGCCAAGAAGGTTTGTGAACATTACTAGAACTCAGATAGAAGATATTAGTTGAAGAGTTCAAGAATTTCATCGATAGTCATGCTAGAACCTTTGTTGATGAGTAAAGGCTAGAAAGTTTGTAGAATACTGCTCTAATAGCCTATCATTATGATTTGACTCACAAAAATTCATTTGCCAATGAGTTTTCCTCTCAGCATTTGTTAGGTATTCCCAGTCTCATGCAAGAACTTCCAAATGTCAATCTGTCACAACATATAGGATTCAAAATTTCTGATAACACTGATGAAATGTCCATTTAAACTTTTTGTAAGAAGAAACAGCACGTTAAGTTTCATTGCAAAGTGTTGCAAAATATTCCAAATGCACATAATTCTGAAAGGTCAGGGTAGCATTCTTGTCTTGAAAGTTCTACATTGGGTAGGTCAAACGAACAATTCGGTAACTTTAACAGAGAATTATCAACGAATCATGTGGAAAGGTTCTAGAAGACTTTATGGTAATTCTGAACAGCCTACCCCTGTTCAAATATTAATGAGCACATGAGCATTATAAATCACGTTGCCTTTGTCTGTAAAGTCTACTTCTTGTAAAATTGTTATTATTCAGGAAGTTGAGTAAGCCTATGTTAATGATCCTCTCCATTTTGTAAATGTGACATTAGACTTTACTTAGGGAGCCACGACTGTCGGATCAGTAAATTCTTTACCCATTACGGATATTCATTTGTTATCAGATAATGACCTAGTAGCAGACAAGATTGTGGTTGATCTATTTATGATTGACAAGCCTTGTCTGGATCAAAGTTGACCCTGCTAAAACCTACATGTATAACGTACACCAGTTATGTGCAGTTACTAAAGCTTTGACAAAATAGATCTTGAGAATAATGATGGTGATCAGAATGTTATTAATTTAGCTGACACATTTATTAATATGTCTTTTGATGAGGAGACTCTTACTTATACAATTGATAAATGAACAGATATTTATCAGAGAGATTCTTTAATTATTACTAATTCTCTTTACTGGCACGTATTGCCTAAAAGTATACCGTCCAGGTGCACATCTCTTAAAATATTGAATTATGCATTATGCTTTAGTCATTGTAAATATATTTATCGATCTGTTTGGTATTCCTTGGCATATTTACTTTAATCTTATGTATTTATTTATGCATTCGATCACTCTTCCTGCCCATGTAAAATATATACAGTGCATAATTCATGTGTATTCATCCTGGCATGAAGACGATTAAAGATTAGTTATTACTAATCCCATTGCTTCGTTCATATGCGACCACACATCGTTTGAACTAGTCCATACCACACTCACACTCGAGCAAAACTCAGTTCATTTTTTCTGCCTATACCGCCCTCCTCCTAGTAGAAAAAACATGCTGGCTGACTCTTTTTTTGGAGGAGTTTCCGAATCTCCTTCAGCTTTCACTTTGACTGTCCCGGAAACCCAAACACATCAAAACTCATAGATTCCATTAATGTTTTCAACCTCAAACAGTCAGTTAACCAACCCACCCATAAACATGGTCACATTTTTAGACTGAATTCTTCATAGACCTGATGATAACATTATACGCTCCTCCCTGGTATCACATGACCTTGCATCAGATCGCCTCTGCATTTTATGCCATCTTGACGTATCAGTCCCTAACCATCCACCATTATCTGCTACTAAGAGAAACCTCAGTATGAAAAATAGAACCAAACTAATGCACGACATCCAAGCAAGCCTAACAACCTGCTTGCCTTCTATATCAGACCAACCCAATAACTTCCTACGTTCATTCTTGGACAAACATGCCCTAGCTACCAAGTGCAGAGTATCAATTCAAAAGTGTTCTCCATGGTATAGCAGTGTTAGGGACCAGCTTCGCGAGGCTAAAATAGACAGCCGTAAAGATTGCTTTCCACCAGACTCACTATTCATAAGCTAATCTATGAAGTCGCTAAGAAGAATGTCACAATTATAGTCCATGCAGCGAAATCAGCTCACTACACTACGAAGACCACGGAAAGTTCCAGCTTCCAGACATTTTAGCAAACTGCGTCCGTGACAAAGTACAAACTATTAGAGATAAGCGTGACACCACAATTTCATTTGACTCGTCGTCAGCAAACAGTTGGGATACAGAATTTGAACGGCAATGATTAGCAGCATTTGAACCTGTCTCTATGGATTTCGTACGTACAAGCCTGACGAAGAGTGCACCAAAGTCATGTGAACTTGATCCAATTCCAACATCACTGCTGCTTGAGTGCTTAGATCCATTATTGCTTTCATTAACTGATGTTATTAATACCTCTGTCTCATCCGGGAAATTCCCATCATTTTTCCAAACTGCCATTGTAAAGCCTCTGCTGAAGAAACCAACACTAGATCACAGCGATTTAAAGAACTACCGCCCAGTTTCTAATCTCCCATTCGTATCAAATATCTTAGAAAGGGTTGTTTTATCCCATCCTGTATCTCATCTGAATTCTAACAGTCTTTTTTAGCAATGTACAGTCTGCATATCGCCTTTGCCACAGGACTGAAACTACTCTTCTAAAAGTAGTTAATGACATTCTCTATGCGTTGGATAGCGGAAAGATTACAGTCCTCACCCTCCTTGATTTGTCTGCAGCATTTGACACAACAGACCATGATATATTACTTCACCGTCTCCAGCATGTATTTGGCATTCATGATACAGCTTTACATTGGTTCAAGTCCTACTTGGTCAACAGGACACAACTTGTATCTGCAAATGAAATACACTCCAGCCCAGCTGATCTATGTTGTGGTGTTCCACAGGGGTCTGTTCTTGGACCTGTTCTCTTCATTCTATACACTCATTCGCTCTCAAGCGTCATTGATCATCATCCAGTGTCTCACCAATTGTACGCTGATGACACCCAAATATACAAATCTAGCCACCCAACTGAAGTTGATGCTACCGTCCAAGGTGTAGAGAGGTGCATTTCTGATGTGAAATCATGGATGACATGTAACAAGCTGCAGATGAATGATGATAAAACTGAGGCCATTCTGATCACAACACAAAGACTTTCTCATTCACATCCTTTACTTCAAACAATAAATATCAGCAACACCAACATTAAATTCACACAATCAGTACGAAACCTAGGTGTTACTCTGAACAGTACTCTCACATTGCACCAACATGTCATGAACATATGCAAGGCGGCATATATTGAACTGCGACGCATCACCTCAATTCGCAAATATCTTTCAGGTGATGCCTCTAAAACACTTGTGTGTTCATTAGTACTTTCAAGACTGGACTATAGTAACTCAATTTTGTCTGGTTTATCTCAATATCTGCTCCAGATACCTCAAAAAGTTCAAAACACAGCTGCTCGGATCATATTTAGAGTACCACGATCAGATCACACCTCCCCGCTGCTCTGTACCCTACACTGGCTATCCATTCGATCCAGAATCAAACACAAAACAATTTTCTCTGTGTTACGTTTCACTGTCGGACTCTAGTCCAACATAACAATCCGACCTCATCCATGTGTACACACCAGCAAGATACTTACCCTACTATTCTGACAATCGTATACTCATTATTCCCACTATGAAAACAAAGTCATATGGACAGCGCTCTTTTGCATACCAGGGCCCAGCAACTTGAAATGAATTGCACACTGAACTTAGACGCAAAGACACATTCATCCCATTCAAAATTGCTCTCAAAACTCACTTATTTCGACTGCAAGAACAAACTTAAAGACCTAATAATGTTTCGTACCATAAATATTAACAGCATGTTTTTTTATGCTTTCTAATTTCATGGTGTCTGTTTTTGTAATCATATCATTATATGTTTTTTATCTTATATGTGTTGTCTAATGTTGTAGTGCGCTTAGAGCTTCTAAAGATTAGGCCAAATACAAAGTCATCATTAGTATTACTATTATTATTATTATATTGGAATTATCAAACGTATCAAGTTAGTAAGATATAATATTAATCAATCCACGCGGCATACCATCCGTGTCTAAGAAACACTCTAAATATAGTAAGCTTTGGGAGTTAATTTTTATTCTTCGATGGATATATTCCCAATATTCTGAATCGTTTCTGATATAGTAATTGTTATTTACCTGACATGTATCATCAATTAATGTTTGAAACATGTTGTTATGAGATTAGGAACTACATTTTGAGAAGAAATGAGAGGACATGTACAATTAATTGTCATATTGACTGAAGAAAATTCATTAGCACATCGATGTATGCCTTAAGAGTGATATCTTAAACTTCAAATTTGGTGGTTATTTATTTTAATGAGAAAGGCAACTACAAGTCACACGGAAACATGATGTTAAACAGAATGAGATTCTGCAATGGTATATATTTCATGTTCAATGCCGATGATAGCCATATTTCATCACTAGTGTCAATCCTCAACGGAAAGCTGTAAAACGCATTATGCTCTGTGACTGTGCGCGTTTCTAATAAATTTCTATGAGTAATAAACAGCTTTCACAACTGACACATAAAACGAAAGTCGACAAAAAAGACATGTGTATATTATTGAATCACGGTGACTATAATCAAAGGAGTTAGAAAATCGACAGAATCAGTAGGTACCTGATTATCCCTCTGTGTATGTTAATGCGTGAGTGTAAGCATAGTAGTGCTTTAAAAGTGCATGGAGACAAATCTTTAGTTCGAGTTTGAGTTCGTTTCTGGGTTACCAAGGTCTCAAACAAGTAGAAATTGAACTTATCTATCTTACTGCCAATAATGTACTCTTTGCCTTGATGCAAACCGTGGCCACAAAGATTCCAGTACGTGGGAAACGCAGAACGAAAGTACAAGCCTGTACGCCTAATGGATAAGTCCCATTCTGAAAAACAAAGGGAACTATCATTACGGTTCGCCAAGTATGTGTTCCTGTGAATGTTACAAAATTAAGCTCGCCATTTTCAATCATATTACAATTTCTTTATACATAATAGCTTGCGTCGGTAGTGGGCAGTGATTATTATTCAATCTCAGGATTAGAATTAAGCAGTTATAATTATAATATTTCAAACAACTCATAATACTGAATGGAATTGATATTTTCGAAAATGTCTTTGAACATTTGGTCTGTTTTTCTCTCACACTTAGTCAACCAAAGAAGTTTATAATGATTCATAACATTTCCCATCCAGTGAGCAAGACATTACGAGTCAAGTATCATATTCCTGGTGAGTGGTGTTATGCAGATCGTAAAGCGACAATACTGTACTCGTCAAATGGGTAGGAAATGCAATTATAAGAAATTCTCTCGTAACTCCAATAACTAATAACTACGGGTCACCCATTTTATGGCAATGAATAATCCATCATGCATGGATATTTTATACTATAAAATAAGGAACTATTTTCGCCATACCCAGTCAATTAGATTTGACCTATATATAATGTTTCAAGTTCGTAAATTGCTTTCCTTTACACATGATATTGATATAGTAAATGATCACGAATAGGTGTAAACCTCTCCTCCTATCAATTAATTAAGTAGATTCGAAAAACTATTGCAATGCGAAGAAATGGTTTGAAAAGAAACATTACCATATTTGAAAACGAAATAATTCCAAACTAAAATCATAATCACGACAACAAATGCAATGAATCTCCAATCGCAGCAGACGAATATCTCTGTATTCAACAAGCAACTGTTACACAGCACTTATATAATAATATAAGTTTTACAGGTTGATGTCGAGGAAATTCTATCCCGCCTTTCTCACTCTCCTTCTATCTCATTCTCTCGGCGGATTATCCAAATTTCAGCTTTATATTTTCAAAGGCTTAAAAAACGGAATATTTTTGTATTTATATAAAGTAGACTATAATTTATTGTACACGATAAAATTAATATTATTACAATTTCCCCGTTTACATTAGTGCAACATAAATCATCACTTGTTTCACGACTTGGAGGATTTTCAACTTTCAAACCTAGCAAACAAACCTACATGTACCGTTCATGACGGACGAAAACAAGGTGGAGTTTGGTCGGTGATCTATTAAGGTAAACAGGACGTCATAACTTGCGTAACAAAAGCTCTACAAAGGATTATAATCATTGGAACCTTATATTAAAGTTCACCAATATCGTATGTTGAGTATAAAAGAGAGCCCAGTTGTTTCTTTAGCAAATAATATCAGCACAGGGTTCACTACTGTTAAAGTCGAGTTTACAGGCAGTCGTAATATTCGGGAACTGAGAAAAGGTAAACTTTATAGTTAATATGCTAATAGTGCTTTATTTCTATCGTTTAATTTGTTTTCAAACTTTTGATCGCCTTTATAGTTTGATCTTTATGGGCAAAATACATACGTTTAATATTGTGTCGTGCATTGTCTGGTACAATTTAATATAGCTGCCTAAGATGTAAAGATGCTTATTTGTATGTACCGTTTATATACATCATGTTTTTCTCTACATTCATAGAATCATCATCCAATCATTCTTTTGTTAAGGTATCTGCATCATGGAGAAGACAGTAATGTTCGTACAATCTCTGTTGGGACTAGTGATGGCTATACAAATGACTTATGCGTGCCAGTGCAGCCACCAATCTCAGTGGGAGTTAATAATGTGTCCTCAATATAATAAAACAGGTTGATGAAAGTGACAATAAACGTTTCCCATTTGTGTTTCATATCATATATCATATCATATATCATTTCATATCATACAATATAATCTTATATTACATATATTGATTATTAACTACTACAGGTTTTCATACAAAATCTAGTTTCACACCTCTACCAAGATGTGAATCCTCGACGTGTTAAAACAAAACAGATTAGGATATTATTGTAGCCATTACAAGGAAATAAATAAAACAATATGCATATGAAGGAGTATATTACCGAGAATGTTCATCGTATTTAGGACTACGGAACAATATAACAGAGAGAATATTGGTCATTTGTATAGCAGCTTTCCTGAGGTAAATAATAGAAATAAATTATCATCCTTCCAACTTAATAATATGGAATCATTTGACAAATTAGCTATGTCGAAGTTTTGTAATCGCAAAATGTAAGTACGAATATTGGTGATCAAGGTTTTGTTAATTTAGCTAAATTCAGCACAAGAAATATAGAATTACGATAATAAATAGGTTCTTTGCAGCCTGAAAATGATAGAATAGAGCATTCAGAAAGTTGATAAAGACAGCCCCTAGTACACATTTTTGTTCAAATTTAACTTAATATTGTCAAATTACAACCATACATACATACATACAAGCATACATACACACACATACATACATACATACATACATACATACATACATACATACATACATACATACATACATGCATACATACATACATACATACATACATACATACATACATACATAAATTTGAATACAGATTCGCAATTATTCAAGGCAATTGAGACAACCTTACTATATTATAACTATCTGTATCAAAGTGGTCGAAGGAAGAGTGAAAAGTGTGCAACTGTTGAACGCAGAAGGAGGTGTATCTGAAGATGAATATTTGGCTTTTGGCGGAAGATACAGTATGAGTCTGGTACACATATATAAGGTGAGTAAATAAATCTACTTATAATCTAGCTTAAATTAGTCCCATCAATTAAGCTTTCTTTCTCATATGGACACTGGTCAACTCCAATGACCTAGTGGTTAGAGCATCCGCCTCCTTTAAACAATATAGGTCAGCCCTAATTGACTGGGTATGACGAAAATGGTCATTTATTTTATGTAGTATAAAATATCCGTGTAACGTTGATTATTCATTGTCATTTATTGGGGGCCTCGTAGTTATTAGTTATAAGAGTTATGAGAGAATTACCTGTATTTACAATTACAACCCATTTGACGGGTAAAATGTTCTCGCTGACCGATCTGCACGACACCATACACCACAATATAATGAATGATTAACAATATATTCGTCATTGAATAGATACTATTGTGAACCATTATAAGCTTCTTAGTTTTATTAATTATCAGAGTAAAACATAACCCAATCCTCAAAAATATTTTAAGAGAATATCGATTCCATTTAGTCTTATTAATTGATTGAAATATTACAGTTATAACTGAATAATTCCAATCTTGAATATGAAGAAGTTATTCATTAAACAAAATTGGTAATATCATTGACAATTGCAAATTTATTTTTTTCATATTCACTTCAATGCAAACTTTCGAACTGTAGTGCTAGTTCCCCTTGTCTTTTCAGAATGGGACTTATCCATTAGGCGTACACGATGGTACTTTCGTTCTGCAATTCCCACCTACTGGAAATCTTTGTGGCCAAGTTTTGGAACAAGGCCAAGAGTTCATTATTGGTGGTAAGATATATAAATTTGCCAATTCAGTTTCTAACTTTATGAGAGCTTGGTAACCCAGAAACGAATTTAAACTCGAGCTAAAAATTTACTCTAAGCACTTTTGAAACACTACTATGCCTAAACTCAGGCATGAACATACACAGTAACATACGTAGATACCTACTGATTCTGTCTATTTTCTAACTCTTTTGATTATAGTCACCGTGATTCAATCACATATACGGCAAATGGTTTTGTTGTCGGCTTTCGTGTTATGTGTCAGGAATGAAAGCTGTTTTTTACTCAGACATAGAAATTCATTAGGTTGAAAAGTTGGCAAGCTGTTTTCTTATTGCGTTTCTAAAACCCAAACAGTCACAGAGCATAATGCGTTGTACGGCTTTCCGTTGAGGATTGACACTAATGATGAAATAAGGCTATTACTGAACATTGAACATGAAATATCTGCCATTTCAGAATCTCATTCTCGTTATGTTTAACATCACATTTTCGTGAGCCATGTAGTGTTCTTTTTCATTGAAATAAATGACCTCCAGTTCATTAGTTTAAGACGTCTATGTCAAGGCATAAATCGAGGTGCTAATCAATTTTCCATCAGTCACTATGACTATGGCTTGCACACGTCCTCTCTTTTCTTCTGAAAATGCTGTCCTTAATCTCATAACAATATTTCTCAAGCAACAATTGATGATACAAATCAATAAACTACCAACTAATATAGTAGAAAATAGTCTCAACGTTGTGAGCGTATCCACTGAAGAATAGGAAGTGAGTCGAAACTCTTACAATATTTAGAGTGTTTCTTAGCCAGGGATGGCATGCAGCTTGTTCTGAATAATAGCAAATCTTTCTAATTTTATACACAGTACATATTTTACATAGGCAAGAGGAGTTATAGAAAGCATAAGTAAACACATAATATTAAAGTAGATATGCCGAAGAATACCAGAATACCAAAAAGATAATATGTCAATATATATATATAGATATATAAATAGATATTTACTATCATTAATGATAACATTGATTTTATTTTAAAAACTGTTTACCATCCCCGTGTTATTTCTCACTGTTTGTGTCGATCACATTAAGATGGTAATCGTGACGTGTTTTTTTTACGATGTGAGTTATTGGAAAATATTACGTAGTGACATGGGGAAATTGCTTCTTAGGCCCATATGTGTGTATATAACGAGCGCACGAAGGAACTAATTTATTCCTAATTCGAATTTATTATTCTCTGGGATTCCTATCACCCATGGTCGTGTTGTTACATCATTCTGCAGATGTATTTAATGTTATGTTTAGTTACAGTTTGAGCGGAAACATTTGCTTAAGTAATTGGCTGGAATTATAAAGTGCTAATCGGACTAAAATATTATCTTAGGACTATGGTGTATTTATTCAAAGGAGTTTTGGACAATGTCGTTTTGATTCAGCAGGACTGCTGGAAATTCGCTCGGAACATTCGATTCGTACTGATTTGAGTATAGATGTTTAAGATAATTTTGGCTTTATTTCATAATATCATACGTTCCTTTTAAATTTTCATATTATAACTTTCATAACATTTTAATGATTTAGAGAACGTGATGCTTTTTCTTCTTTCTTTTATTAAAATATGACCATAGAGTTGCATTACTGATTGATAGCTTAAGGATATAGAGCAGTAATAAAAAGTGAGGGCTCGTCCGCGAGATGATTTATCCCCCCACGATAAACATTTTCTTTAGTTTGTTTCGCAAATTTCATTGTCTTTGTCAAGACTTTAATTTCACATATTTCAAACCTCTTTAACGAAACCAACAAGTGTAGACAATGTAATCTAAAGAGGAGAACTTTGTTTAATCTTATTCCTAAATGGTTAGAGTCTTTATAAAAAAGACTAGTTGATATTTCTCTAATGAAGGCCTTTTAATGAAACAAGAGATGAATAATGTATTGATGCAGTATTTGGTGGAAAACTTATTTTAGGATAAAGTGAATTGGGTAAGATTAGTAAATCTGCTTTATTTAAAGAAACATTCTAGAATTACGATTCAGAACTACATACAATTAAAGCTAAGAAAGCTGCGGCGTCAGAAAAGATCATGGTAATAAAAATCAAGAAATAGAAAAAGAAGAGAGACGTATAAGTAAAGAGATAGAGAAGTGAGAGGTAGAGATAAAAAGATCAATAAATACAAGTACAGAGGGAAAGAGAAGATAAAAATAAAATAGCAGAGTGATAAAGAATAAGAGAAATGCAAAGTTGGAAGCAAAGGTATTGTAGAAAGAGCAATAAAACTGCCTAAAGAGGAAAACAGAGGCACATGCAGAGAGAAGAAGGAGAAATGCATTTGAAATTAAAAGCATTATAACTGGAAAGCAGAATACGCTTCCAGCTAGTTTAGACACTTTTAGTAATTGCAATTGTCACATAGTTTAGTAAAAATAAAATTGTAAAGAGAAAGTAGAACTATACTTTCTTCACTTTGAGAAAATTGCTGAAAACTTCAAATGACCAAGACAATGTGTACTTGACGCCAAAGCTGATAACGTTTACACTTATCTGTCGGTACATCAAAGTTGTCATGACAATGTACTTAATGAATGTCTCTTGAAAGAATATGATCTGGAACCTGAGATATATCGACAAAAGGTTTTGGTATTGTTGAAAATACACTGGACAAATTATGTTGAATCTGCAAGGGAAATATATAACTATTTTATATGTGCCACTTTGCCAAGAAGGTTTGTGTACATTTTGATAACTTCAGACAAAAGATCTTACTTGAAGAGTTAAAAGATTTAATCGTTAGTGATGCTAGGACCTTTGTTGATGAGCAAAGGCTAGAAAGTTTGCAAGATACTGCTCTAATAGCCTATCAATAAGATTTGACTCACAAAGATTCATTTGCCAATGACTTTTCCTCTCAGCATTTGTTAGGTATTCCAAATCTCAAGCACGAACGTCCAAATGTCAATCTGTCACACTATATAGGATTCAAAATTTCTGATAACACTGATGAAATGTCTATATCTCCTTCTATTTAAATTTTTGTAAGAAGAAACATCACATTAATTTTGATTGCAAAGTGTTGAAAAATATTCCAAATGCACATAATTCTGAAAGGTCAGGGTCGCATTCTTGTCTTGAAAGTTCTACATTGGGTAGGTCAAACGAACAATTTGGCAACTTTTACAGAGAATTATCCACGATTCATATGGAAAGGTTATAGAAGTCTTAATGATAATTCTGCGAAGCTTACCCCTGTTAAAATATTAAGGGGCACATGAGCAGTTTAGATCACGTCACCTTTGTCTGTAAAGTGTACTTCTTGTACAGTCATTATTTAGGACGTTGAGTAAGCCTTTGTTAATGATCCTTTCCATTTTGCAAATGTGACGTTAGTCTTTGTTTTGTGAGCCACAACTGTCTTATCATTAAATGATTTCCCCATTGCGGATATTCATTTATCATTAGATAATGATCTATTTGGAGACAATATTGTGGGTGATCTATTTATGATTGACAATCCTTGTCTGGATCAAAATTGACCCTGTTGAAATCTACATCCCTGATGTACACCAGTTATGTGCAGTTACTAAAGCTTTGACAAAATAGATCTTGAGAATAATGATGGTGAACAGAATGTTATTAATTTAGCTGACACATTTATTGATATGTTTTTTGATGAGGACACTCTTACTTATATAATTGATAAATGAACAGATATTAATAAGAGAGATTCTTTTAGTATTACTAATTCTCTCTATTTTCACATATTGTATAAAAGTACACCGTACAGGTGCACAGCTCTTAAAATATAGAATTATGCATTATGCTTTAGTCATTGTAAATATATATATCGATCGGTTTGGTATTCGTCGACATATTTACTTTAATCTTATGTATTTATTTATGCATTCGATCACTCTTCCTGCCCATGTAAAATCTGTACAGTGTATAATTCATGTGTATTCGTCCTGGCCTTAAGACGATTAAAGATTTGTTATTACTAATTTACAAAATACCTTTTGTTATTACTAATTCTCTTTATTAGCACGTATTGCCTTAACGTATACCGTCCTGTTGCACTGCATATGAAATATAGAATTATCCATAATGTTTTACTTACTGATATATATATATATATATATATATATATATATATATATATATATATATATATATATATATATATATATATATATATATATATATATATATATCCTTTTAGTATTAATCGTCATATTTACTTTAATCTTATGCATTTTATTTCTTATGCATTCGATCACAGTTCCTACCCATTTAAAGGTGTATGATTTATATGTATTCGTCCTGACATGAAGGCGATTGAAAATTTGTTATCACTAGTCCCACTGCTTCTTTCGTATTGAAACAAATTTGCAAAGATATCAAGTTAGTAAGACATAATATTATTCAAAACACGAGGCATACCATACCTGGGGGTTACTTCTTGTTCTTCCATATATTCCCAATATTCTGAATCGTTCTACTTTAGTAATTGTTAGTTTATAGACATGTGAAGATTCATTGCATGTTCTGACGTGATTATGATTGCATTTGTAATTGTTTCGTTTTCAAATATGGTAATGTGGCTTTTCAACCCTTTTTTCATACTGCAATAGTTCTTTGAATCTGCCAAATTAATTGATAGAAGGAGGGGTTTACACTGATTCTTTATCATTTCATATATCCATATCATGTGAAAAAGAAACCAATTTACGAATTTAAACAATATACGTCAGACCTAATTGACTGGGTATGACGAAAATGGTCCTTTATTTTATGTAGTATAAAATATCCGTGTAATATTGATTATTCATTGTCATAGTTTGGGGGCCCCGTAGTTATTAGTTATAAGAGTTATGAGAGAATTACCTATAATTACAATTCCAACCCATTTGACCTTGTAAAATATTGTCGCTAACCGATCTGCATGACACCACATACATGAATATGATACTTGACTCGTAATGTCTTGCTTACTGGATGGGTAATGTTATGAACCATTATAAGCTTCTTTAGTTTACTAATTGTGAGAGAATAATATAATCCAAATGGTCAAAGGTATTTTAAGAAAATAACAGTCCATTTATTGTTATCAAATGTTTTAAATACTACAGTATCGATTGGTCCAACTCAGTTTATCTCGCAGTGTCTCGTATTAGAAGAATATTTCAATTACACAGAATTATACTGGCGGAACTGTAAGTTTACATCTACGAAAGGATTGGACGAATTTATATTTATTCAGATCAATGAATAATAGTTAAGGAAAAAAAAAAAGAGTTATCGACATGTCCGAACAACATTGGGTCAGATAGCTATGTTTTTCTGTTCAGCAATCTTACTAGTTTGATATTTATATAAAATGTGTTTGTCCAAATTATTAAATCAATTTCATCTTGGAGATTTTGCGAATCAGACAAAATTTTGAACAGTCCACAATCAACCAAATCCCTGCAGAGATGACTAGAAAAAAATAAAAAATTTACTAATTATTCTGCGCAGCCAGTTCTTAATAATGCGCGTCTAAGTGCTTCTGCATATATTTGAATTTGTTCTTCTGTTTTAGCCTGCTTTTCAGCTTCTTCACGCCTAGCTTGTTCTACTCTTTCCTTAAATCGCTTATTACTCTCATTAAATCTCTTTAATATTTCTATGTGATTTTGATATTCTTCAGCTAAAGTAAGTGGTTTCCATTCCAGGTGCGACTGTTTTAGCCGGCTTAGCTGGCCCAGTTGAAGTCTTTTCATAATATGTTCTTGATATATTTCTTTTAGATCCTTATGATGGCATTTTAATATCCCTAGTATTATGTACATTTCAAAATTAACAATTATGGAAAAATAAAACAAAACAACCCAATTAGAGAAATTCTTGATCAATTAGAGGATTCGGTTTGGCGTTATCGACGCTTGTATTTGTTTTTTATTTTTTATTTTTGTTCTCGTAGGTGGTTTTATTTTTTGAAAACGACTTTTCCGAAATCTTGTCGGATTCACCTTCTCTGCTACTACAGGCGCAGTATGTTTTTTACATTCGTATCCGTGTAAGAAAATCTACTTCGATACTCATTTTGAATTTATTTAGAATATAATGTTATTTTCTACACATGTTTTCATAAGTACACTCCGACCGGCATTAAAAACACAAATGGCACAAAAGAATACAAAAAGGCAATATTTATCGTCAAAAGCACATCTAAAGTAAAGAAAGAAGCGACTGTACAAATCACATAGTACGAGCACTTTAATACATAAAGGAAATAAAACTGAAATTCATACTAAAATAATATGAGGCAAAGCCTAGAGACATAAATACATTCATGATAAAATCAAGAGAGTTAAAGATGATATAAATTACATAATAGAGCATTTTATTACAACATAGAAAAGAATAATAAACTAAAGATAAACAAACACAAAGATAACTCGAATAGCAAATACTAATAATAATAATAATAATAATAAATCGGTTTTTAAAAAGTCACTGTCCGCATTTTACTGTTTGATAGATGTGCGTTGATTAAGCGAAAAATATGTCTTTTCTCTACTAAAATGTTCTACTGTGCAGGAAAATCTGTTTTCTTGAGCACTTCAATAAACTTTTACTAGTATCGAAAACAATTAAAATCATATCACAATGTTGTTTTTGTTTTTTTAAAAATATAAAATACGAAAAGAAAAGAAACGAATCCCTAATAACATTTCCGATTCAAACAAAACTGAGGCGGGCAATAAGGACTAAAGGTGTCCCAAGTGGAGTGAAATTACTAGTTGCTGTATTAAGCTGAAATAAAATAACATCACGCTTCTTTCGTATCATTATATAATTCCCTTCCACACCACGCAACCTGCCTCCATCGTGATGAGTGTTATACTTTGTAAACCTTTCATCATAATATGTATCTGGCTTAGAAATCAAACGGATAACCGGAGACATTTTTACAATTGGGTGCACGTCGGCGCTCCAAAAGATCCAACTTGGACACGGGAACTTCATCCCAGCGGACTATTACGTTACACATATTGGTACTAAATTTCCCGTTCAAGTCCGTATTTCCTAAGAAAAAAGACAGAAAACGTTTACAAACTTGTGCATCGTCAGGGTGGACAAATGCATTTATAGCAGAGATCGGCGACAGCTCATGTAAATGTGTTATGCGTATCACGTGATACACAAAAGTGAACATGAGGGACAAACAATGACAGCGGCTGATAATATAGCATGTGTAAGGAAGTACAAAACAATGGTATGGAACTGCATTTTTATTGCTGCTTTTATCTTACAGCCTACAAATATGGAAAATTGATATCCATAGTATATATATATATATATATATATATATATATATATATATATATATATATATATATATATATATATATATATATATATATATATATATATATATATATATATATATATATATATATATATATATATATATATATATATATATATATGACAGAAATAAAGATATAATTGTAATGCAGTAATTGACATGATTCTCTGTTTTGATTTAGTCTATATTTAAGATAGTTTTAAATCATGTTTTTATGAACATTTTGAAGAGTTAATCTACGTGTATCATTTCAAAATAATAAAGCTGTATATTCTTTTAGTGATAATACACTTGTACAAACAAGAAGTTTTAAAACTGATGACAATGTAGAAATGTTTATCATTTAGTAAATAACATGCATTCCTGAAATATTCATGAATCATTTTAATTTTGCAACTTTTATTTTTTAAGAAAGTTTCCACCGTTTTGGAATCATTGCTTGCTTTATATTTTTATTGGCAACCACATCACTGCAAATTAGGTAGTTTGTGCCCTAGCATCACAAACTGGGATTGCTCTATACATAATGGCCTCTTCTGGTATCTTCAAAACGAATCAGAAGACATAAGTAAATATGTTACATATCACAGTTGAATTTTGAATGTGTGAAATTGATAAGTTTGTTAACTCGTGTTTTTATTTTTACACATAAAAGAAATATCTGAATAAAGGTTCCTACATATTAAATAAGCTGCCATTTGAACAGTAACATTGTCTTACTATGTAATATATAAACTGCAAATTTTGATAATACATAAAGTATGCCGCATGGGTCCCCCTACTAGTTTATTTTTTTGCATATAAACATCTTTGTACAGTTTTGTATATCAAGCCTGCAGTATTCTACCATTATTTAGACACCTGCAAGGATAACATTTGAATATTCATTGTTAAAATATTTTTTCTTCTGATATCTGAGTTGATGGTGGGACCCTAAGTACCCTCCCCCTTGCACTGAGCACTCGCTTCAATAAATCTTAAGTGTTTTCTTATTTCTGTCGTATATTTGTCTGTGTGTATATATATATATATATATATATATATATATATATATATATATATATATATATATATATATATACTCTTTAAAGTTTGAGCTCCTGAGTACTTTTTTATTATTTATTTATCTAGACCCCTCTGTTTCAGTCGAGGATCCGCCCTTGTATCACGGAACTGAAATGCTTTGCATTACTAGCACATCTATACCTCCCACACCCCCGTTGTTAATCAAACATGTTCTAGTTTCTAAATAGATGCAAATGACGAACCCGATTTGGTGTAAGTGTTGCTGGGATAGGGTCGGAATGATCTGTCCTCGATCTATTCCCACCTTTGAAATGTTTTAGCAGATATATGTCCGTCTTGTGATTTTGTCAGTAATAAAAGTTCCCCTTCCACAAGCACGCACCTAACGCCTGCACTTCTCGAGATTTGTTTTCGTTTTCGGAAATGGAATCCAAAATACACACGTCATATGTTCACGATCTGAATATCTACTATCGGTGTTACAAAGTCCAAAGCAACGATGTCTTGAAGCACCGCGATTTTTTCGCCTTTCAGGGATAGATGCAATCTCTTCAGTGTGTTCGTCCATTTATATTGTAGTTAGAAAAACCGGTTTATTTGTCCTACAGTCTGCAGCTGTGTCTGCGAGCTGTAAAGAGGCGTGCTATTTTTAGCAATTAACAGTGTCGGTCGATCTCTGCTATAGCAGCGAACATATATATTTACAATGGTAATGCTTCTCGATAGTCATTAATATTGTTTATATAGAATGAAAGACCTGGAGATTGAAATTATGTAAACAGTAAGAATATTGAAGCATTATTACTGAACCAATAATAGGAGAAGAGAGGTTCCATGTGCGAGTGAGTAAATACAAAAATGTTCTAACCATAAATAACTTACAGATAAGTGCCGATGTATAATTGTTGTCCAATAGTATCTATTGTATCATGTGTCTCTACAGATATAAAAGAATCAATATGACACAAACAACAAAAGACTTAGGAGCTTTTCTAAACTCTGCGTCAAGAGAAATTATTTAATGATCTACCAGTTCTTTCGAGTCAGATGTGAATCAAAACAGTGAGTTTTAGACTGTCTGACAGGATACATTAAATGAAGAAAATCATAAAAGCGTCACAACAATATCAGTTACGGAGTTTTTCCCATGCAGAATTAATTTGAGTAGTAAGTAAAAAACGATTGGTATGTCTTTTTCATCTCAAATTAGGTACTGAAAGGTATGCCACCTTTTCTCATTGCAAAGACAATATTACTTTTTTCATAGCGTTGATTTATTTTATCGGAGCACTGAAATAAAATATATTTTGTTCTTTATACCATTGCCAGAATACACACACACACACACACACACACACACACACACATATCAGAGAGAGAGGTACAACAGTATTGAAATCTATAGATTAAATGTAAATTAATTTGCAAATGAAAGTGCCCGTCGTAGATCGATGTTCTTGGGTTGTTGATAACGCTGAAAGATAGTTTCGGAAGCAAAAGGCATCCTTTGCATGGTGTAATACCATTTATTTGGAGGGGATATGCATGCATTTAAGTAACTTTGATAAGTCCCAAACGTCCTACACATTACACTGTTTCGACTTTATGGTCTTGAACAAAGTAATAGAAAGCAGCAAAAACGAGTTTTGTAAAACTTGAATAATATAAATCTCTAAGTTATACAACTTAAATTTAATAGAAACGTACATTATTATAAATAAAATCCAAACTTATCATAAAAGTACTATCACAAGTCTAAAAGAATAGAGAATTCCGAATGGATTCTAGGCCTTGAATGTGCCGAAATCACTCAATTTTGATTTATCACAATGGCATTCTATAGGTTGTCATTGAATAAATTCAAAATAATTCCAACATAATATCGAGATGAAAAGTCAATGAAAACTTTGTAATTCTAATAAATAATCCAAACAAATGATTTCTCTAAACTTAACTATAAACACACTATTAAATACATCTGCACACTGATATTATAATAAGACCAATACTGGAAAGTAGGAGTAAGAATTATTGTTCAAGTCTTTTTTGGAATACATATCCATGACTTTATTACGACTGTAAGTCGCAATACCTCCCATGTGACTTATGTCGCAACACAACAAACTTGATTTAATCATCCAATGAGAACTTACCCCAAACACTGTAAGTAGGTTTAATATATAGAACCTAAGTAAACCTTTTCATAGCTCATTATATAAAAATATAATTAATCATCATGGACTAAATGTTAAAGAGAAAATATGGCTATACATAACAACGCAAATATCAATCAACTTTGAAAAGAAATTAAACTAGCTACAATTAAACTAAAGTGCATCAGCCTATTGTATTAACAGCAAAGAGAGCAAAGACATGGAGTATTCTGGTACCTGTAAATGTATGCACTTGAACAACCTAAATTCTCTATCGATATATATATATATAGCTGATTTAGGCTTCAATGATGTTTTGCAATAGTATATTCGAAGTGTATTCTTTTCATCTGAGAACTTTGAAACGGAACTGTGAGCTCTAAAATACATATGTATTATACAGAAACAAAAAGATTTTGTTTTGTTGACACACACACTGTTATTGATTTTAGTTGTACAGATACAAAAAAACGAGTTTTATTCACTTTTTGCAGCACATGCAATATGCCAGCAGTGGGCGCCGATTTACCCCGCTTTCTACGGAGGTGAATACGTCAAAGTACACACAGTGCTATCTTTGTATCTAGCGTTAAGATGGAATCTTCTCAGGGAACTGTTCACTTTACGGAAGAGACTTTGGAATTAGAGCCGTGTGGACGTCTAATATGCAATTCTTTCTTGCTATCCTTTGCATCAGATAAAACTCCTTAATTATTTCGGAATTTATTCTAACTTTACAGAAAATAAGTTCTTTGGTAACTGACTCTATGCTATTGGATAGAATATTGCCTCTTTCATGTCGAAAATATTTGTAGCTGAATCGGCAAGCTGAATTGAATTATAGATTCTAATCAGAAACAATAAACAGTGTATGAATATTTTATAAACCAGTATGATTATTCTTGCTGTACGCATATTCATGTATGAGCGTGACTATTTTATTCAAAATCGCACACAATCATGCTTGCGGAAAAAGAACTTACTGTGTAATAAATCAGTTCATATACACACATGCGAAGTGTATTTCACTGTTCGTGCTCATACACATTGTACAACTAGTAAATGTATATTACACGGTTCAGTTATTATATTTCACAAGTAGCGCTGTTCTCTTTGGGATTTCATCTCGCAACTGTTGTTCCGCTTCGATAAATGTGAGGGCAAAACAGTTCAACTAATAATACATTCGTCGCGGAAACCGATTGCTTTACACGCTAGCCTTGTTCAGCTACAACACGCACAGGCACTTCCAACATAGCATTTCTCTTCACCGATACAACCGCCGTGAAATCATAAAAAAATACGTTCCGATGGATTTTTGTCTCCGATGATTGTACGTTCCGGGGATTTCATTTAAAAATCATATCAGGATTTTGCTTTGTGCCTCTCACGATGAGCATTATTCATAGTATAGAAACAATCTTTGGCTGATTTTACGCCCGACGTTGACAAATTATTTTGCCTGGAAATTTCGCACGCTAATGCTTTGAATCCAAGCTGAATTTCAGATGGCAGTTGTGCATAAAAATTCCCCTTCATTAGATTGTACTTCAGCGTATTCACGAAGGTTTGGAAACATGACTATGAAGCAGATATTCATCTATGTAAACATGTTTCTGATTTTTTCGGATATAATGTTAAAGGTATCCCTCTAATTAATTTATTTTGGTGATCCTCGCTGCCGCTACTGTTTTCACAAATTGTTTAAATGGTATAACTGGAGTATTCGCTACTAATTCCACAATCTCCATTTGGTGGCCTATTCAAAGTCAGCGTCTTGAAGTTTTATTGTACAATTCCAAACAACTCTGATTTATTAGTTATAAGTTTGGCCAAGCCATTTTTGTTGTCTCAGTACAATTCCTAACTAGATTATTTTTATCAAGAGAATCTGGCTATTATTTGGAAAATCATTTAACATCATTTGAGCCTCTTTAACGACTCTATACGAAATATTTCAGCGGAAAGGCAATTTAATATTTTCTGTGACGGTAGAAAACTGTCATTTCGTATGATTCCCGCATTAGATACGCTCATAAATCATTTCCAAGTGCATCAATCAGTGACGATTTTGCCATAATATTATTAAAAAATGCCGTGGTATTTTTTTTTAATATAATACTATGATACGTGTATCTGATTTAATTGTTTGTAAGTTTTAAAATCTTGATATTTTTCAATTTCATTATATGTAAAATAAATGAAGTTCTGTTTATTAGGAACTCATACTTTTTTCCAGAAAATAGTGTGAACTTGACTGTTCATTTTGTAAGCATAAGACTGACCTGGTTCTCGACCTTAATTCAAGATTCGTAACAGAAACGTAAACAAGTTGTTTTTAATTTATTTTTATTGTGGGAATAATAAGGATGAGATTGAGGCTTTTTGGATTCGTGATCCTCAACTTGTAAATAGGTTTGAGTGAAGTAAACAACTTTTCTTCTCGGAGTAAAATGATTAGTTCTTATCAAGGACATACAGGGGCTTCGTGATATTTTATATGTAAACATGATCACGTGATCCACTATTTTGCAATAAGACATTTCTAAAATTGCGCATTACCTAGTTTTAATAGTGATGCTTAGAAAGAGATCTCACATTCTGGGCTTAAAAGCGTTTGATGTCCTTTCCTTCTCTTTTAGACAGCTTTCGAGTTTTATGTTAATTTTCTTCAGAATATTTGGATTCTAATAGATTAATTCCCTTCTCTGGAAATATTTTTGTGCTCATAGAGAATTCTTGAATAAAGACATTTCTTAAAAATTGTATTTGGATTTCCAAAACCGGAGGATTATTTCTTGTGTTTCTACAAGGAAATGTAAACCACAACACTAAACAGGATATCATCATCGCCTTCCATCATGGATTCTTCGTCTTGGCTCGAACTTGAAATCATTAGAACATTTTATTATAAGGACTTCTAAAATTTTATTCGTGGATTATTCTTGGATTATTTTTGGTTCTAATTCTTGAAACCGTAAGTTCTTATTTTTTATTTTCTCAGTATTTTCTAGGGAAATAAATTATTTGTTACATTTTTCAAAGCTTGTTGTTTTCACTCTTTCTTGGGTTAATGTTTATTCGAGATAAATAGAATAGTAATGTTCAATCATCAGCCGTGGCAAAGGGCACTGATCACATCTTTGAGACAAAGAGCAACAAAATTAATTTGGAAAAGACTTTTTCAGTTGATGAATAATTCTGTTTTCTTAAAACAAATGGAAACTTTAAGAACGAGAATGAATCTAAAAATATCTACAGACGAAACAAATCTTTTTAAACTTCTAAATGGTATTTCATAAGCAGGGAGAGAAATGATACAAAATGATATGATAATAGTTTGTTTGAAAAAAGCAAGGCAATAAAGCTTATGAAACCAAATGATGGCGGTTTGACACTGCTAGAAGTAAGTGTCCAATGTATGACTCATTCAGCAAGCTAAAATAACTAGCATGGTGACAAAATGAAACTTTAAATGACCGATAAAGATTCTCTGTGTATTAAGTTTGTACAAGATAACCATAAAATTCTCTGAAATAAAATGTGCAGCTTTAAGACACAAGCGATAATGACATGTGGAATATCATTAGCTAAAACGAAAACGTTTTAATTAATCAAATATGAATAGAAAGAAGTATCAATACATATATGTTGTGCTCTTAAAAATAAGCTATGTGCGTTTAGAACTCAAAACATTGGTGAAAAACAAATATACTATGAAATTGTTCATAAACGAATTCAAAATCGGATACGTATACGTATTGCTTATGTAACCAAATTATAAATCACCAAGGCAAGAATTTAATTAGGTCCTACAATCACGAAATACATAAAATCACCATAAATAAGGATGTACTTTCACCATCTGTTAAGTGTGTAATACTGATATTGTTGATTGACTCAGTGATTCATTAGGCTTTATCTTTCTTTTTTATATTAAAAACACCAGGACTACTTAAAGATATTTGCCGTTTATGTAAATTTGTATGAGTTGTGACTTAAGTACTGAATGCCAGTTTACATAATGTATGCAAATTATATGATCTATGCTAATCAAACCTAATCTTCCAAAAATACATGTAAGTATCATGCCAATAAAAAAATATATTACTTTTCCATTCTTATCATTAATGTTGATATTTAACCAGCTTATATTAATATACATTTTCATCATTGCTTGAATATTATATTAATATTTTATGAGATAAATCACTGTAGAATACATTTGTAATAGTTAAGGTCTCTAATATAGCATTTGTATGTCTTCAAAATCCTGGAAAATAAATGATAGCTACCAAGTTCTAATGTGACATGTTTTCATTCTAAGCCGCATATTAGTATAATTCTCGGGCTAACCAGTGTTGTAAGTTGACCACTGATATTATCTTTAAGTAGTGTTTTCAATCCTCGAAATTTAAATTCTAAGATGCATTCTAAGTGTAAATTTAATGTTTCTATAACAATCAGAGAATTGAGATTGGAATTCGAGACACGAAATAACTGTTACCAATTTTTGATTTAAAAAATAGTATTTCACAAAGACTCCATGTTGATATATGACACACACAGCCAATAGACGAAGTTGTCTAAAATGCGGCTCTTTGTTGATGTATGACACACAACCAATAGACGAAGTGGTCTAAAATGCGGCTCCGTGTTGACGTATGACACTCAGCCAATAGACGAAATGGGCTAAAATGCAGATCCGTGTTGATGTATGATACACACCCAATAGACGAAGTGGTCTAAAATGCGGCTCGACACGTTTGTGTAACATTGAGCTATAAAAATATATTTTAAGGCAGAAATCTTCGGAAAAGCAGCATGTCTGCATGATGTTCTCTTGTATGCATTCTTAACCCCATAACAATATATCACCATGCACATAACTTTGATGATAATTTCACGACAAAAGGCGGCTAGGCACACATACTCAAAGCACAGAACATTTCAGATTGATTACACATGGGTTGATGGCCCTATCATTATGTGCGTCAGCAAATACGAACCTCTAGTATACCAACTCAATGTGTACTTTGATCTTGTAGGTGGCACCCAAACAGTGACAAAGCTTTGCGTCTTCAAGTAGGAGTACTGCACAGAGCATTATATATCCGTCTTGGGACCTTTGTCCTATCAATTAGTGTGATTTTTGGACTGAAGCCTGCCGACACTAAGGCGTGGAATTGGGTTAAAGGTCATCAAAGTTTAAGAGGTTAAAGTCATAACCTGATATTTATTAAAAAAAAACATGATTTACAATATCCATTGTTTTCGCCTTGACCTTTTGTGTAAGGTGTATAACTGAACTCGCAAGACAATGTCGAATCAAGATACAAAACAGTAAAGTTTATGATGATATTTGTATTGATTCAAATGTTATCATGTACAATGATAAAGGAAAATTACGTATACTCGTGGCTGACCATTACCATGCGTTTGAAGTCATACATAACCTATATGATGGACAGACGGACAGATGGATATACAATGCCCTAACTTAATATTAAAAACTTAATATTGGCCTACCTAAAACTGCATCATGGCTTAACATTGACTTTAAAAAATGACATGGAACGAGTTATGTAACAAACATTCTAGTTATTAATTATTAGTATATATACAGTGTCCCAAATATATTATGTAACTTCAGAGCTATATAATGGATGTAAAAACTGGCCTATAAGATATAATCATGAAAATGGCATATGAAACACTATCACGTCATCGTGGATATGAACATATTCATCCTCATCTCTCAGAATATAGGATTTTTACTTTAAAGCTTGACAATAAAAGTATTATTGATATATATATATATATATATATATATATATATATATATATATATATATATATATATATATATATATATATATATTAAATATGATTATAGTCTGTGGTAATTTTCCGTTGGATGAATAAGTCAGGTCGGTTGTGTTGCGACATAAATCAAGTAGGTTGTGTTGAGATATGAGTGACATGCGTGGTATTGCAATTGCAACAGAGTTTTGGAGACGTATATGCGGACGAGGAATATAACAATAAATTCATTCCTGGTTGATATTTTTTATTTTGTTGTTTCTTTTTTTAAAAAACAGTCTGCAGATGCATCAAATGGTGAGTTCAGATTTAATTTGAGAGGCATCATTTGTTTGGATTATTCACTGAAATTAAAAGGTGCTCATTGACTTTGGACTAAAATGTTATTTTGAGATTGTTGTGAATTCATTCAAATACATTATGGACAATGACATTGTGATACATCAAGATTGCTGGCATTTACGACAGTAAATTCGTTATGAACATTCAATCCTTTTGGACACGTGATAAAACTTTAGCATTAGTCTGGATTTAATTTATAATAATGTAAATTTATCTTAAATATTTATTTGATAACTTAGAGTAATACATACTTTATTATGTTTTCCAAATCTTGTTGGTTCTGCTTCTCTCCGTTACTTAGTATAAGACCATGGAGTCGAAACAATAACTACATACATATATATACATACGTACCAACAAGGAGATAATCGGTGTTTGTGTCCAACACGAAGCCGCAGAGCGAATCTGCCCGGATTGCAGTCGTTTTAAAAAAAGAATCGTCAGTGGATATTTGATTAGATCCCGTCTGAAAAAATAACAAATTATCATACTAAGGACCGTTGACCAAAATATTTGTCTGCAAACTGAAATCATTGATTTCGATTATGATATATCCAATGTCTCATTTAGCAATAGAGAATCCAACTGTTCGATATAGATGAAATGAAAGCATTGCGGTTGAATAAGGCAAACATATCTAAATATGGTATGTGAGTGAAATGTTGGAACCTACATCAAGCCAACGATACAATAGACAACAGAAATTAAAGTAATTTCAAGTAGTATAGTACACAAAAGCAGAACATTATATAAAATAAGGGATGGTGTCATGTGGATCATATCTTTATCAATTATTTGACATAATCTACGATATTTCAGCTATGCTATATGATTCGTATGAAAGCTTCTGCCTCGAGAAAAAAATTCGCCTATTTAGAAAAGCAATGAACCTTTCCGAGGCACTAACGTGAGTGTAAAATATTGTATTGTACCACGTTCGCATTGCGCTTACATGAAACTTCGTTTAAATCAGGTTTACTGGTAAGTGGGCTCCAAATATCGACGTTTTCTCCTAGTTTGTTGGGTCATTCACCTATTAGACTGCATATTCCCTCATCACAGTCATGGAGAGTGCATGCTAGAGCTTCAATGTATTACTTAACAATCGACGTTCAATAGAATAGAATAATCTGTCCATTGTCATAAAACAAGGGACATACATCAATTTATTAATGTAACTGTTCCGTTTCTACCATCTTCATCTTAATAGTTTTCTCCTAACATGAACATGTGCCTGGTGCCATCAACAAATTATATTTTCTAAACATTCAAAGACCATCAATGTCAGCATCAAATCAATTAGAAATAGAAACATTTCTCTTCTGATATTTTATTCGAAACATGTATTTTCAGTCAGAAATATACAAAGAAACAAACCAAAATAAGAAACAAGCTACTTTCGTAAGAGCAGCGCTAATCAGGAAGTATTCGAGCAGCAGGGAGGGCAAACCATACAAAATATAGAAGGTTCCAAATGTCGAAATAAACCCTCCACAAGGAGGGGTTTCAACTAGAAATAACGTCGACTACGTTTAGAGGAACCCTTGGAGATAAACCTCCTTAGAATGTCCTCCTGAGTTAGTCCAAATGTGGTTTCTGGTTGAAAACCTACTCATGGCGCTTCGATTACAAAAAATAAACCAATTCATTGTCGTCGCCCTCCCTGCTGCTATGACTTATCTAACTCGATTCGTTACCTTGTTCTAGGATCGTGTAAATTTATTGTTATGAATCCGTGCGGGTTTAACTGAGCACGACTAGAGAAAGTTTTAAATTTATTCATGTCCATATCAGCGCTGCACCAGGTCTGATGAATATTTCGTAACGTGTGAGTATCAACTCCGTTAAAGACAGTAAGAATATTACAGTTATTTCTGATCACTTTAGGAATTTGTGTATACCGCTGGGTTAAAAAAAAATCACATCTGCGTTTTTGAGTCTGCCTCTGGAAAATATCCTGTCAGGATTGGACTGCTTATCCAACATTACATCATCGTAAACAACTAAATTTATTAACTTTCCATCAATATCATCGATACTTGGTGCTTCATTAACATCAGTAATAAATTCAACAACATCGTCTCCGTTCTCTTTTAACGATTTTGCACTTTCATTAAAATGTTTTAACACTTCGTAGCGTCGTTGATCATCAACTGACGGGCTACCAAATACAACTTATCCCACTTCATTATTAAATTAAGTAACAACTGCGTCTTACCGCTTCCAGATGGACCTATAATAATCAGAATTTAGTAGCGCAGCATGATGCTTAATTGGTTCTCGTTTTCTTGTAGCAGAATAATATAAAATAAATATGGATTTATATTGTGTGAAATGCCAACAAGTGATCTAACAACCATTACAACAAAACATAACATATCTGCGGTTACCGGCAAGTGTGAACGATGCGGTACAAAGAAATTTAAATTTATCTCCACGCAGTCAGGTGAAAAACCAAAGCAAAAGCCAAAACCAAAGCCAAAGTCAAAGCCAAAGTCAAGTAAAAAAAAAAGCATCACGGGGGTGATATTGCAGCAAAATTAAGAAAACTACCCGGGTACTCCGTGGGCTAAATATCCAGGAGAAAAACACCTCCCCGGATATAATTACTGTGGCCCAGGAACCCGACTTGATATCAGACTTGATGACCAAGATCAACCAAAACCAGGTGAGTATCCGATAAATGCTATTGATAAGGCGTGTCATGCTCATGCTGTAGCTTATAAAAGTAAAAATCTACAAGATAGGCATCTAGCAGATGTGAAATTAATTCACGCGCTAAATTCCATCACTGATAAATCTTTCAAGGAAAGATTAGCTAGTTGGTTAATAAAATCCGCTTGAGAGGTAAATTAGCGCTAGGTGCTGGTAATTGATTATGAATGGAGTCGATGTATTATTCCCCAAGAGGATACTGGAAGGGTAGCGCAGCAATTAGTAAATTCGCTGAAGCAGTAAAGGTTACGCGCGTTACTGCTAAAAAGTGGTTATCCAAACAGACAATATGGCAAATTTACCAACCACCGCCTAAACAAATTCACTTTGCCCATTTTGACGTTAGTGTTCCTAATGAAGTTCACCAAGCTGATATATTAATTCCACCACATGATACCGTTAAAATCCAAAAACGTCAAATAACATATAAACACGCGTTAACTGTAGTTGATGTTGCAGGTAGATACAAAGATGCAGAACCGTTAACGACTAAAACAGCAACTGAGGATGCTTCTGCGTTTGAACGAATTTATCAACGAGGTGGTCTACGATGGCCACAGCTGCTACAAGTTGATCCTGGCAAAGAATTTCAGGGTGCAGTATTATCGTTGATGAAAAAACATAACGTCACCATCAGACGAGGACATACTGCAATTCATCGTGATCAGGCAATTGTTGAGCGATTTAATCGAACTCTTGCTGAGCGGTTATTTGGATATCAGTACGCGAAGGAATTCATTCAGGACAAGAGATCTCGTGAATGGGTTGCAAGGTTGCCAGGTGTGATAGCTGCATTAAATAATGAAATAACTCGAACAACCAACATGAAACCTATTACTGCAATTACCAAAACACATATACCACAACGATGTGATTTTTCAACACAATCGATACTGGGTAATATCACCGTGAGATATATATATGAACCAGTTGAACTTGAAGGTGGTAAAAAAGAGCGACTGATCCTATCTGGAGCATCACGATACACAAGATATCTGGTATAACTAGATCTACTGGTAGACCAGTAATTTACAGACTGGATTCAACTGCTCCTCAACGTGGGTTTACGCGAGAAAAACTACAAGTAATTCCCGAAGACACACAATTACCGCCCAGATCACTTAACTAGCACCCATACGCCGATTACACTCAAGACAGGTCAGCATCACATTTTCTCGTGTATGACCAAGACGATTATCTTTTCTATCTACGGTGAATTGCCTTGGATGTTTACTCGAATACTGCCACAACATTATACAATTACAGCTTGCACAGTGATTATTCTGCTGTGTTTCAGTGTCATGATAAATTCATCATCAAGGTCAAATTTTGATTATTATTTTTTGTCACTGTTTATAAGCAGTTAATTTTTTTTCTTATCATATCGACTTGACATTTATCGTTGTCATCGATCACTGACTCGTCCAAGACAATTCTCCGCAGTTGATATATTCTTCTGACTCTGGACACAGCCAAGTAAACTAAGTTTGATCACTCGATACGATCATCAATGATCCAAACAACTGTATCAGAGATAGACAGTCCTTGAGACGAATGAATCATCATTGCGTATCATAGCGTCCAGGGGGATTTATCAGCGCGCAGTGCATCTTCAACAACATTGATATCAACTGCAACAACATCATTTAATACGAGATTTGTTGTTCGGTCTGTCCTGGTATATCAACGTCAATATTTTGCCGTCGCGTATCAGCTGGTCGATGACACAACGGCACTGGCAACGTCGGAAACTTCTCTTTGTGTACCTGAAACAACCGCTGTTGAAGTGTGTCTCTGACTATTTTTCTACTTGCCACTAATAAGTCGTTTGGTCTCCACGTTTGCAGAACGTCGCTCATTGAAGTCTCTGAAATTATTTTACGCATTATTTCACATTGAATTTTATTCGGTTGTAGTCTGATTAATTTCTTAAACTCGTTTAATTCTTCATCTAGCGCTCTATAATCATCAGTTATCTCCTCGTAATAATCAAAAAAATCTTTTAACCGCAAATGTGGAGATGGATCAACAAAAGGTGGTGGCTGGCCATGATAGCCACACTTTATCACAGCTGTATTTTTTGTTAATAACCAATCGAGAAATATTTTTAATGTTTCTAACGGTACCGTACATATTTCATCCAAATTATAATCCTTGGAATATATTTCTCTCCCATTCGATCAGGGGACCATGTATCGCCCTTTTATTTGAAAAAGCTGTGATAAGTGCATGAGTTAACCCCTCGTTGTTATAGCTCTCGCGCGAGTATATGTGTAGGTGTTAACACGATCATATCTGAATTCCGAAATAATTCAATCGCTCGAGTCGTCTTACCAGACCGCCCCGGCCCATTGAGATAAACAGTCTTGTGTCTGGATACTGAATCGTACACGGACGGTGCACTTGACATTTCTGATAATTCTGATTTATAATAACTGTCTTTGATTTCAACATTTGCGGACTCACAATAATCATATATCATTTCTTCTTGTATTGTCCACGAACCCCATGATGCATCATCAGTTGTAAAACGAGTTACCGAATTCAGGTATTTCTTGATGATGTAAAACGAATCCGTTGCAACTCTAACTGCAGTGTCAGGGAATATATTTATCATCGATAGCAAATTGACGGAAACATAAGCTAGCATAGAATATCTTAAATGAATATACTGAGGTGACTCACCATCAGTATAACTTACAATCGTACCCAGCCGAGTTCCGTCAGATAAATAAGCGTTTTCTCGACTTACAAATATATCTCTCGCAGTTGCATCAGCGATTATAAAATTGTATTCAGCTTCGTCCATAATTAGTCGTACATAATGTCGTTTATGATCATATGCACCACCCTGAGTAAATTTACCAATTATTCTTCTTCCAAGATCCTTCGCGTTTCTTTTCTCTTCGAGGTTGGCGATTAATGTATCGTAATCATCACTTTCGCAATCAAATTGTTCAGGTGTTGGTAACCAAACTTCAGTCTGTGCCTGATATGATATAATTGCCTCACTGACCTTCAGCGATATCAGTATTTTACAGTCAAGCATATATCGTAACAACACTATTGGTGCCCAGATCTTCTCACTAAAATGCCGACCAAACCAAACATAACAAATAACATGAAGACCCTTAGCGAATTCAAATGACAATACACGAGCGAATCCTGTCAGGTCAAAATCGGGTAATGGTCCATTAATTGCCACTCGAGTCATCGAATTTGTGGGGTGTCCAAATCTTTTAAAGTATCTAGAGCATTCTCCCATCCCTAGAAACCTTCCTGGATAACACGCAGCCATATCGACTGATATCATTTCCTTGTAATTATATTTGGTATTCCACAATCCGCCGTGTCCGTACTCACAAACTTAATTGTACATCTTCGAGAAACTCATTTCGGGTTGGCTTCCACGAACTTTTTCTCTGGCAGCGTGGGCTGCAACTGATGGAACAGTGAAACAATTAGTTAGTAATCGGTCAGTATCTTCTGAATATCTCTGAGCAAGTTCTCTCATTGTTTCATGAAGAGATTCTTTACGGTATATTTCACGGTTCACGCGTACAAATTGATCATATTTTTCATTATCTAAACTCGAAAATAACCACACTGACACAGAATCGTTTTCACCTATGTTTAATAAAATCAAACATGTTTCTCCCAGAGTTTCCCCACTCGGAATTCTCCGAAGATGGGAAAATCTTACAGTTCGATCTCGTGGGAATATTGTGATTGCACTGGTCCAAGCATAAGCGTTATGATCAATGATATTTATTGGAGCTCCTTGCGATTTATATTTCGATTCGTATAATACTTCCCCTGTTATTGTTGATACGGTTATGGGGAATCTTAATGTTTTTTTCTAACTCGGCAACATCGTTTATTGTAGCTCCTGTATCCTTGACCCGTTCAGCCCATTTGTTTATTTTTTCACGTCGTAACGCCGTTAGACCGTTCCGCGCATCGCATTTATAAAATGTTCTGTTACTGAAAATCTCATTGGGGCAAGATCATTAAGGTTGGGCTTTTTTATCGGATAGATTCCATAAATAACCGCCGTTACAGGATACGCTCGTTCGTAATATGGTTTATCAATCTCAGTCAGCGCTCCTGGTTTGGAATTTTTACTTAGTATGACAGTTTTTTCATTAGCATGAGCAGGGTCACGTTTGTCGCGGATAATCCAATCACCTGTTTCTACTTGCACGATAAATTTTACTCTGAAAAAATATTTATGATCACTTTGATCATCAAAGAGGTATACGATAATCGTTTTCGCTCGTGTATTGCTCATTGTAGCATCAATGACAGAGTCGACGTTGACTTCGTCAACGTTACGTACAATTTTGAATGTAGACAATACGTGAGATGCTCCATCAATACGAAATTCTTTTTTGGCATCCCTGATAATATCAATCAAATTAGTCAGAGCTCGCCTCCGCGAGTCAGGGGTTAGTCTGTCAAGATCGAATCTAGAAGCTTTCCATGGCTTAATTGCATATAATCTCTCAAACTCCTCCATATTTAAGACAAACATTTAAATAAGAAATATTATATATATAATGCCTCAAGCCAATCAGTGCAAGTGGTTTAAAGTGGGATCTGTAACCTTTTGCAATAAATCATGCAGAAGAAATTCTGCGGGGAACATTTACAAAGCATTCGAAAAGGGAGTTTGGGACCAATACCTTGTCTGCGATGTGGTATTGGAGTCAGGGGTAAAACACAGTTATGTGCACGTTGTGTCGTAAAAAGATATCGTGAACTTAAGCGATATTATGATAAACAAATAGCAGTGATGCGCTGAAATGTGAGCGCGATTATATAACTACGTTCTCAGGCAAATATAAATTAGACATATAACATTATTGTATAAATGAATCAGGAATTTGCCCCACACCCTACTATTAAGAATTAGGAAGCGTCTCGCAATGGAATAGTTAGACACTGTAGGCTGAAAGAACCAGCTGGTGTTGTTGCTAATGCTGGTTATCTACGGTTTACTGCTGGGGGTAAAATTATTCTATTCACAGATTTGTATTCGAGGTTTTTCGTGGGAACATCAAAGACGATCTTGTGAACGACCATATTAACGGAGATAAACTTAATAACTCTCTTCAAAATTTACATGCTATCACACAAAGGGAGAATTCTGCACGTGGGAATGCTGGGGGAGCAGAAAGCCTAAGATGGTTGAATCTTTAAATATAGCGACCGGCGAAGAGAGAATTTTTCAGTCAATGTACGCGGCTGTCAAGTATTTTTATATTCACAAGTGTTCGGTCCAACATGTTGCAGATAAAGTGTACAAATCGTCGTTTTCATACAAGTTTAATAGCTGGATTTTATTTCGTTATGTAGATGCAGATAACGGAGATAACTCTACAGCAACTGTGTAAAAGTCAATGATGTAATTATCTCCCCCTTGATTTTATCAAGGTGATTTCGTCAAGGTGATTTCATCAAGGAGATTGCGGAACACAATGTCATTACCTTTACAGGTAATATATTTATCCAGCGCGGCAGAACTGTATACAGTTATTTTATTTTTACATCCAATACAGTTCGTGGCGTAACCGTCTTATTATATACAGACAGCGCCGCAGTCTATTTCCGCATTAACAGTTCCGTGTTTGACAAAAATCAAAAACTGTCAGTACAGGTAGGTGTTATTTTCACGGTAATGTTTAGAATTAAAATCCAGTTCAAAATTTAAATTCAGCTGCAAACTGTTAACTGTCTGTCAATAGTTACCTATATGATAATTTTTAAATCCTATATTATTAGATTAGACTATGGTGCATTTGTAGATCGGCTGACTCTCGTCCCCGACTCTGTCAATGCCAGTGGTTCGAGTCTCGTAAAGGCCATATTGTCGACGGTACCAATTAATATGGTTTTATAATTGGGGCGGCAGCCGAAGCCGTCCATGTACATATCTCTCCCACGTCAAATAGTGGGGGGGGGGGTGTTTTGATCACCAATGGGATTTGATCTTGGGGGTATGTACATGAATGTAATACACACACAGCCTTCTGAATATTCTAACATTTCGTTTCACTTTCGCTTAGAGAATTCGCTGGAGGTATGTTTGTGGCGCGCCCCCAAAATAAACAGTAGCCGTGGATGCAAGAAGCTCTAAGTCACATGGGCCCCACAAAAACAAAACGTTCAGAAAGAATGCGGCCAAAAAGAAACGACCACGAGGATGCCGAGAAGCCATAAGGTTCTGTAAGACAAAAGACAAAAGTCTGAAACGACCTCGTGGAGACACATAGGCCAGTGCAGGGCCCATGAAAATGATAACCGCTCATCGTGGCTACTGTTTATTTTTGGTTTTAAATATATTTCTTTTAAATATATAATTATCATATAACGAATTAGGAAAATATCAATGATGTAATTGTTGCTATTAAAAAATTAGAAGAAAACGGAATTAATATATCTGATGAATTTAATCCTGAAAAAATCATGTCTGATTTTGAAACACTACATGAGGCAAAATGCGAAGGGCGGTATATTTGGCCTGCTCAGTACAGATTTATAAAGAAAATCCAAACGGAGTTTTATAAATCGCTAGCTACGGCACAAGAAGCACAAATAAATGAATTTGTTTCGTTGTCTCGTGCAATCGACAAAATTAGATCAGCATTGTCTCAAGAATACGAATATAAAAAAATAATTGATACTCGCGAAAGGCAACTAAAATAAATTATGTCAGATTGTGACACGATTGAAAGTTAGGTGATTTATCAAGGTGATGAAATCAAGGTGATTTCATTACTTGGAAATGAAGTCAAGTACGTGAAAATGAAATCGAAAGTAAAAAAATATATATATATATATATTTTACTTGCATTTTTTTTACTTGTTTCAATCTGACCTGCATCAATCTGATGAGTTAATTTTACATATATCAATCTGACCTGCATCTGATGAGTTAGATAATATTACCCTTAGTCGATCAGATTTAATGCAAGAATGTGCGTAATATAGAATCTGAGCTTTATCACACGTGACCAAAGAAATACGTTCTCGCTGTAGTTTATCCAGCTGCGATTGTGTCAATAAAAAAATACTCGTTACCGTATACATCAATAACCAGATCAACTGGGCCAACTAGAAACTGTGTAAATATTTTTTGATGTAGTTTTCAAGTACTTGCTTGTCGTGTATGAAAACCTTCACATGTTGGTACATTATATAATACTCGCTTGATTAATTAGAAATCAGGGTCTGTCAGTAAAAAATAAATATTTTTGTGCACTTGCAGATTTCTTTTTTTTATTTTGTGCATGACTTTGACTAGTAATTACTTTCCGAATCGAGAAAAATGTAACATCCACCTGAGAAAATCTAATCGCAGATTTTTAGGATCGAAACTCTTTAGTGTTTAATTCCTTAAATCCAGAAGGTGGCCTGATTGGTCTGTTAGTTTGAAATTTATTCTTGATAACAGCGGACTATAACACCGCAGATAAACCGGATTGATCGGCTCTTGCACAATCAGATATCCAGGTGGTATATCTTTCGGGGTGAATGAATAAAGAACAAATCCCTGCTGGGCTTGATTTGATACTGTCGTGTCTGTGCTGTAGCTGCCATCAATGACATCACACACAAGATTGACCGCAACCACAGGGGTTATATTTATGATTTCCGGGGACACATGTCAGCCTGTCCCTTCAGGTCATTGTTGTGCCGGAGAATAGTTGTCGGTGGTAGTTTTCTTTTTCCTTTCTGCGAGTATATCAGGGAAGAACTCATCAATGATTTTGGTGGTGGATTTTTTTTAGTTCGTCTGCGTTATACATGCGAAACTTAAAATTCGGCCATGTAGATTCTGCCAGCTTGTATATGATTAAAAATCGTTCTTTAGAGATACGCTTGTCAGTAATTATTGCCCCAAGTAATCGCCGGTGATTATATTCCATGTCGGATACAAGTTGATTTAATACTTTTACGCGTTTAATGATTTCGCTGCGTGAACTTGTTATATCAAAAAGATGTTCTTGGAAACTTTGCCGTAGTTGCTTTAGTTGTGTTTTGTGTTCTTGATTAATAATTTTAAAATATTCAATGTTTTGACTTAAAGTAGGCGCAATACTTCCTTCTCCTGTAGAATATATCTCAGAAGTAAAATTCCATCTCATATTATCCTTCTCGTAAATTGTAAAAGAATCATCCAATTTTGCTCTCTTTAGTTCATCTATATTATCTTTATACGATAATGCTCAATCGTGATACGAAGTCTTATCCGTGACATAATCAGACGTTTTCGGTTCTGGTGGTATTGGTGGTGCTTCAGGTGGGATTTCAGGCCATCCTAACACTGTTCTGATCGAACTCTGATATATATCCACGGCGTAGTCTGCAGAGTTTATCTCAATTGCAGAAGACAGAGTTGGTTCATGAACGGTTATTTTTATCTTGCATTCTTTTCATGTGATATCTTTTATTCGACGTTGTAAATCCTCATCTATTTCTTCGATTTGATAAGACCCGGTTCGAAACCCAATGCCGTTCCAGTCGGGTGTGCCATCGGGTCGGTTTTTATGTGCAAACACAAACGAATTATTTGCTGGTAATCCACCGAACGATTTTGATCTGATATTGGGAAAACTGTAGTATACTCGTAATTGTGCTAGTGCGATTTCTTTCATCGACATCGCAGTTGGAAAATTAATACTAAATTCTGGTTTAGTCGAGCTTACTGTTATCATTAAATTTTTTGGGGCTTGTATTTTGAAGTAATTCCGTCATTATTTATCTTTGTTGTTATTAAATGGTGGGTAGTGTCTTCGTATATCTTTGCTATGTTCGTGAATTCGGGATCTAATATTATTTCATCGTTGAGGCTTAATGATATCAGCGACGATAATTTTGAGTATGCTGCTGTTGCTGTATTTAGTTGTATGACATAATCGTGCAATTTTGTGTCCGTGCATGAGGATATTTTTTTCGCGATTAATTAAAAACACCTTAAATTGCCGCTGATGAAGAGACGCATATTGTTACTGCGATTGCAGTTGCTGCTGACGTTAGCGCTAATAATACTACTCCGGTGGATGCAACTAACGCAGATACTGAGTTTACTATAGCATCCAGGATGACTGCTCGTCGTTTTTATTTCTCTACTTTTGTTGTGTCTTTGTCGATGACGGTTTTTAACTCTGATTGCCATTCGAGTACTTGATCGTATCTATAATGTTGTGCAACATCATGCTGGACAACTCTAACTCTATCGTCGTTGACATTATCATTTTACGCAGTAAACAATTGAGGTGTTTCAGCTACAAATTCCAAACACCACTAGTAAGATATTGCGTTTAATGTCTCATCGGCTGCTTCCAGCATAAACTCTTCTTCGGTTCTCTTGTTTAATATGATAGCAACAACCCCGGAAAACTTGTCGGTGGAATGTTGCCAGGGATATGTTGTGAAAATCTCAAATGTTGCAGCACTGAACACAGAAAACCTATACACCCCAGTTACTGTTGCGGTATATTTGATAGTATTATATTGTTTAGACCATGTTGCAAATTCAGATGATACCGTATATACTATGTTGGTGATATGCCCGGGAGTTACTCCAGGTGGGATTTTAATCAAACTGGTTTTATTAACGATCTCGGGAATCCCACTCACGATATCTTGCTGTGTTTGTTTGATCGTGTCAATATTGGTTTTGATATCAGCAAGTCTTATGTCAACGGTGTGCGGAGCGCCGAAGAGTTCTTCTGCGGTTTCATTAATTTTTTGAAAGTTTCTACGAAGTCTTGAAAACGCACCCACGTGAACGTCATACTCGGCCCGCAGCGTGGATAATTTACTGTCTACGTTGTCGACATATAGTTTGTTTGCGACGTCGTTGTCGAATTTTGGAGTTGTTACAGCTTCTATTTTGTTCCCGTTCATGTTGAGTTCACCTATCATTGTGTCTCCGGTATTTTTAGGCGATTAGTCACACTTGCTGCGATTTGATCTCTGATGGTTATAAACGATATACTTGAGTCCCTGATTTTTCCGCTGTCAGTAAACACAGGGATGTTATCCGGGGTAGCTTCAAGAACCCTGCGAATTATGTCATTCCATTTGATATTGCTGGTTTTTAGTTTTTTGTATCGGTCCCGAAAACTAACAACCTCATCTGGGTCTATTCCGGATAAAGTTAAAAGATTGTCGATTTCATCTTTGGTCGCATATTTTGATAAATCTATATCACAGCGTTTTTTTTTTTGTTTTTTTTTTGTCTTTGTTTCGATGAGAGATCTTCCGTAAATATCAACCATTATTCTTTAGGGATTGTTTAAAATGTCAAATCGGCCCGCGGTATACTCGTGCACGACTTTGTGGGGTGGTTTGGTTGATTTTGATAACGCTGCAAGCACATTAATTACTTCACGGCCACATATTGGTGGATCGGTTAGTGCTTGTGTTGGTAGTGATGAATACCAGACTGGAATGGGAGCGGGAGTACTTTGTACTCTATGTACGTATTTGAGGAATTCAACTGGCGGTGCTAACCCATACGAATCGAAATAAATAATTCCACGTGGATGTATCGCGTAAGCAACCCAGTGAGTTCCTGGACCATCGCTGTTATCGAGATTAATAATTCCAGTTTCTGGATTATTCGGTTGTTGTGGTAATTGATCTCGCATGAAGACGCCTCTGAAACTTTTTATATTAAGTTGTTTAGCATCATCTAGTAAATCAAAATTTGACATCGGTGAAATGCTTCGTACTTTTAGCGGCGTTTGGGGTACCATGAAGGTAGAGTTCCTGGAAGTCTTAGACCCTGTCCTTTTTTGTATCCTTTTCTAGCTGCTTTCTTTAATGCCATTCCAGCAGCGGTTCCAACAGCTCCTAACGCGGCTGCTTTTGCGACAGCTGGCGCAGCAGCAGCTATCAGCGCTGGTATTGCTGCGAGAAGTGGAAATATACCACCGGTTTTAACCATATCGCTGATGGCTTTTGGAGCGAAATCAAGTTGAACACCGGTGCTTGCTTGCTTCGCTTTATTGAAATGTTTTAGTTGGGTTTTAGTTAGCGATAACTTGCTTGGGCCACCATTAGCAATTTGATTATTTTTTAGTGTTATCGTTGCCCCACATGAGTTCGCGTTTTTTGATTGTAATTTCTTTGCCTGACCAGTAGTCAGAGTGACATTAACGTGACTATATGATATTTTATTATTAATGAGATTGATCTAATTGTCTACATGTTTTCTACTGGCGCATCAACGATTCTCATTCGACCACTAACACCTTCACGTAACATCTCCTTGTCGCTGAGTATGACCGCGATTGCGCTGTAAGGACCATAAACAATTGGCGGACCAGCCGCGATTTCTGGTAGGGTGCCGACACGAGCTCGGAAGTGTATATCAACGACATATTGTTTGGATAAATCAAGATGCTAAAGCGGAAAGTAATAAATCGGGTACAAATTTGTAAAATCAAACTGCGATATTAACGTCCCAGTATCTATATTTGTGTTACGCGACAGAAACGTCAGCCAGCGATGATATGCGCGCGCTACATGATTATTTGTAAAGCTTACCGATATATCTTCAGACGGTTCTTGTTGTCCGTTTATTCTCAACGAAACCTCAGTAACGTCGAGTTTGTCAAATATCATATGGGACTGTGTTTGGTTATTCACCCGACGAATATCTTGCAGCGCAATAAAAAATATGTCGTGGCGCAGAAACACCCTGCTGTGATGCTATATGCCAAGTAAATACATCTTTGACGGAACTTTGGATGGCGTCTGTGGTTACTGTTAACCACGATAACAATGATTTACCACCTTGATTCATAAAAGAGAGTAATCGCGGTTCTTCTGTAACCGATGCAGTTAATACCGGCATCCACAATGAGAGTTTTGTTATATTTACCATAATAGCATCAGCAACACCAGCTCCTCGCCAGATCGCATCATTGTCACTATTTTTCTAAAAAGCACAACTGTGTGTTTAGCTCCAAAAAATGACCCTTCTAACATCTCAGCAAAATCCGAAGATGTGAGTTAGTGGAATCGCGCACGAAAAACGGTTTTTATCTTTTGACTTTAACATTGCTCGGCGTGTTGCAAATCCTAAGTTGTAAGTCCCGCTAACACATTTTATAATATCAAAATTAGCAGCTGGTTTAGTTTCGCGATCGGGGTTGGCAGCCTCTAGCTGATCAAGATTTCCAGTACCTGCTGGCGTAAGTAATTTGATATATTGAATATAATCAGCGTCGTTGGTAATATCTTTAGCAAACATCATTGATGGCCCAAATGATCTTGTAAAGTCGTCAGAATATCTTGCTAGACCAATTATTTTTCCATCAATCATGTAGGTGGCGCTACTAAACAATGCCATAATCCCGTTGTTGACAAAACCAACTCGGTCATTGGCACCATATGCAGAATTATCCGCCTTTACAAGTTCGCCTTCTACTTCAATAAAAGCCTCACAGGGCAAGAAATATATATTTGTATCATGAACTTGAAGTTCGATACGCCCTCGTTGATTTGGTTGTCGCGTATAATAGGAATAAAATTGATAATCACGCACTGAGTCATCTCGCTCGACCGGCGCATCTATGTCAAATGCTTTGTCGGTTATGCGTTTAAACATTTTATACAATTGCCTATTTTTCATATGGTGATTATCGTCGTCGCACACGAAGTCCAGTTCCTGCTATCAAATTTGCTGTTATATTTCTTTGTGCGTCAGATTCCTGATCTATCAACGCTGATAGTTTCTGATTTTCAGCTTGATTTATCACCTTACTGACATCCGCGGCCATAATTCGGTGCTTGGTAATTTTACCGGTGGTGATTTTCGTCTTAATAATCGTGCTAGTCTTTCTCTGATTGCCGAGAGCGCCTTACCAGCAGCACTAACAATTGTACCAGGAGCTTTTTCACCAACAACATTAATGGCTTTCATTGATAATTGTTTTGCAAGAGGACCAACTTTTGGTGCTAACCCCGCAAATAACCCCTAAACCAAGTCGCCGAGTCCGTCTCCGTAGGTTGCTCTATAGATTGGTAATCGTGAGTTTATTACTCTAACCTGCATGGGCGTATAGTGACTGTTGTATATGACCATGTTATGTTATTTACTAATGTTTAATCGCTGTAATCATCAACGAGTTCATCAATAAACTCTCGGTAAATACTAGCATCCATAACATCGCCTTGAAATAATCGCCGACAGATATCTGCTGCTTCATTAATTATTTCTGGTGAGTTATTTCCAGCTCGTTTTCCTCCTATGAGAACTTACGTCATTGAAAATATTATCAGGGCAGGGAATAAAACCACTTCCCAAACCACTGCCAGTAGCGCCGGGTGTTTTTTTCTTCAGATTGTTTTTGTTTATTTTTCTGCCTCTCTTCGACCCTTTGCATAAATAATAAGTAACCGGAATCGGTTAGGTTAATATTCGATTTAACAGAGCTAAAATATACTGCAGCAGGCCAATACTCAGGTGTTACTCTATCAACATATTCAGGTTTCAAATATTTGTGTTTAGATTCATATCTCGTAGCAATATCGACTAACAAATTAAATTCTATATTGGAAAGATTTTTTTGAGCTCGTTCATTAAACATCTCTGCAGCATATGATGGTAATTCAGACCGGAGTTGAGATGCTCGTCGTTCTTTTTGTTGCAGAGACGGAGGAAGTTGATAAGGGGGTGGTCTTCTTGGTGTTTTTTCTTATTTTCTTCTTCTTTTCTTCAGGGGTGGGGGAAGGCTCACGGTGCGGAACAGTAATAAAAGATTGTTCTTTCTTTTGTTTATTTTCTTTTTTTCTTTTGTTCTCGTATTTCTCGTTGCCATTCCTTTTTGTCTGCCAGCGCTATTTGTCGCCGTTCTTGTTTTTATTTCTCTTCCTTTTTATTTTGTTCTTTTTCTTCCTCTTGTTGTTCTTTTTGCAACCTATTATAAATTGTTATCCCCTCCGAATAAATATATAATCATTATCATTATCCTTTTTTATTTATCACCTCGATGTATTTTATACAACCATTCATACCACGTGCCTCTCTACTTTAGTATATTCGGGTTTTAAAATATCACCTCTGGAATTAAATCTTTTGGCAGCAAACTCAATAAAGTTGACTATACCACGACGGGATTTTGTCTTATAACTTCGAATTTCTTCTAGACCCGCTTCAGTAAACTTCTCACTAGGATCAATTATCCTTTTCTTTTTTTTTTTTGGTTCTTCAACAACACCTTCAGGTTGAGGTTGCACGGCAGCTATTTTTTCAGCAGTTTCTTTTAATACTTGAATAAGACTTTCTTGTTTTTCGACTGGTTCCCTTTTAGGACCCCTAATAGCATTTAAAACCTCTCCAGTAACCGCAGTGACCGGCTTAAATAACTGTTCTGTTTCCGCTGCGTGCTCAACTTGTGCTTCCTGCCGCGATTGCACGTATTTTTTAACTCATCTTTTACAGGGATATATTTTTAAGCGCTTCTTCTCTCTCTTTCTAACTAGTCTAGCTGTGTAAGATTCCGAATGCACCATTATTGGTATAACAATTTTTAATTCATAGCAGCAGGGAGGGCGACGACAACGAATTGGTTCATTTTTTGTAATCGAAGCGCCATTAATAGGTTTTCAACCAAAAACCACATTTGGACTAACTCAGAAAGACATTCTAAGGAGGTTTATCTCCAAGGGTTCCTCTTGAAACGTAGTCGACGTTATTTCTAGTTGAAACCCCTCCTTGTGGAGGGTTTATTTCGACATTTGGAACCTTCTAAATTTTGTATGGTTCGCCCTCCCTGCTGCTATTCGCGATAGATCAAGAGACACAGAAGACAGAAAGTATTGATGGTTTGTACATTTTCCATGTTACAGCATGTGTTTATGCTTCTTAACTAACCTTAAACGTCTTTTGAAGCTGCATCAGGTATTTTGTCCTGACCTCGTAATCCATGAAAAAAGTGTCGCTTTTCTCTTCGTCGGTTAAAGGATTTCCATCCTGGTCTACGATTTCCGCACTGATGACACGTGCCCGGATCACTGCGGTGCATAAGCAAAATAAGTTCATATCAACAAAAACTCTTTCAACTTCGAATGTATAAATGAAAACTATACTCCTCGGGATTTTCCCGGGTTCTTCCCCAACTAGTTATATTGGTCACCATGTACAGCCGGCGTATCATCTGCTGAAAAATGGCTATAAACTCCATAGCAACAAACCAACACGTATAATAGGGGTCAAAACATGTTGGTCCTCTGCGAGAGACACAATAGTTCCCTCTTTGATTTTCATTATACAACTATATGTGAATGACACCACAGAAAAAGTATGTAGTTTACCATTTTAAGACAATTTCTTTTTATTTAATTAATTTTGTATTTTCTTCCGCTTTGCAACAGTTCTTACTAAATGTTTATGTCAGGCAGACAGAGTAGGACATGCAGCGGTATTGTGTCTGCCATTAGGGATTATGGATAGAGTTCTCGCCTACCTGAACTTTGCCATGGTTGTAATGTTTAGTGGAAACTTCCATGGAAATTGACGTTTTCTAGAACCTTCTATTGATACCTAGGTCAAGTTAAATGTAGATTGAAAGACGTTTGCCAAATAATTATTTTCATCGACAATTTTACCTTTTCTTTAAAATGTATTTTAATTTAAATTATTTTTAAATCGTCAAAACAAGGTGTCAGTTAGAAGAAATAAAATGCACGCTTTCGTACTCTATAAATAGTTCAAGTTTATATACCTTCATTTTTTATGAAATATTATCAATTCAATGTTTATTACTATGAGGTTACTATCATGCTGAATCATATACACACAGACGAGTAAGAAAATTCATTGCTTCAGCAAAACAATTTAAATATATAAAACCAAAGTATTACAGGGCATAATATTGAACCTTGGGTATTCTTGCATTTTGTGATCAACACTTGATAATGAATCTTTAATAATAACGTTTTCTCACTCTCGATAAGAAAACTTTCAAAGCAGACAAGTACATCATTATTTATTCTTTGTTTCGGATAACTGAAGAAATGCCCGCGATGGCACCCTGTCAAAAGCTTGTAATTTATTACAGAATATCATACAGCTATCCTTATTTCGTTCTTTTGTTAGACATAAAGTATTGTAAATCCCAATTAAGTGAAATCAACGGTGAAATGTCAGAGTGATATCTATCCAGATAAAGATTATTTGCATGAACTAAGTTCTAAACATATCAATAATACATTCCTTTAGAACGGTACTCCAGAGCAGCATGTGAATAAATTACGTTTGTAGTTAGTACGATAGTTGTACACCTTTCTAAAGTCTCGTACAACATTAACTAATTTCCATATATTTGGAAACATTTTCTCTTCTATATTTGTATTACCCAGGTAGTAAAGAAATCTTTGCAGTGGCTGAGAAACAGCTTTAACATCTTATGACCAAAGGAGTCGAGACAGCTCGAATTACTGACCTCTACATTTTTATAGCATCGAAGATGTTCATTAACCTAGATAATGACTGTTCATTATAAGTCCAAAGTAGAACTTTGGATTCATCTGTTGTTATCAAAATCATCTATATTTACAAAATATAAAAGTTTACAACTTTAACCGTTACAATTATTTCATTTTTAAATGAATCGTATTGAATCTATTCTGAGGATTGCTTAGGTGGTATTTGGTTCGTAGATTTCGATTCTCTCATGAAATATATAGTGACTATTCAAAAATTATGTGATTGTTTATATTATCTATAAATAAATGTTTTAAAGTTCAAGTTGTCACAAGGATGCTTAGAGTTTATCCCTGCTCTCGTTTTCATACTAGATACACGTCACAACATAAGTTTGCAAGTTAAGTCTAGGCGTAAGACACTGCAATGTATAAAATTAAGCCAAGCTTCAGTCTATCAATACATAACCCAATTTCATCATCACAAGTCTTAATTATAATTTAGACACACGACATTTAATTGGTCATTTGAAAATAAATGTAAATTTCAACCAATCATATCGCTGGATTCTTAACCTTAATTTTCAGTCTACTTTTAATTTGTGTTGATGAAATCAAGGTAAGATCTCTAAATCTGCGAACTCAAGATAGTTTTGGAAAGACGTCTAACAATAAGAAATGAGGCAATGTTCATACTGCAATAAGCTGTATTATCTGGTGTATTTGTTTCGGAGACTCCACGTTTTTAATATTCTCCAACTAAATGATCTAAAAAGCTTACGTCCTGTCTCATTTTTAGTCCCTGTGGTGCTACCTTGGTGAATGCATAAAAGCAGATCAGGTTTAAAATAAAATCGTAATTTTTGTTCTTTATTCCAACATATTTTTTCCTTTTGCTGTAATTTATTATAGTAAAATAGTTTCAACAAATGGCTATATTTTGTAGCTGGTTTCTCCAGTTGCTCAATTTGAATCTTTCCTTAGGTAGTTATGACCTGTATAATATGCATACGAGAATAACACAGTGTCGAGTTTTAAGTTCTTTAACTAAAAGTTCTGAAACATTAGCGTGAACACTATTACTAAAAATAGAGCTGATACTGTAAGGAGACGATGGTGATTTGAAACCTTGCGTTTTCCGTTCGAAACAGATAAGTATGATTTCGCCTTATTGTAGTGATGATCTTAAGTTTAATAAGTTATATGCATTTTCAAACAATCACTAAAACAATAGGTTCTGCCGCTCACTTCTTTTTACCGTACACTACTCGAAATAAGGAACGCTGAGGCAGGGACTAGAAGTGGTTTCTAAAAGTAAGTTTAGATGCTCTAAGTAGAAAGAAATACCATTCTTTAACAACGCTGACGTACATGTTGTAGTGGACGTGATTCTAATTTTATGAGATGCAGAATGATTATTTGCATCACAAGTAACTACACAATATGAAAGAGGTTTAAGTAATTTTATACAGGTCATCATCATGGACCTTGTTAGTATCGTCAATACTATCAATGAAATTATCGTTCATGATGATGATAATGGCGATTACATGACTTAGAAATGCTAGATATGTGTCGGTTACAAATCATACTAACCTGATGATTCTGAGTCACACAAATAAGACTCAAACGTTCGTTCAAAACAAGAACAGGCAGAGGTAATGTAAGCAGTCGCTATCAGCATCAGCAGTAGTTGCAAAACAATGAATGGTCCCTCCATTGCACATGAATCTGAAGAGAACAATGTTACATACATTGTAAGGTTAATAAATTAGTTGAATTATTTATAACATTTATCCATTTTAATATACGAACATTCTTTTGTTCCACTGACATATAAAATATAAGGAAATAAAATCATAATCTCTTTAAATAACCAATTAAATCCACTGGCTTTTTGGTATCTGTTGCTTACGCATATACCGCTAAAGTTCTGATTCATGAAAACCATTTCGATTCGTACTTGACATCAATGAACAGAATGCCCTCAACGAATGTTTCAGTACGAAGGCGAATTTTACATTAAAGTCAAGAATTCCTGACCTTGACTATTAAAGTGTTGTTTTGTTCCAGCAAGCTCACCCCTATATAGCCATTTGGTTTTATCATACAGATGTATGATGTATTTACCTTACATTCTTAATCCTCAGATAAATCCACTAAGTTGTAGAAACAGCACTGACAATTTTTGTACCTAAATGTACGTTTTTGTTAGCTAGCTGTCATTAACTTTGTCAAACGTGCAACCACAAGCCCATATTATTAAAGCTTGTTAATAGATCGCTTTCAGAATTTAATGCGGAGTGTAAAAGGTCATTGCCAATAGTCGCATTACTAATCCTACATGAAGTAAACACCTTACTTAATCGTACATTGAATATCTACCCGCTAAGCGATTATGAAAAGCCTCGCTGGAAATCCTGCATCAATGTTCAGTTGTGTCGTGTCAGTTGAAGCGGGAACGACAGACACAGTGGAGAGAAAACAGAACAGCTGGAACGAGAACTTTCTTGCAATGTGAGCATTTTGCCTGTCCTCTGCACACCGCCACCTTATAATGCATTGTGCATACCTTAACTAAACTGATTTGGGGCGCCGACAAAATATGCATTATATGCAGGTTAGTATATGCCATGTGTTTACCAGCTATGCCATGGTCACAGATTCACGCAGTAAGCGCTGCGGCACGTAATAACAAAGTCCTCGGAATCTGCGTCGTCGGCAACATAGATATCATTTGCAACAAGCGTGGCTCGACCCGCAGCATAGAATAAAGTGACTCATCTTGTTTTCCCAAATTACTGCTTCCAGTTATATGATCTATAGAATGTAATGAGTTAGTGATAACATCGTACTAATTAGAATGTTTTATAACTTTCTGGATTACACCATCTAGGGTTAACACTGCATCTTCCTTGACATGTTTTTCAGCGTCTCATAAACAACAACTGCAGTTTTACTTGCCACTGCCATCCTTCAGTACGTTAAAGTGGCAATAATGTTAGTAGCAGGGCCTTTATTTATTTCCCCATTCACTATCAAAGTTCCAGGTCCTGAAACAATAAGGGTTGCAACTGTCAACATAGTCAGCGGCAATAAGCGCAACAAAAATATAGATATCAATCCTGATTGTACCTTACAAGTGTTAAATATGGGTGCTTCTAAATAATAACAATGATGAAGGTAAAGGTGTTTATCTAATAGCACTTTCATGTATATGTCAACCGTTCGATTCCGTAAGAATGACTTATGTCTACATGTCGTTTGGTAAAAGGCAACAAAACATACTTGGACTGAATATCCGACATTCTAAAACCCCGAAGTTAGCAGTAAAATCCAAATTGTATCATTTTTTTCTTTCGCAATCTTGAAGTTGCCATCACAGTTGCTAATATACGGACAGAAAGTAAAAAGTGAACGTATTAATAATCGAAATTACCTAAGTAACCATGCCATTTATGTTCGAGTTCCTGCGTTTAATAATCTATTTCATTTCATTAATTCTTCTGTAAATTTTGCAAGCTTATGGACGTTCCGTTCCAATTGGTTTTATTTGAGACTGAAATCCAAGAGTTACATAATGACACTGATTTTAACTAAATAGCCGACCTTCAGATCATTTTTGTTTGTTTTCATGTAACTTCATACTGAGAAAAATACCGGTTGCCAAGTCTGTGGCATCAAGCTGTTCGATTTTGAACCTCCATGTATACATGAGAGAGAGACAGACAGACAGAGAGAAAAGGAGAGAGAGAGAGACGTGTTTGTGCATGAACTAACAACATTAAGTTATGATAAACTATTCAGGAATTATCAACATCAGGCCAGAAGCATATTAGTTGACAAATAATTTGACAAGCATAAACAATGTTAAAGGCTGAAAATATCCTCTATTATTTCTAGTTCCATGGGCAATATATACTAGTGCAATTCGCTGCGGTTTCTGCGAAAGAAAGATGAAAATGATTTTTTTATTGTAAAACCTGTTAGCGTTTGATGTGTTTAACTAATAATCCAGACTATATTAATGAGCTCGATTTCAGTAAACAATTTTCTGTATTGCTTTTGACTCTTTGACATCTGTCGCGCTTCAGAAAATTTCCATACAATGAACTATTTTACATTTCAGAAATTATTTCTGCAGATTACAAATATTGTCATACGTACATAATATTAAATTTTATATATATATATATATATATATATATATATATATATATATATATATATATATGTGTGTGTGTGTGTGTGTGTGTGTGTGTGTGTGTGTGTGTGTGCCTGCGCTAGCTAACACTCGGACTAATATGAAAAATACAAGTATGTTAAGATGATTGGGACTTCCGAGAATTTGTTACAAGTCCTGTAAATCCTTCGATATGGTCTTCCATAAAATCCACAAGCCTTAATTTAGACAAAAAGGATTAAGGTGGAGTAATTTATATGTTTTATTGTGCCACTGGATTTAGAACGCGGAAGTTCAACAGTCAATATTCACATCAAAGCTAGTATGCAATAACGTAATAACGTACATACATAAAGGACCGAAACATGACTTCTGGTACACATTTGTAAACAATAGCGGTCTTTAACTTTTCTGAATGTTTACTTCGAAAGGTGGGAATTATATCCATGTTTTATAAACAAAAACACCTTTTATTTGTATATTGAAATCTTAGTTTTATTTGGTGTCATTTTAAGTCTTTACATCAGCGACATTAATTAATGTTACGGTTAGTATTCACACAATTTTGACCCTGGAAACATTTTCGTAGTTAAAAGGAAAGAAAAGTCTCTAAAAGTGGTAGATATATTTCCGTGAGTTATGCTTTCTAGTGTCAGTAACTTTAATTTACCAGGCGCTCCGTGTGTGTGTGTGTGTGTGTGTGTGTGTGTGTGTGTGTGTGTATGTCTTCCCGCTATAGTAAAAAACCTTCAAAAGAATATTTTTTTATTCCTTCAAGCAAGTAAATAAACAGCAAAACTTCGGTGAACAAGAAAACTCACAAATACCCCTAGAAATGCTTATCCGTTGATCATATCATTCAGAAATAGTGATATTTCAAACAGACAGTTGTAATGTCATCAGTACTTGTCTAATGTTTGGATCGGAACTTCAAACAGTTTTGTGTTAAGTTTTGAAAATTAGATTTACTAATCCTGTGTTTTTAATAACTAAATCGGGGCATCGAATTAAAATCTTTTTTGATGCAACTGTAAGATCAAATAAATAATGTAAACACTGTTGTCCTTTTAAACTAGTGAATAGTTTATAAATAAATAACATCAAATGAGAAAAGCTTGGAAAAAGATAAAAAAAAAAAACGTGTATCTTAATTGATATTTTCTTACTACACGGTCTCCACTGCAACCAACATGTGAACACAAGATTTATGTCAGAAATAAAATCAAACCACCTCGTGCATGTATCAGAGATGATATGGCTAAATTGAAGAGGGGCAAAAAACGACCTTTATTCAATATAGTCCTTTTTTCAAAGGAAATATTTGATGAAACCAGGAGAATTACTTCTGGAAAGCCACATCTTTTAGATGTAGTACGTTGTACAAAAATAAAAGATTACATATGGTATTACAACTCCATGTTCTTAAACTAAGTAATAGAAAAGAGAGAAAACCAACACGCTTTGTAACATTCAACACATAATTATTTCCCAGAATACAAAGTGAAAAACAATCATCATAAATTAAGGTATTGTGAATTAAATCCCAGAATTAAATCCCAAAATATCCTAAAATTTCTAACACAAGTCCTCATGATTAAAGTTCTGAAAAAACTTTAATGGTATTCCAAAACTAATTCCAACGCTGGAAGTGTTGATGTGCCTGTGCTAACCCAGAGAAAATACTGGACACAGCAATAATACAATTTTATTCCGATCAGATCTTACAACACAAATGAACGATTTCTAGATAAACGTGATGATACAGCCCTCTACCTGACGCATCTCACAATTCGCATTTTCTAAAAGAAACTATTACTTAGTGGAAAATTTTATTCTGGAGGGTTCGAAATGATTACGAGATAAAATCTTAGTTATAATTGAAAGGTCGGTTACTAACAATATAATACAAGATGTGGTAAACGCCAGGTAGGCTCTGCATTTCATGGGCAATTTCCAATGTTCTGGACTCAGATTATCATCAACATGTTTTATAATAAACCCAAATCAACCATTCATATGAAGTAGAAAATGAACTCGATTTTGGACAAGGTCAAATCCAAAATACAATTATCCATAGCATATAAAGGATAGAAAAGCTAACAAATAATGCAAATCAAATATACATAACAATGGCAGTCCTGATAGTGATGTAGTTACTGATACATCTTTCTATACTTTGAGAATAGGCTTGTGGTTGGGAAGTAATAGACCAAAACCTAAAGTCGTGGATGGACAAAACAGTAACAAGAAAACTTAAACTTCCTTGAAGCGAACGCAGCCATTATATAATTAAAATATTTATATAAAAAATGTTGCCCGGAAACAAGGCAGAATTTGTGATTGAAGACGCATATGCTGCATGGTACATTACTAAAAAAGTCAGTTGAATGTAACGGACTAGCTGAAACAACATGGAAATGGCCCATAGTGTGAGCAATTCGGTTCTTAGCAGAACACATACATGTTTGAAATAACATAGCAGATTATAGTTCCAAACAATTCGGCGAACAAATTTAAAGGAAGCCAGATACCGATATCTTGTATAACTTACATGGTCAACCAAATATTGACCTGCTTGTTTTCATGTTAATAAATAATTACAGTTGCACGACTCATTGAAACCAGATCGATATGTTTAAATTATCAATACTTTCTCAACCGACTTGTCTTGGCTTTCTGTTATGTATTTCCTCCTTTGAGTCTTACAGGCATAAAGCTGAGACATATCCGAATGTTATGATGACACCTTTGAGGTCTACATAAAGCTGATATCCTTTTCTGATGGAAATGCTGATATATATTCTGATGGTTCTTTTTTTTTTTAAAGAGATGCCAGTCCATCCATATGCAAATAAAACCCACACGTTGTACAAGAAACAGTAATGTTTCGTGAAATGCTGCAGACATCGCGTGCGCGTCATGCAGGCAGGAAAGTAATGGCAATATTCAACATTCATAAATATATAGGGTCTATAATTCGATAAGATGAAAGTTTCTTCTGTGGTCGCTTTTAGGAACGATTTTGTGAACTTGTTTGGGGTAAAGTGCTTTCCAGCTTATGAATATGAATAGTGTCCGTGAGGGAGCACACCATCTTGTCTTAAGGTTCTTTAAAAGCAAAACAAAGTTAGTCCAATATACTGAGCTTACAATGATGTTTCATACGTCTCTGATCTGTATTCATACTTTTCTCCTGGTAAATATCTGACACTGAAATATTTGACATTCAAACCTACAATGTTGATTGCATTATCATCTGCATCTGCTAAATTTGTTTAATATGTATATTACATTTTATGGTTATTTGTCAAAAGAATTGGTCTCTGTCAATATTGCATTAATGTGACTTTAAAACAGTTGGTCTCTATATTACTTGTTGGTGACTTGTTAAAACAATTGGCCTCTATATTACTTGTTGGTGACTTGTTAAAACAATTGGTCTATATATTATTTGTTGGTGACTTGTTAAAACAATTGGTCTCTATATTACTTGTTGGTGACTTGTTAAAACAATTGGCCTCTATATTACTTGTTGGTGACTTGTTAAAACAATTGGTCTATATATTATTTGTTGGTGACTTGTTAAAACAATTGGTCAATATATTACATTATGGTGACTTGTTAAAACAATCTACAGCGGATATGTTTAATCTTTGTGCCGATAAGAAGTCTTATCATCCATATAAAATAATATGTATCGTGTTATTTGGTGTAAATATTTATAAATGACATAATTGATTAATGAAGATAATACACAGTTTATCATCAGTTATGTAAAACCACATGGGCTTGTCACAAGAGCCACTTTTTCAGAGATGCAACGTAAATATTCCCAGGGTAATTGTGTGGTACAATGCTAAGACATTTGCAGTTTTAAAATAAATATATTCGTAATAAGGTTTCAAACAACTAGTGCTAAATATGTATGTTTTACAGACACCTAGCTTGTTTACATAACATTTTACAATTGCATCTGAATAAGAACGTCTGCGTGTTAATGCACACATGTTAGTGAACAAATGTGTGTTTATTGACTCTGGACGTTTAAGCCTGCTTTTATAAGTTTCCTGGGATGCATTCTTACAATTTGTCTTAAAGGTGTTCAGACCTGCTAGTGCGTAACACCAGCTCTGAAGACTACAAACTAGCAATTTATATTTCACGTGCACTAATAACGACAATAACTAACGTATAATTCGATTCAAATTTTATTTACAAGAAGTTTTATATGAATGGCCGATGGTCGTTTTCATCAAATATCGTTTATATGGAAAGAAAAATCATTTACCTTCGTTTCTCTCCACAATGCAAGTGAAGGCTTCAAAATATGTACCTTTTGTGAAGTGATTAAGTAAATATATCACTTTAATTTCATAGCTGCAAGATAAAAATATTAATTCGCTTGAACTACTTACACCGTTATAACTCTGATTATTTGTAAATTTATTTACACCAGAAAAAAAAATCTTTTATTAAAATAAATGATGTAATAATTCATTTATGTATCCATTCATTTCACTCGTTCAGTCAACGGAATTTATTGGAGCAATGGCCTCTCCTAAGGGGGCACTCACCAGTTATTATATACTTTTAAGAGAGTGATGTATGTAAGGTGAAGTTGTTTGCATTTAAAACATGCACAATGGAGAGAATGTTGGCATACCTCTATGCTACATTAATGTAATATGGATGACATTTCTTTGGATATTGTACTTTTGGAAACTGTAAATGATCTAAGCACTCTGCTAACTAAAATGACTGCTCCCTTGTGCTCAAAAAATCAGCCTGAATTTGTCTAAAGCAGCTATTAAAATAGGGGAAATGAATTTTGCCAGACTAGACAGTAACAGCTTCTGAAAGTGCAATGAATGAATTACCAAATATATAAAATGTAAACAAACGTTATGGGCTCTTTGTTTATATAATTTATCTCTGAAGTTCAAGTGAAAGTGACCAAGTGGAGCTTGCACGTTTTTTGAAAGGTGCACATCGGGAGTAAGGCCAAGCTATGTACTCTATAACTCATGTTACACCTATCAATCATACACCAAAATAAAGGGAATTAAAGGTTCTTTGAACTATACCTAAGATATACAAGGTCTTTTTTAAATAGCTAGTATAACCATTGAGGAAAGCTGGGGAAATTCTTTTTCTTTAAAATTCTACTCCTATGCAAAATACGAAACTGTAGAGCGCACCTAAGCAGCAATAGCAATTTCGCGTCTTCTTTCGCACAGAGTAATTAGGGGAGATAACAATATAAAAGACATCTATTTGTGATACTGTTCATCGAGCACTCGTTGGAGCAAGCTAGTTATTCACGCGTGCAACGACCAACTTAGCAATATCTTTCTACATTATGTCGAGGATTGTGCATGCTAATTTCTCCCTCACCGTACCATCTACCTGTACTTTCTATTACTAAGAAATGTACTGCAGTTGCTAGCTTTCTATATATACGTTGAAAATTTACTATATTTGTACATAGTGCGTCATCTTTTCGATTTTGTTTCTTTATTCCTTCACTATTATGCGTGATTTACAAGCACATCATCAGGAAATAATATGACTCAGTCCAAATTACAGGAACCTCAATCCCACCCTTCCTGAATTTAAATGCCGTTCGTTACCACAAAAACTATCATTTCAGAGAATAATGTGTCTGCTATAAAATTACTTAAACTACTCACCAACTGACTGGAACAGAAGGTCAGCAGTCTTGACCATGAGCCCTTCGTCTGCTCAACTTTGTTGTCGCGTGGCTGTTTCAGATAGCGGTTCAGCTGTTCACACGAGTTAAGGGACCGTATCCTGTCTTAATTTTGGTCTTAGAAGCTGGTATGTAATGATCTGATTCTAATATATAAAAAAACAAATAATATCAATTCATGATTTTCACCAGTCTTAGTCAATTAAGTTATACCTTCGAATAATAGTTTAATACATTACACATTTCTGACTATGTTAATGATGTATAACTAACTCTACCCATTTCCTATTACATTTTGTCATTTTTTGCAAGTAAATTATGTGAGTATGTACATGTTGCGTGTCCAGTAAAGCATGACTAATTCCAACATCATTAAATTTCTTTACATAAAAAAGAATCTGATAACATTATCATGTGGACCACTCCCACTAATTCTCAAGGGCGTGTGCCATTTGCAATCAATGTTGTATTCAAATTCACATAAAATCTGTAAATCTTTTGTAGTTTGCTTGTGTCTAATTTGTTTCATTTTTGTCATTTAAAGATGGTCTTACAAAAAGAATCGTGGAAGCATTTATGTTACACATCTAAAATCCCCTGATTTGACACTTGAATTAGTGATCTCTCCTCTAAACTAGACGACTTTTGCACCAGTATATAAGTTTTCTCCATCTCTCAATCTACAATCAAGACAATTTCACACATTGGCAAAGGTTAATCGTAAAATGTAGACCCTGATTAAATGTAAAAAGCGTTACCTTTATCTAAGTTTCAAAACAGTCAGTCCTGATCTCAAGTTCCACAGCAGCTGCAGGTATTAACTTGACGATATTTATAGTCATATATACATAGCCTCAAAATCACGTGACAACGCCCCTAGACTGTAATAAACTGATACTTCTACTATTGACTATTTTAGGAGAATACATTGATCCTCAACTTGTATTGTGCGCATCAGCAGTTCTGTACAAGTCATACAGACAAGAAAATACCAGGGTATCAGAGTAAATTCATACAACTAAAGAAATGGCAAAAATATTTGCAAATTTAACAAATACAGACTTTAGATTTTATTTGATTTGCATAGTTATTTGCTCATAATGTAGGGAAAATGTGCTGATGAGACAAAGAGTGTAATATCTCGAAACTATTGTAATTAAATTGCTATAAATTGTTTTGTTCTAAGATTCCATGTTACCTGTTAAGAATAAGTTTCTTGTTAACCTACAAGACTTAAAGAAAATAAAAATGACACTAGTATATCTCTTTAAACACATGAAATTTAATAAATATCGAACATATAATGAAAAGTGAAATCAATCAATTTTTAATCTAACACGTATCACGGGGTCTTTTTACCAACTAGCATAAAACAGATGCAAACAACAAAAGACTTTTATAATTTTACAGTTAATAAATATAACAAATCAGTAATATTTTAATATGATTACGCTACAATGATGACGCATTCCAGATTGATAATGTCATCGGATTTTGGTTTTGTGGGGTTTAACGCAAATTTTACACATTAGAGGCCACACATGACAGCCATTTCTTGGTGAATGTAGAATCCGGGAATACCATTAGAAAACCGACGACTTACGGAACCATATTGGCAAGCCTTCTCATATACCCCTGTTGTTAGAATCGAGGTTCGAACAGGTAATATGTTTGAGTGATCTGTAAGGACGATTGTCTTTTCGTCAACCCAAGGCCTCTCTCTCTCTCTCTCTCTCTCTCTCTCTCTCTCTATATATATATATATATATATATATATATATATATATATATATATATATATATATATGCGTGTGTGTGTGTGACAATAATATTTTCAATACAATATATAGTATTATGACTGTTGCTATTGTCTTCATGTGAAAGAACACATTCAAGATTAATACCTGTATTGTGCATATGGTCGAACCCAAATGGCGCTAATTTATTTGGCAAAGTGACAATTGATATTTAAATGCTATGTAGCTACGTGCGCTGTAAAACTGTTAAAGCAAATATTTCTAAGTTATCAGTCATCAATAAAATGCAGAAGCTTTAAAGCTAGAACTGTACTGCATCGGAATTAGCTGTCAAGTACTAAAGTTTAGAGCAGAGCTAAACCAAACACTCATCAGGTGATGCAATGTAGGCTTGAAGGAGAGAAACTCAGCACGATACGACAATCAAGTTGTCTAAAACCATTTTGCGTTCCATAAAAGGAGCTAATGTTCTGGATTTAAAGCATCTGTATTTGTCTTTAATTGAACCTTGCATCAGTTTACTTTTAATAGTTTTACAGCAGTTGGAGTTTCCTTGGCAACTTAACATAATCTGAAATATTGTACGTCAAGCCCCTGATGTGTATCACTGATCGCCCCTATGCAAATTTCATGTGATTTATCCTGGAGGTATTATTGCAATTGAAAGGTGATATTTCATTTCTATACAACATACATTATATGAGATCGGTGAACTGTAAATGTTGTATTTTAGTTACCTGGACTGATTCAACGATGGAATGTGTTTTTCGCACAGCACAATATGACAGCTACTTTGGATTTTTTGTTTCTTTCCGGCTTGCAGTATCTTACTATGATCTCTGTTATTGCTCTATCCAAGGTCAGCATGATCCAGGGTATAAAGCGGAGTTTTTCCGATCGACAAATAATTTTTACAATCTGCAACTTTGGGTTCACATTGATCTTTTTTCACTCAATATTAAAATTGATCTTTTATGTTTTAGCTTACATATATTTTCAATCAGCACAGATGTTTAGTATCTCAATGATACAGGAAAGGTGGTGCTATCCATTATTTCCCCGCATCTTATCAAGGACTTCTCTTGACTAATGGTATAATTGTCTCGTCTTTCTAGTAATATATCCTTCATTTTGCAGAGTATAATGTCTATAATGCATTCTAATAACAGCATAAGTAAATATGTATTTATGAGTTTATTGTACTCTGCATGTTTAAAGTAGCGCATTATGTCCTGAATGCTATTTAGTTATGTCTTTTATCTAGTTGTGTGCTGACGTATGTACATGCAATTTCACTTTTCATAGTTACTAATCTTTTTAATTTACCCTTTTCATTTTCCTATTTGTCTCAGTACCTGACAATCTGCATTGTTCAAACTGTGAATTGTAAACAAAGTTTCGTACCAGCTCCCAACCTAACAATAATGAAAAACAAATGACCGTTTGGTATTTCTAGTCACTGACAGAACAGTCGGCTTAAGATGGCAACATCGACCTTAGAAACATGCGAACGCATCGGGATCGCAAGATAGCGGGGCCCGAACATTTTGGAGTTTGCTTAAAACTGATTATAATTGAAGCAGATTATTTTAAAATAATTTTGATTTTGAACACAACCCTGTATTTGTATACGAATATTTCATAGACTTTCTCCAGTGATATAGAAATTAGATTTTGGTGGCCCATTGTCATCATTTCAGCCCTAAAATTGGGTCGACATGCTGTTTTGAGTGGATCGCCGAAATCAACATTATTATTTTGAAATTTCCTACCCATGTGGTTTCTTACCATTTGGTTGGTAGAGAACTTAACACCAAAAACCTAATCTGGTTTGCCGCCAAAAATGGTTAAGAACCGCTGGTCTAATCTACCAGAATATATCACATTTCTTTAAGTCTGATATAATTTAGCCATACACTAGACAATGCATCTTAAATCAGTACGCACACGTGAGAAATGACTGTCGCCACTGTGCGACGTCAATGAAATACTTATAATTTTTTTCTGTAAGCGTGTCCATCTAAGATAATTTGTCTAGCAAATTCCCAAACCATATCATATTCATATTTTCCAGTAGATTAGGCACCTTTGAAGCTAAAAGAAATTTTTTATAGGCCATGGTTTGCAGTATTTATTTTTCATCTACCCCCAACAAAAGTTTCAAAGTCAAACAATACTATAATACAGCATGCCCATGTTCATTTTGTTCATTACAAAAGGCGTACATATAAAAATATATGTACAGATATGACTCATCACAGAATGTGTAGATGTGACAAATAATGTAAAAAGTACGACAACTTTGTTAGCAAAATGCATACACAGAGGACATATTATTAATTAAGGTATCAGAAAATAACGATGCGAAGGATTTAAATATTAACTATATATAATAACTAAAATAAATCAAATAAATTAAATATACAAAAAAAAAAGATATATTGTTCCTAAATTTTGGGGACAGGCTCTTCCAGAGAAGAGGAGCCTCAAATGTAAAAGAAAGCATAGTGTACCTTGTCATTTGTAACCTTGATTATATTTACGCTTTCTTAATATTGCGAGATTATTAAAAGATTATGTCTTTTTGTGAATACTATATCCATAGGTTAAAAAGTATCTCGGGAGCCCCGATTGGCCGAGTGGTCTAAAGCGCTCTCCGTTACGGATCACTGCCATCTCACCTCTGTCTGCGTTGGTTCGAGTCCAAGGCGCGGCTAGCGTGGGTACATGGGAAAGCCTGCCAGTAGCTTCTCTTGGGTCGGTGGTTCTTCCCTGGGTTTTCCAGGGTTCTTCCTCCACCAGTTATACTGGCCGCCATGTATAGCCTATCTTGTGCTGACAAATGACGTTAAACCCTAGAACAACAACAACAAAAACGTATCTCAATATGCTAATATATAAATTAGGGTAACTTGCTTTTCTTAACAGAGAATCCAATGAGCTTTTAACAAAAAACAATCGAAATCCAGTAATAATGCCCTATACCGCATTTTCTTTCCATTTCATGAGAACTATTTACTACAGAAATACCAGTTAAGTGGGATTAACTACAGTATGACTTAACAAAATATATAATGCTCAGAAATTTAGCATAAATAGAAAATCAACGATTGAGACTTTTTAATACGTTCAATTGTGCAGTTGCTTTCTTGCAGATCTTCGAAATCTGGTTGTTAAAATCTAGTTGAGAATTATTATCTACTCAATGAGTTTTACGCAGAACTCAGGGGCTAGTTGAGAATTATTATCTACTCAATGAGTTTCACGCAGAACTCACGGGCTAATTATTTGTCTTCAGTGGTGAAAGTCTCCAATTTATTAGTATTTTGCTAAGGCGAATGGATTCGAACGCTTGAGCTTTATCTTGCACAGTATTGACTGCAAACTATTTAGTTAGTATCTTCCTATCATATACTGAAACAAATAAAATAAAACAAAACAAAACCCAACCAAAAGTAAATGGTATGGGTGAATTGAATGTCCATATTTAAGTGTAGTTGCCAGACACAAATTACAAAAATGACCGATGTTTCTTTAGAAATAAGTGTTGCTACAAATTGATAGACCCAAGTATCAGTCATGTTTATTTGGGTACCATATCTCGATTCTCGTTTGATTACCGTTTGAAGTTACATGATCTCAATAGTTCCATTTACAAAAGTTTTTATTTATTTATATCATTTGTCGAGCTCAGTGCTCATCATTCTGTTAAATCCATGCTTAGACTTTATGCGCACGATTATGGTGGTGGGTTCATTCATCATTCAGTGACATTATAAATAAACATTTCACTCACGAAAGTTTGTAGTTTGGTCAGTGTCTTTGTTATATATAGAGAGTGATAGATAAATAGATTGATATATATAGATATATCTTCATCTATTAACCCTACCTACAATTGCTTTCAACGCCATGGGAGTTCTGAAACCAGAAGAAAATGAATCTTACTGGATACGCCGCCTTAGGACACTGAAACTAAAATGTTTTACCCATGTAGACTCTAGAAACAAAATCAGTACCTATTTTACAGCCACCTCTTTCTCAATTAATAATTCGTTCAGTTTATCATTACTCACACACTCGCCCATAATTACTGCTGTTTTCTTTTTGTCGTAGTTCTTCCACTTGAACAGTGTGTGTGTGTGTGTGTGTGTGTGTGTGTGTGTGTGTGATGTGATGTGACCAGATATGTAAAAATTTTCTTCTGTTTTCTGACGTGCAGAAAGCCTGCATACCAAACCAATGGCGAAATGGTTGACTTCAGAAAATGTATAAATAGTTTTGGCTTTTTTCATTGGTTGGACGGTTTAGATCATGTGGTTTCTTAGAACAATTAAGTTACTTTCCATTGGATTCGTTAGGTCACATGAATATGTATTTTGAATAGACTGAGTAGTTTATATCTGTCAGGTGAGGTATGTTGCGACATAGAATTGTAATATAGACTCTTGAATTTGCATACAAAAAGAGAGAACTGAGCAATCAGATTTCATTAAGTTTATGAGTCCTTCTTATTTATTGTCCTCATGTTGCAACATCAAGTCTGCAGACATGTTTTATGTTATACTTATTTATAATTTCAGACGAAAACATTATTTTGGACTGTTCAGTAAGAAAAATACTAAGTGCTCAATTATTGGATTATAAAATTATTCAGGGACTATTGCGAACTATTCAAAGGAGTTCTGGACAATGATATTGTGATATATCAGGGCTGTTGACTTAATATTGATTCGGAACATTGGATTATTTTGTTTGGGATTTGTTTGGATTCAATTCAATATACTGCAAGTTTCTCTAAAGTTTTCATTTCATAACTTTTCATCCTTGTAGGAATATAAAACTGGTTGGTACTGCTTCTTTCTGTAACTTAATCAATGACCCTACAGTTGTAACAATATATATTGTAGTTTCTGTGCTTACAGGCTTCGTATTTCGCTACGCATGGTTTCCGTTCCATGTCGGTAGCCTTGATTTAGATCAAAGCAATCTGGGCCACTATAGGAAGAACACACACACACACACACAAACACACACACACACACACACACACACACACACACATATATATATATATATATATATATATATATATATATATATATATATATATATATATATATATATATATATATATACACACATATATATATCTATGTATATATATATCTATGTATATATATATGTATATATATATATGTGTATATATATATGTATATATGTATATGTATATATATATATATATATATATATATATATATATATATATATATATATATATATATATATATATATATATATATATATATTCTGCTGTCATTCAAAGGTCTACGGAATTTCGTCCGTAGCTTGCAACGATGGTCTAGAGAGAGAAAGTAAGATACTTAGTTCCATTGGGTGGAAATACTGACATGCTTGCAGACCAGCATACAAAACGAGGGGTGGTGGTAGGGTCATCCAGCTCTGTCTTTTTGTTGATCTATGAATTTGTTCGTTTTACCATGATGTTTCCACAGCGAGATGGATCACGGGATACATTTATTGATAAGCCATTATTGAATCTCATATCTCAGTTTCATACGCTGCACTAACATTATTTATGCATCAAATTCCTTTGTGAGAACATTTAAAAGCCATGTTATTTTACTCTCTCTCTCTCTCTCTCTCTCTCTCTCTCTCTCTCTCTCTCTCCATTTGTACAGTAGCTTCATGGTCATGCGTACAGTAACATCGTTGTATGCCCTGTTGACAATGCGTCTGGCAACCATGGTCCGTAGGTGGGGGAAAAAGAGAGAAAACTGACATTCAGGCAGACCAACATAGAGTGTGTATATGTGTGTGTGGGGGGGGGGGGTAAACTGTCTGTAAGATTTGTGTCGTCACCTTCTCTCTTTGTCAGTTTTGTTCATCATGTTTACACAACGATATATATATATATATATATATATATATATATATATATATATATATATATATATATATATATATATATATATATATCATCATCATCATTGGCGACTCGGTCTCGAAAGACCATGCGAATAGCGCCCTTGGGGTGTTGCCTGTCTCTGCTGGCAACGTCTGCTGTGTCTGTGCAGGCCTATACGTGAGTGACAGTCCCTACTGCAGTTGGTGCAGACATACTGGGAAGTCTGCATTACTGTGGTTGCTGTTGCGTTCTTCTTTCTCTTACGTTTCTCTGCCACCAACTGGCCTCTCCTTGCATCAGCGACTGATATGCCATTGTTTACCATCAGTCTCCAGGTGCCTCGGTCCTCAGCCAGCTCTTCCCAGCCATCGGGTGAAATGTTGCATGCCTTCATGTCCCTCTTGCACACATCTTTGAAACGGAGTGAGGGGCGTCCGACTCTTCTCATGCCAGTGGCCAGCTGTCCATATAAGATGTCCTTTGGCAGCCTTCCATCCTCCATGCGTCGGACGTGACCCAGCCATCGAAGGCGGCGTTTAATTAGCAGGGAGTACATGCTGGGGGTTCTTGCACGCTGCAGGATCTCGCTGTGTGGAACACGGTCTTGCCAGCTGATTTTCAGGATGCGTTTTAGGCACCGTATATGGAAGGAGTTGAGCCGGCGTTCTTGCCTCATGTAGGTACTCCACGTCTCACTTCCATATAGAAGGGTGCTGAGAACGCAGGCCTGGTAGACTTGGACCTTGGTGTGCTCTGTCAGCGCGTTGTTTTCCCAAACCCTCTTTGTTAATCGAGCCATGATGGTGTTTGCCTTTCCAAGCCTTCTGTCCAGCTCCATATCAATCGAGAGAGTGTTGCTGATGGTTGACCCTAGGTAGGTAAAGTTGTTGACTGCTTCCAGGGTGACACCGTTGATTTTGATTGAAGGGGCAATGGTGGTATCTTGCACGCTGACATTTGTTTTTTCCAAGCTGATTGTGAGACCAAAGTGCGTGCAGGCAACAGCAAAACGGTCTCCCAGTCTCTGGAGGGCTTCCTCGGTGTGGGCCACAAGAGCTGCGTCATCTGCAAAAAGCATCTCCCTGATGAGCACAGCTCTCACTTTGGTCTTTGAGCGCAGTCGTGCCAGGTTGAACAGGCTCCCATCAGACCTGGTGTGTAGATATATGCCATCCGTGGACGTGTCGAAGGCGTAGGACAGGAGCAGGGAGAAGAAGATCCCAAAAAGTGTTGGTGCCAGCACGCAGCCCTGCTTCACACCACTGTTAATTGGGAAGGAAGTTGAGGATGATCCATCATACATGACTGTTCCCTTCATATCTGCATGGAAAGAGATTATCATGCTGAGGAGTTTTGGGGGGCAACCGATCTTACTCAGAAGTTCAAAAAGGCCCTTCCTGCTGACCAAGTCAAAGGCCTTGGTGAGGTCGATGAACATCATGTAGAGTGGTTGACCTTGCTCTCTGCTCTTCTCTTGGAGTTTTCGTAGGGAGAAGATCATGTCTGTCGTCGACCTGCCTGCTCTGAAGCCGCACTGTGATTCCGGGTACACACGGTCTGCCAGCAACTGCAGCCTGTTGAGTATGATGCGGGCGTACACTTTACCAACAATACTCAAGAGCGAGATCCCTCTGTAATTATTACAGTCACTGCGGTCGCCCTTGTTTTTGTAAAGGGTCACAATTGTGGCATCACGCATGTCTTGGGGGACTCCTCCTTCCTCCCAGCAGCGGCAAAGTAGCTCGTGCAGTGGTTTAATCAATGCTGGTTTTCCACGTTTGATAGCTTCGGGTGGGATGCTGTCACTACCTGGTGCTTTGTCGTTTGGAAGGCAGTCGATTGCTTTGCTGAGCTCCTCTAAGGTTGGCACTTTGTCGAGCTCTTCCATGGTGGGCAGATTCTTTATGCTGCTGAGGGCTGCATCAGTGACTGACGTTTCTCGGGAGTATAGTTCTGAGTAGTGCTCCACCCATCTGGCCATCTGTTGCCCACGGTCTGTGATCTTCTCTCCCGTCAGGGATTTCAGGGGAGCGACCCCTTTCACTGTAGGGCCTAGAGCCTTCTTGATGCCACTGTACATGCCTTGGATGTGTCCGGACTCGGCACTTCGCTGGATCCCTTCACACAGTTGTTACCAGTACTCGTTCGCACACTGTCTAGCAATGCGTTGGGTGTTACTTCGGGCACTTCTGAGAGCAGCAAGCGTCCGTTCATTAGGGCATTTTTTGTAAGCTATGAAGGCTTTTCGTTTCTCCTCGATTTGTGGTTCCATCCTTGATAGGTGTGCATTGAACCAGTCCTGGCTGGGTCGTTCCTTCTTGCCAAACGTTGACATAGCTGTACTGTAGATGGCACCCTTCATGGCGTTCCACTTGGCTGTAGCGTCATACTCAGGCAGGTCCTGGAGAGCCTTGTTCAGGGCAGACACATACTCCTCCACCTTGGCAGGGACTGACATCTGTGCAGTGTTTATGCGAGGACATCCTTTTGGTTTTGTGCGGTGTAGCACATGTGGCTGTAATCGCACTCTGCTGCTCACAAGGGCATGGTCGGAGTCACAGTCTGCACTGTGGTAGGTTCTGGTGGAGAGGACGCTGTTAAGGGCAGAGCGCCTGGTGATGACCAAGTCGAGTTGGTGCCAGTGATGAGATCTGGGGTGTTTCCATGACACTTTGTGTTGTGGCTTCCACTTGAAGAAGGTGTTTGTGATGCACAGGCCATGGTAGGTGCATAGCTCCAGCAGTCTCTGGCCGTTTTCGTTGGTCTTTCCAGTGCCATGATATCCGAGGCAGGTAGGCCAGGACTCGTGGTCCGCACCTACTCTGGCATTAAAGTCGCCGAGGAGGAATAGTGGTTCATTTTTGGGGCATCCTTTGATCTGTTCGTCCAGCTGCCCATAGAACTGATCCTTCACGTCTTCTGATGACGTGAGGGTTGGGGCGTAGACACTGATGATGTTGACAGGACCTGAAGTAGTGGTGAGGCGGATGGACAAGAGACGCTCAGTGCCCCCTGTTGGAGGTTCAACCGAGGCCAGGAGATTGTTTTTGATGGCAAAGCCCACTCCGTGCTGACGGGGCTCCTCAGGTTCTCGACCCTTCCAGAAGAAGGTGTAGTTTTCCTCTCTGAGGGAGCCACTAGAGGCGAGCCTGGTTTCCTGGAGGGCAGCTATGCTGATATTTAGTCTGGTGAGTTCTCTATCGATGATGGCCGTCTTTCTGGTGTCGTCCACTTCTCTGAGGTCGTCGGAGATGCCTGTACACATGGTGCGCACATTCCAGCTTGCAAATCGAAGAGCTGGAGTCTTCTTTATTGGTTTCTTGTTTCTTTTGTCTGGTGTGGAATTACCGTCTGCTTGTCATGCTGAACAACACACTGAGCTCCAGACACCCACTGGAGCAGGCAGACGATGGCGGGTCAACACCTTATTGACCGGGGGCTGCCCGGCTTGAGGCGGGCGATAGTTGGCCAGTGGGACACGATGATCCCTCCCACCGTCAAAGCTGACCCGTGGCGCCCCTTCCCTACGCCAATCGGGTGGGACTTATAACCCGTAAACTGTCAGCTTCCGTGTTGTTTCCTCACTCAGTAGCGAGACTGGAGTGTCCTCTCCAGGGCGCAAGCCTGGGCGTGGAATATGGAGATCCTGGGCTGCCCAGACGTCAGGATCCCCCTCTCGTCCTTGCTGGTGGGGTCCAAAGGAATGCTGAGCATGATATTTGGCACCAGTTTGGACGCAGGAGCTGCCGGAAGGAGGTCGTAGTCGACCCCCAGCCGCCTTAGGGGCTCCACTCCTGATTTTCTGTCTGGGTTTACTCCCGTAGCCTTTCCTTCTCCCGAAGATATCCACAAGGCAGTGGAGCCATAATCCAATGGATGGGACTTGGTTGGTTTTGAATCAGAGTTTCCTTCTCCTAGATGAACTGCCTGACAAGGCTAACGAGCTTCATCTGCCCGGGTTTGGGGTCAGAGTTTCCCTTCTCTTAGAAAGGTTGCCTGCCAAGGCTAATGAGCCCAGTCTGCCCACCCAGTTATACCGCCGGGTACTCGGTCGCGCCACACAGCAGGCTCTGTTAAAACAGGGGGCACCGCGTGAAGGTGCTGCTGTGGACACAATAGTGTAGGAGAGGCCATATGCAAGTAACCTCCTGCCCCGCAGAGCGAGACAGTGGTCCTGCGGCGATCACTACACCTGGGAAGGAGAGGCTATGAGAGACGCTTCACTTTCCTTTGGCAAGCGGGACGTCAGGCCCAGGCCACGCACCCCCCATATATATATATATATATATATATATATATATATATATATATATATATATATATATATATATATATATATATATATATATATATATACACAGAGGCCTGCATACATTTTAATATTTCTAAATGATATACTTTAACCTTACTGTAGATTTTTAAAGAAAAGCAAGAAAGCTAAAAAATTGATTACAACGTAATATTCAGTACAACTTATTCGTCTCCACGGGCTACTGCAACTTTGCATCATTGGAAATGTGTAACACTGTGGAATATCCCATGGAAAGTGTATGTTTGTCATTTTAAATACTGGGATTTTTTCGTGGTTAGTTGGTGTAACTTCCAGTTCAAGGTTTCCATCTACATCAAATTCAATAGATTTTCACGTTATTTATATCTGGTAAGTCATGAGCGAGATCCAGTGGGGTTAAACAACTGACAAGCTGACTGACCCATAAGAGAAAGGTGAGGGGGGGGGGCTGATTATACGACCAACAGTACTTAGTTTTATTTTGGTAAACAAAAATACTATATAAATAATTACGATTGTGTATTTTCCAACGTATGCCTTGAAACCAAAGTACAATATTCGTATCGAGCCAGAGGAATATATAACGAATAATTAGTTAATTACCCTTCCTAGGACGGGAAATTAAAAGAAGTTTTCAAAAAAAATAACAAATTTTGGATGAGCGACCTCAAAAGAAAGTTTGAACATAAAAATACAAAAGAGTATTTAATAAATGTGGGATGCTGCCGCGAATTTCAAACTCGCGACATTTTCTTTGGCAGCCGGGACACACAGAAACAAAAACAAATGTGGGTGTTTATATGTAAGATATTATTAGCGTTTGATACAATAAAAATGTGTAGACCTAAGTTATCTCAGAAATTTGACATTATTATTCAGATCAGGATGTTTACCGGCCTCCAAAAAAATAAAACCCTAGGCGACACAAAAATGTATGAATATATGAATTTCTTCTGCGTGCAATTGATGTTAATGACGTGGATGTTCTACCTGAAATGTCAGACTCATTCATCTGTATAAATGTACCCTGAAGCTTTTAAAGTAAAGATAGAAGTGGAAATTGCCCAGTACGCATTTGGTATGTAAATGAAATATTCCTTTCAAACCTGATCTAAAAGACATGCCTCAACCTATAATATTTTAATTCAAACCTTACATGAAATCATATATGTAAGATTATTATATTGGAGTCATATTTGAAGAGGAAAGCATATCTCGATAATAGAATTTCCTAATGAAATGATTTATAAATTAGTTGAATGTACCTGATTAGACATCAGTGGGTTCCTGATGTGCCTGATTAGACATCAATGGGCTCCTGACGAGACAGGATCATAAATCAAACACCATGGAGTCTTTAAAACATTTTACTATTTAAAAATGATCTGCTTTATAACCTTATTATAGACTGTAAACTTGTAAAGCATTGAATATATTACAGTACGTGTGCCGCCTACAGTACGGCCTTCTAATCTTGAGAAGCTGTTGCAATTTGCAAGCATTAGTATCGTGTCTTATTGTAAGAAAAGTCCCATGGAGAGTGTACACATCGTGATACAATGTAGACAAAGCCATTTGAGTGCCGCCTACAGTACGGACTTCTAATCTTGAGAAGCTATTGCGATTTTTAAGCATTAGTATCGTTTCACACTGTAAGAAAAATCTCATGGAGAGTGTACACATCGTGAGACAATGTAGAAAAAGCCGTTGGAGTGTCTACACATTGTATGACACTGTAGACAAATCCCATGGAAAATGTACACATCGTATGACACTGTACAAAAGCCGATGAAGTGTGTACACATTGTGTGACACTGTAGAAAAATGCCATGGGGTGTATACACATAACAACATAAGGACTCGGCATCCTCTGTATTACTTCGTGTAAGTTTCAGATCAAGGTTTGATCCAGCTAAATATCTTTTTATCTCTTACTCTATAGGTTTGCACGTCTTTTGTTCCTGACGGTACGAGAGAGAGACCGACAGACAGACAGAGACAGAGATTAAAGGCAACGTAGAAGGGATTTCGATCACATTGTGTAACATGTTCAAAAGAGAAAGAGAAAGAAATAGAGAGAGATAAATACTGGTAGGCAGACAAATTAAAGGGAATGAAGAAAATGTTTTGATTATATTGTGTACCATGGAGTAATATCAAAAGTGACCCGGTTGGGTCTATGACACCGTCATAGCTTTTACCATCCACGACTTTTTTAGCCCATTTACGACCCATTCATGGTCAGCGATTAAGTTTCCACGTATGTGATCCAGTCATTGGGAACGTAGAGTCTACGACGAATGACAGTACCCAAAAGAGCCCCCCCCCCCCCCCAAGAGCACTTATAGCAATCTATTAATACATGCTTTGATATGAATATGCATCAACGTATTTTGAAGCTGTATAAGGCACCGATCGATATTGCCCAGGCAACTTGGCTATACAACAGCAATAACGATCGTTAAACCATGCTTCTGTGCAAGTGAAGATTGTTTTAATTTGACTTTTATGTTTGTATATTCTCTCTGTTTCTAATTTGAGCTCGCAATTGTCGTTGATTTTCCATTTCTGCCAGCATACTCAAACTCATCCGCGCTGATTGTTTTACCCTATATCGCTACTGAATATAGTTTACTGATCGTATTGAACTACTTTGTGCTGCTGCTAGCATTTCGGAGTAGGCGTGTACTCGTGAATTCAGTCTCATCACATTTAATTTGCAACCACCAAAAGAAACACCAGTTACTATCGATATAGCAATCACACGAATTCCGATTGGTGCACCTTCGATGTTTGATGTTGAGATTCCAGTCACACCAAGCCCAACAGTCGTTGCCACAGCAAGACATCAAATAGCATATACGACCAAACAAATGTTTTTGTATTTTATAATCAGCGCGTTTCTCTTGGTAATTTCATCTCGCAGTGTTTCTCGGCTTCGATTATTTTTTTCACGTCGATAACATTGAAGGTCCATCACAGTTCTTCTATTAATAATACAATTGGATATATTAATTGCATGACAGGGAGACATTGTCAGGTCTCAAAATCATGCGCAGACGCATTGCGCTCGTGCACTTCTAGCCAATTCGCCTTTTCTACTCGTATAATCGCCATACATTGATAAAAATCCTCTGCCTCAGAAAATATTTAAATCTCCAGCGATTGCTTATTCTGGTGGTTGACACCCTTTTCATTTAAAAACACGATTTACGCCTGCACCTTTTATATCTAAAAATCTACTTTGCCCAGTAAATGCTGCCCGAACAAATGTTAAATAACAGTCTGGATCTTTCTTTTGTCAGTAAAGTCAATGTTGGTTTAAAATATTCGAAGGTGAATGTAACTAGAGTGGATACATCGGTGAATGCCACTTCGCCATTACAGAAACAATCCCCGAGAAGTTTTGTATCTGCTGCTAAGTTAACGTTTCGACGTTTTCACGTGCACTTGCGATGAATTCAAGTTGACACGAGTTGGTAGCAATACATCAGGGTGGTTCCAAAGGACAATTTCTACTTGACCATTAACAAAATTATATGACAGTTGATACGAGGGTTTGGTAATGCCACTTTAACGCAGATATTCATCAACAAGTATGGAAGAAATTTTTTATTGATGTTAATATCCGCTGCCAGTTGATAAAATACCCCGCCGATTGGTATCAATGTATTACATAAGATTGACGCTAATACCTTGTGCTTTTAAGCGTTGTTCGCTTCTACCGCCAGCATTGTGTTCGTTTACTTTCCAGACATCCGCTCCCTTTGACAAATGTTTTACGAGAGAATTTCTTCCAAATTCAATCTCGGTGCCTCATATATTTTTCCCCTTGCAGGAAAACGTAGACTGACTCAATTTTTGGCGATTGGGGCATATAAAACCCAAGAAATTTCGTGTGGGAACCTCGCCCCTTATTTAGCGTTACCAATCAGGATTAGATATATCTACCGCCTTTTATAAACAGGAGCCAAAACTGCGGTCAGCCTGACTTCTAGATTTCCAAACAAATGATTCTGGAAAACTCAACTCTGACAGTTCCGATATAAAATCTAAGTTAACCTTCCCTTATGTAGTCTGTCTGACGATTGAATAATTGAAGGCTTAAATATGAATCACTTCCTCTCCCGACACAGACATTATAAATCATTGCAGTATAGCGATTTAACAAGCACCTGTACCCATAAATCTAAATAATTGTTCTCTAGCCCAAGTTAATGTGCTCTTCATAGATCGACAGAAATTTGCATCCTTACAGATGGTATTTGACGACTCATGTCTGGAAACCGAAGGTCTTTTCCTTTTATGTTCGTCCACCGACTGCATTTTTAGTGCCATTCCTGCTGCTGTTCCGACAGCCCCTAATGGCGCAACCTTTTCATCTGCTGGAGCCGCTGTTGAAAATAATACCGGGATCTCTTCAAAGAATATAATTATTCTTCCGTTGTTTTTTTCCATTTTTGGGGGAGGATGTTCTTCTAGGAATTTGCCATAGGTACATCAATCACCTTCATTCGTTCACCGCACTCTCCAACAACAGAGACTTGTCTGAAAGAATCACAGCATAACATTTGTCATTATCATCAGCTGCATATATTCGCGAATAAAAATAAATGTCGACAATGGATAGCCTGAACAACTCCAGGTGTTCCAGTGAAAAGTAATAAATTAGGTACGGTGTCATGAAGTCATGTTAGGAAATCTGCAAACCAGTGTCAATGCTTTGATTCCGGTCCATATGCGACCACATATTGAGATCTACCTGGTGAGATTCATTGGTTTAAAGGGTAGGACGATTTTTTGCGGATGATGGTAAGGTGCGTTTAGCAGCAGCGAAACCGCAGTCAATTCTAAGTGGCCAAATGTAATCTTACTCTGTGTATTGGTCGTTGTCTCTTTTTGTAAGTTGAAACGCCACAAACACGTGGTTTGGTAGAATAAGACCATGTTGTGTATTTATTTGCCAAGTAAATGGACCAAAACAGCAGTTGGTAAGTGTGCATCTGTGGCATGCGCGAGAAACGATAGCATGGCAAAGGATTCATGATTGCATAAACGATAGCAACGTTAACGCCTACGACACGCTTGAACGGTTTAGGTGTTGCTTGTGCAGAAAAGACAATGACGGGAAATCTTTGCTTTTACCGAAAGCTTCTGTGAATATCTTTTTTAGTTAGGTCATTGATGCGATCGTTTCTTCATATTGTGTGCGATGTTGTGATAAAAGAAGTCCGTAAATTCAACTCGAGTTCAAACTGGTAATGGACGAGCAGCAATTACAGTTATTTGTCTTCGATATGGAGCAGAGACGTTTACCTTTCTTTTAAAAAGGTGGACAGTGATATCGAGGCTTCACTACCTTTATGTTAAAAAGGTGGACAGTGATATCGAGGCTCCACTAACAAAGTTAACGGGGATACCATAGAATAAATATTCGGGTGAAAATCACCCTCCTGGATACAATTACTGTGGGCCTGGTACACCTGGTGAAACACCTTTTAATTGACCCAGCTTATAAGGCATCCAGTGGCATTTGTTCATGCCTACACGCCGACGATGGTCTCATCTATGACTCGAATACGATTAATCCAACACTGAGAGAACAAATCGTAAGATGGGTCGTCAAAAGAGGTATGAAACCCACGACTGCACTTGGCGGTGGACAGCGTCCACTCTGCTCTGCCTCCTGTGGACAAAAGGCCACTTATTAAAAGTAAATTATGCCGATATAAACAACACACAATGGACACAAACAGCCGGACATTATTAAAAATATTATACAGTCCGTGTATGTGTTGAGTGGAGAGTTGAGAGTTGAAGTCGCCGTGGAAATGTTCGCAAGAGCGGCAAATGTTGCCCATGGAATTGCTCAAACATGATTGGCCACACATACGCAGTGGAAAATATACCTGCTAGTACCAAGAAAGATTTCACCTAGATGGTTCGATGTCTAAACACTTAATGAGGCTCATCAGGCAGATTTGTTGTTTCTTCCCAATGATCGTGCCCTTGATCGTCGGGGTAAATTACGCACCTACAAGTACGAGGTAACCTTTATTTATGTTACTACCAGATACATAAACGCTGAGACATTGACGTCAAAACGAATATGCAAGTGTCACATATGCATCCGGTCATATTTATGCACGTGGACTACTCAAATGGCCGCGATTGTTACAATTGATTCTTGTAGAGAATGTCTCGGATCTGTTGCTGTAATGATCACCAAACACCGTTTGCGTGTCGGACATGTCAGCATACACCGTGACCAAGTTATTGTGGAACGATTTAATCGTACTCTTGCAGGATTGTTTTTCGGTCATAGTTACGGGCTGGTATTGTTAATGAGGCGATGGCTTTCTCAGGGATGGGTAACACGATTTCCATTAGTCATAGCAGCAGTGTGCAATGAAGTTACATTCGCGGCTGGATTAAAACCAGCCATAGTGATTTGGCAAAAGACTTCACTGTCACGCAAGAAATTATTTCACAGCCAGCACTATTACATACCTCAGAGACAAGTTTGCTCGGTATCAGTATTCACCAGGAGAGTTAGAAGGTGGACAACCCAGTATGATCTATCGATATGTTTACGATTTCAGAACAGATTGATGCAACCAATACGTTATTTATTGGGACCGCCGCCTGGGGGTTAAATAACTCCCTGCAATCGTTTCAGCAAATACGCAAATACCACCAAGATTTGTGTTGACACGTTGATGCACTAAGCAGTATCAATCGTAAGTTGGTTGACAACACACATTTACCAAACGTGTAAATGGTGATTACATCAGGAAGGATCCATCGCTTGAGATCAAGTGGGGACGAACTCTTCTTAAAGCATCGGTGTACACCAATGCGATGTTTCTCACACCGTATCATTTTGTCGTGTGTGCGAATTCACGAAAGTGTCGAACATATTCCACCTCCAGTTCGTGTTTGAGGTCATTTTGCAGGGGCCCCAAGTGGCCGAATGGTCTAAAGCGCTCACAGTTCCGGATCACCTCTGTCTGCGTGGGTTCGAGTCCAAAGCTCGGCTAGCGTGGGTACGTGGGAAAGCCTGTCAGTAGCTTCTCGTGGGTCGGTGGTTCTTCCCTGTGATTTCCAGGTTTCTTCCTCCACCAGTTATACTGGCCGCCATGTATCGCCTATCTTGTGCTGAAAAATGGCGTTAAACCCAAGAAGAACAACAGCATCATTTTGCACAAACACCTGAACTCCTTTGGCCTTTTAGAAATTTTTGGAGCCTCTGAATATAGTCAAGCACATTTTTAGTCGCTGTACCACATGTTCTTCGATTAATTTACCCGAACATTTGTCTTTAAACTTGCAAACAACTTTTTTCTTAGGGTTGCTAAAACTAGATGTTCCTTCGGATACTTGCTGGAATCAACTTCCTTGACCAAACTTGGTTTTGTATGTCGAAGTACACATTAAGGGTGGTGATATCTCTGGATTCAAAGACCGAGTTTGAAATAAACGTTCTTTCCAAAACAAGTGGTGGTCAAGTATTCTATGGATTTTTGTTACACTTATTCCCAATCACATATACTGTTGAAGGTTTCGCACGTGCAATACCTACAACGCTTCTGATGTCAGCGGATAATCGTTATGTGCCTCGTGTAAATGTACAGGTTATTCCAGATCAACATGAAAGAACTACCGGTGGTCGCTGTTGATGCTGTAATCGTGCACGTGTTTTTTGAGAGTCAATGTTGCAGAATCAGTCCACTGAAATCCACCAACCCTTAGCGACTGAATTATTTCCCGACCATAAAGATTATTTTTATCTAGATACAGGTTGTATCTGTTGGGTTCAGCGCGATCATGCCAGTCCACGGTTGGGTTGTTGGAACGATCGTATCTGAGACTCGACATTGAAATTCCATTACAAAGTTATCGCTCGATAGACATCTGTCTGTCATTGTAAGTGAGCATTATCGCTCGATAGACATCTGTCTGTCATTGTAAGTGAGCATTTTGAGCTCGATTTTGGTTTTGGACAACAATGAATTCTAGCCCATACCCGGTGACGAATAATAATGAGCGGGATCGATTTAGTACACCTGGATGGCAGTGTCACGAAATTTATCGAGTGCATCAGCGAGCAACAATAGGTCAATGCACAAATATAGATCGTGATAATCGCCGAGGTTATGGCACTTGAATGCAAATATAACATTCTTTGTGTGCTCGTAATCTATTTCTGAAATACCTTCATAAGACAGCGATGAATAAAACGCTTCCAGTCACTTACGTACTCATATAGATACATCTCCTTATCAATACTGGTAAATATCTGCGCATGCACGTTCTGTAAGTTGTCCATCGAAGAGAAAAACAAAGTCTCCTCATCGTGAGTCGCTGACCAGTTCCATTGAATTTCATTGCAATAGTGAATCATGAAAGCTCCACAATAATGGCAGGGACTTTTCCAGGATTTAATGTTCTATAGTCTACTCTGATACTTCGCTGAATACTCTATTATTGATGTGGATTTTGCATTTTCTGTAAATTAAGAGGTGAATGAAACGATAATGTGAATAACCTCGTTTTGAATACTGAGCGACTCATCAAAGGATTGAAAGTGAATAATCAAGTCAAGCGTTTGTTTTTGCAGACAATGCTTGTACATTTAACTGAATGAGGCGAACAGTCCCTTCAGTCTCCTCGCTTCAACATTAATTGTGACAAGCAGGTAATTAACATTACCACTGCTTGCATCAAATTCATTATTTTCATCTACTTGAGTTGGTAGTCGTCGAACTAAGGCAAATAGCGCTTCTTTTGGCCTTATATCAGCAATCGTCCCTTTCTCATATTCGGATTCATTGTATGGTGGCAGGCTTGGTCATGGCCTCTTCTTCTAGTCTGTGAGTGCGTCTCAATTCCCCAAAGATCTATTTGAGGTAGTGTCTTTATTTATAGATTTATTTAGAAAATTAACTAAGATAATGTTACGGGTGTTTTTTTATTCAACTCTGTAGCCTATTTCCACGATTCTCAAAAAAAGTCTCTTTGCAAGTGCCAAAAGAGAGTCCGGTATTGGTTTTTCCCTGCACCCTAAAGGAAATAATTCATCAAAGAGTGACCTCTCTCACATTAATGTTTGCTTACTAACTGATCATTTATATCAAATTGCAAAACATTCTTGTTGCTGTCATTGGGTCGATTTCCAGTCGCTCCATGTATAACAGTGTAGCACATAACCAAACCTACAATGCCTACCAGCTTTCATTCTTTCGTCAAATTTTACAAAACGCTTCAAAAAGTCTATATGCCTTTGAAATTTATAAGTTAAGAACTGAAATAAATATTCGCAGTGTAAGCTTTGAGCAGTCTGAATTGTACAGAAGTTTTTTTTTTTTTTTTTTTTGTATTGACGAACTTGTTTTTACAATAACTACGCTGACTTTATATAGTAAAAATGACTACGGGATGATCGATTGCACTATCGGCAGTGGGTTATGTACATGGACATCGAATACCCGATATCAAGCCCATTATTAAATTGACATTCGTGCTTTCTTCGTCAATTTGTACAACATATATTAACTTAACCATCATCTGAATTATCTGTTGAAGATTATAACTTGATGATGCACTAAAAAATTGTTCCATGGTCAAAACAAGCCATTGTAATCTGATATGCATTTGTTATTGTTACAAATAATATAGTGTATTAATTATATAAATTCAAAAACAATTATCACATGTCTCTTCTAACAAGACGACGAAAGAAATTCATAGCTAACTTAAAACAGTTCCCTTACTATCGAGCTAATCGACCACATCATGAGAAGAAATAACTTATATCCTCAAAACAAACACGTAACAGATAAGCCGATAAAACATGTATTATTACACAGAAAGGAGACAAACACAACAAGAGACAAACAGTTGAGATGCATTCGTAAAATTAGTATGCTACGAGTCTATTTTGTGCTGTCAAATTTTGTACAATATTCTTCCAAATTAAGCTTAGCTTCAAAGTTACAACGGTTTTCCTTTAGGCAAACCTAGCATTTTAAAATGTAGATTAGAAGGTTATATCCTTCAGTTATATAAATCATGAGATTTGTTACGACTCTATTGTCTGAAACTAAACAACAAATAATTTAAACAACAGGCGTTCATGACCTACAGGCATATTCGGTGGGACAACGATGCATAACTAACAAAATTCCATATACATCAGACCTTAGCTTTGAAGTCCCGCCATCAGTTACATAACAAAGGATTTGTGTAATTTAAGTAACCCCAACGAGAAGTTACATGCCACTTTCCTTGTACCGTTGATTTAATATGTCTGTCAGTTGGTATTTTTGCTCAAGTACCTTTCTCGTCTCAGAATTATCTTCCCGGGACACGTTCACCCACTCTCTTGCATTTCGAGTGTTACACAGCTGTAGGAGTTGTTTACAATTAATATACCTATATAAATTGATTTTTGTCTAAAGTATCCATTTACCCCTAAAACCAATCAATTGTTATATTCTGAAAAGATAAAGACTACAGTGTCTAAGAACTGAATAGAAAAGAAACTCAAACAAAACCTAATTTTCTTCAATTTTGTTCTTAATCCCACCTCCCACATTAAAAGAGTGATTAAGAAATATATCTGTATAAACAGTAGTGGTAGTAGTAGTGATATGATTGTAAAAACCAAGTCACCAACTTTCGGTTTTTGAAGATCCACACGTATACATTGTTGATAATCAGCCAACTACTTTCGTTTCTTGATGAACCTAGGTAATCTGACATCCACTTTCGGCTCTTGAAGATCCACACGTATACACTGCTGATAATCAGCCAACCACTTTGACTTTTCAACACGAATAATCGCATACTTTTGAAGATTTGAACCAAAGTAATTTAAGCTTTTGAGTCCCACCCACTGGTGCTATTAGAGTGCTTATAATGTTAATATCTTTTCTAAACCTTTACGTGCTTGCATTTCCAAATCAACTAAGATCGACTACAAGCAACTGTATTGGTGGAAATGAATCAACTCTGCACAACACTGTCCAGTATGACTACTATAAAATGTAGTTCTTAATCTTTTGCGAATACATGTAATCAGAATCTCCTTTGCAAATTGATAAGTTCCTTCTTTTAGTTTTGGAACTTCTATTTTCATCAAATCGGTTAAATAAATATGAGACAAGAAAGATGGTTTACATGAAGAGAGAAGAGCACTAGAGACACAACATGGTTAATGATTTGAACATTGAACACGCTGCCTGTCACATAGCGGCTAGCACATTTAAAGGAGTTGAAAATATAAGGTAAGTGAAATGAGGAACCGGACACATGTAATTCAGACACTTAAATGTATTTGCAGTTCATCTAAGTCATCATTATAAATAAAATAACATTTCCACCAAAGATACAATTGTTTCTATCCCCCATTTCTATCTTTCCCCTTTCCCTTGCTTCTTGTGACTTCATTTTTTCACCATTCATAGGTCCAGAGACATTGTCGCATGACAGACGAAAATCCGCCACGCTCGTTTCTAACGGATTTTGGCTGGTATCGGAGGTCCACTGAAAGAGAGGGGGAGAGATAGAGACTGGTAATACATGATGATAGACCGAGAGAGACAGAGAGACACAGAGAGAGAGATGGTGGTGGGGCTCTGGAGACGTACTATATAGACATTTATTTATTGCTAATCCTTATGTTTCTTTATTGGTCGATTAGTCTGCTGTCTTACCAACCCACACATTGATAGAGAAAGGTTAAGGGAGTATAGAGCGGCCTTCAGCTATTTTGATATTAAATAATATCTTTTAGACTCTTAGTAATAGGTTTTATAAACTATGAAGAAATTATAAATATAAAGCATGAAATAGATTACACTATGTGTATTCTTCCATACATATAAATGTACCCTATACATCTTGACAGTCTATTGCAACTTTATACCATTGGTACTGTGAACACTCTGATAGAATCTCGTGGAACGTTCATAACTAATCGTTACGACGCCCCTGGTGCAAGTCGAGTTTTCTTTTTCTTCTTTCACTCCACATCTCAATATTATCTCCCTTATGCATGAGAGGCAGAAAGAGAGAGAGGACTTCGATTTAATTTTGCACCATCTTAATTCATTTAGAAGATGGTGATTATTATTTTAGCGCTACTGTATTACAACGCTAAAGTTTAATGGATTTTCATCACAGATTTAGAATATAAAAAGCGAAATCATTCTGTTGAAACATAATCTAATTGCTTCTTATACCAGCACTTTAAATGCCATGTTATTTTTAATATATATATATATATATATATATATATATATATATATATATATATATATATATATATATATATATATTGAAATGAAATCCTCTGAGACAGTTCTTCCCACGCACCAAACCACATTGCAAAAAATTCATCATCTTAATGCATATTGTTTGGAAAATTATCTCAATAGTAGTGAGCCAAGCGTTGAAAAGCATTCTCTTTCATCATGGAACAATAGCTTGACTGAACTTTACCACCATCGTGCGACTCCCATCTACAATAGAGTATGTCGTTCTTTATTTCTAACTGACCCCACAGACTCCAGGGGCTTATCATCAACAACACATATCTGGCAATTTCTTCCTTCGATGATTGTTGATTAATTTCAACCGAGATCATTACAATTGCGACATTCTATTTGGGTTTCTGAGTCTCGGCGAACTGGTCCTTACCACAGGAAATTTGTCTCGCAGTTTCTGGTATATCAATCGTAACACTCCGTTCCACGTCTATCGCCGGATCATCGCTGCTTACCCTCGTTTCTTCCTTCTCGGTTGGTGTAACCACTTGAAAACAACATTGTCTACATGGGCCTTCGGAAAAGGGCGTCATCGTTACGATTCAATCTTACGGGACGAAGTTGAATCTCAAACCTGATACTGTGACAGGACTTCGATCCATCTGGCGAGTTGTCCTTCTGCTTTCTAGAAATGCAGTAACTACCTCAAGGATATGTGGTCTGTCCTAATTAAGAAATGCCTTCCATATGTAAGATATTTCACAAAGAATACGATCTCCCATAGTTCTTTTCTTGCAACGCAGTAGCTTCTCTCGACTTTTGTTAGCGATTTGCCAACATATGCTACAACTCTCTAATATCCGTTGTAAACTTACGACATGACTGCTTTACGTCCACTGTCGCTCGCGTCTGCATCAAGACTGAAGGACTTTCCAGGGTCTGTGAACGCTAACACAGGGACCGTTGTCAATCGCTTCTTCAACTCTTCAAACGCAGACAATTCTCAGTTAAGACAAAAGTTTTCTCTTTTTCTGTCAGTCGGTGTAGGCTAACTGCAATACCAGCAAACCCTTTTATGAATCGGCTATAGCATGAGCAGAGTCCTAGGAAGCTGCAACGTTCTGTCGAATTTTTGCAGTCGGCGACGGCGGACAGTATCCACTCCTTTGACATAATATGCCCCGAGTAAATGACTTCTTTGCTAACAAACGACATTACTTGGATTTAAATTTCAAACCATCTTCCAGCAACCTCACTAAGATCTCTCTACGATGATCCACCTCCCCTTCGAGAGTACGTCCACTAGTATAATGTCTTCGATGTATGCAAAACATCTGCCACTGCAGCCCCGCCAGAACTGTTTCCATCAGACTTTCGAAAGTCCCGTGTTCAGTGCATAGCCCAAACGGCATAACAATGGACTCGCATAAACCTTGCCTAGTTCTGAATGCCAATCCTCTGACTTCATTTCTACCTGCCGATAACCACTCATTAGATCTAAGGTCGAAAGCCAAGTTAATCGTTAAAGAGAATCACGAGACTCGTCGATCCGTCTCAGTCACTTCGTTCAAGGAACTGTAGTCGACGCAAATCTCGTTGTGCCATCTTTTTTCTTTACTCAAACTACTGGCGACAACCACTGACAGGAAGAAAGTGAAATTATCTCTTTAACGTGTCATCCACATGCTTCTCAATGTCTTGCCTGGCGTGAAATCGGAATACTTCTTAAGGGTAGTTTTTTGGTCACGACCTCCCCGTTCCGATTTTGTGTCGCGCCCTTGTAGTCCTTCCAAGACCAGTGTTAGATACAGCAAAGAGTGATGACTGATAGTCGCAGAGAAACTTATCCACCTGTCGTGCGTGTTCTTCGGAGAGTGATTCTTTTGATTTGATGCCTGAGCACGTTCTTCCAAATGAAACTGTAGTCGAAGCCACGACTCCCTATTATGAAGACAACCAACGGTCGTATTCTCCTCCAAGCCAGTGACTTCAACGACTACTTCTAAGACAACACTGTTTGGCCCAGCATGGAGAGTCTGGTTATCTGCAGTCGCATACAGTATCCCTTCTGGCAAACTCTCTTCACATGCTCTGAAAATCGCACTCCGGACTAATATCTCGTTGTGCTATCCAAACGTCTGATACTGCTGTACCATTCCTATTTCCTGTGAAGACGACAGCTTGTCAAATTTTCATGGGATGGCCATTTCGTGCATCGCTGGAACGTTCACTGTTTAAGCGACACTTCTTCTGGCGTATCATACTTGTCATTTATACGTACAAAGTAAATTCTCATTGACGATGGAGAGGTGACTCGTATTAACATCGAGTCGACACAAGTTTAAATTGGGATTATAAACGAAGAAAGCATAAATGATAGATGCAAGAAATACATTCAAATCCGAATTGAAAACAGTATTACATTTACGGTTCAGTTGATGGTTGGCTATAATAGGTACATTGGGTACTCATCCATCATAATATACCTGCAAACCTGGCTCATCGATCGTTATCTACACACAAAATATGATCATCAATCATTATCTACGCACAAACCATGCTCATTTATCGCAATGTGCACAGAAAGAATGTTCATCTATCATTATCTACACACAAACCATGCTCATCTATCATTATCTATACACACGCCGTATTATTGTATCATTATCAACACAAACCATGCTCATTTACCATTATCTACACACAAACCATACTCATCTATCATTATCTACACACAAACCATATTATTTCATCATTATCAACACAAACCATGCTCATATACTATTATCTACACACACACCATGCTCATGTATCATTATCTAGATGCAAACCATTTTCATCTATCATTATCTACACACAAACCATTCTCATATATCTGTTAATATCTACATGCATACCATGCCCATCCATCTATTATTATCTTTATGCAAGCCAGGTTTTTAATTGAGAAGATCACTTAATATACTAATTCAACGAGATATCATTCTCTGTGGTACTATACAAAGGTAAACTATTAAGGGGCAGCTTTTTTAAAGAACATGTATAGCAGAGGTAACTGTAATCAGCCTCCTTAATTCCCAATGCTTTGTACCAGTATATACGCACATTCAAAAATATATCACAAGATTTTAATGAACGGAACGTGTGTATGATCGTTACGGATTTTCCTATTCTATAAAATTAAATATATTAACAATGTGGAATTACCAGACAATCAAATGGCTACCAGTTCTATCTACATAAGCATAGCACTTAAGTGTTGCACCTGCAATACAACTTATTCGATGTAATGTATCATGTTGACAGTATTTGCACTAATATCATGTAATTATTGAGGCCAAACTATCAGGGTTCCTTGAATCCATAAAAGCCTGGAGGAGGTGGCACCATCCCCTTCCCCAGGAACAACTAGCAGACTGCGGTGCAGTCAGAAAAAAGTGGCACATGCACAATTGTTCGCACGTCACTATAATTAAACTCAACAACAACATGTAATTATTTTGATCAGATACTAGTACCAGAACAAAAAATAATAAAGTTTAAATAAACATTTAGATGCAAGAACTTGCAAATATAATGCTCCATTGATTGACTGGTTGGTGTTTAACCGTACATCAACACATGACAGGATATATTGTGCAAAGCCAATTGAAGTAAAATATATTGTCCCAAGAAACACCTCTGTAGCCTTTCCGACGTGGTCTGAATATAATCTGAACTCACACTATTTTGTTCCTAAATGGCTCAAAAAATGGAATTCAATTTGTAGTTGTAGTTATTGAAGGGTTTAATGCTTTTTTTCAGCACACAATAGGCTATACGTGGCGACCTGTATTAATGGTGGAGGGAGAACCCGGGAAAACCCCAGAAAGAACCACCGACCCACGAGAAGCTACTGGCAAGCTTTCTCACATAGCCACATTGAATCCGAGACTCGAACCCACTCAGACAGAGGTGAAATTGCAGTGATCTGTAACGGAGAGCGCTTTAGACCACTCGGCCACTCGGGGCCCCCTCTGGAATTCAAACAATGAAAACCTTGAAGCGAAAATTCGGAAGTACAGTTGTTAAGCAAGTTGAATTTCGGTTGTAATTTGTTAAAAATAGGACCAGTCTAAGAATAGCAAAAGTAGTATAAATATAAATCGCAGGACTCATGCCAATGTATTTGTACCTAAATACAAAGAGGAACATGTACAACGATTGATATAGTATTACGTTTACAATTTTCCAGCCTGGGGAAATTGTATGCAAAGTCACTACGCAGAAACAACAAAACTGACAATAAAATATAATGTCAAGATTGATGCTGTCTAACAGATGTTCGTGTTATTGTTTACTTATATCTCAGGTAACCAATTGTTATTCAATAAATATATATCGTAATGAAGCTAAAAGGTACATTGTTAGTCCAATAAACAGCACCTTTGGTTAGTTTCCCGGAGTCATCTATTTGTTTTATTTGAAAAACTACACATTTTTTAAACCAGCGCCTAAAGAAATAATTACTAGACAAATTTAATCAGGAATAAAGAAAAGAAAGTAAAATACTTATTTTACGAAAATTTCGAAACTACGTCGATTTCATCATGGGCAAAAGTAAAACATTGCTAATTCAAGCGCTTCTGTCATTGCATAGATAATATGTTCACCAGATAACAAATTTGTCACGCCGAAGGGAAGTGAAAATCTAATATTTCAATAACAGCAGTTACAGACAAGATATTAATTATCCACTGGCGACGCGTGACTTTCCGTACACATTAAAACAGATAAACAAATAATACAATTGAATGTCACAGAGCCAATGTCCCATTGAAAAGAACTGAGTGACTGGCTGAAAAAGTGTTATGAGGAAAAAGGAAGTAGGAGTTTAATTTCAACACATTTTAACTCTACCCACGAGCAAGTATTCATCAGACGAGATTTTAAAAAATTCTGTACTCACTCTGTGACAACGGAAAGTGTTCACAACTGTATTTGTAACAAGGGAAAGTGCTCACAATTATTGTATTTCTTGAAGAAGAAAAAAATTCTTGTAAAGTGTTCGGTTCATTTCTTGCTTCATTACGTAAGAATTAAAAAAAACAACAATCATCTAATTCAAATACGCTTAAAAATGTCCACACTTCCATTTAATTTGGCAATAATATGCACAAAATAGAGTTTGATAAATAAGTATTCTTAAGATATGATTAGGAAACGTTTAGGCTCCTGGAACGTCATATGAGAACAATCATAGAATCGCAATTCCAGTGTCTGCTTCTTCGATTGAGAGAAAATGTTGAAATAATTTCTAACCAATCATATTGTGGCGTGACGAGTTGTTATGCCGCCACTGTGGTAGGCGTGTTATGGATGGAATTGTGTGCTGACAATATTTTATTTTATTAAAGTAGTCCCACCCAGGCTCGATTTTGGCTGGAAGTTAAATCAGTGAAAAATAGATGTAAAGCTCCGAGCCCCCAGTCAGCAATGCCGACGGTTAAATAACTGAATAAACAAAAATGTGAAATTCAACGAATAACAATTTAATGACAATTCAATAGTCAAAGAATTAAAATTTCCTAAGTACTCTCCTTTAGCTTGACCCTGTGATAGCCTATTGCATCATTTAATTAGTAGTGTAAGATAGCTTTCCACCTGTCCTTGTATTCTACTCATATGTGTATTCTTATCTCGTATTCCTCCAATTCCTTCTCCTCTTCCTCCCGACTTTCTCCAAATTCCTTCTCCTCCTCGACTTCTCTATACTCCTCCTCCTTCTCCACTTTCTCCTCCTAGGACTCTTTTCCTCCTCGCCCTTGACTCCCTCCACCGACTAGACTTGTCGACTCCGACTGCTTTGCTAGTCTCACTTCCGTCTCCACTCTTAGAGACTCGGGACTTAACTGAACCAGAACTTCTGTCCCCCAAAACGCTTTCTGTGAAAACACAAGGACGGTACAATACTTTCTTTAGCCATCTCATCTCACACTACACCCAGTCTATCATCAAATAACGGCTGTTAAATTTCTTTGGTCACACATTCATTCACATCGAAATACTCATACGTTCTTTTATAGTAAAACAACGTCGTAACAAAATCAGGTATCGATTACTTCTCGCACATACATCAATAAATTCCGTCACATCAGTACATATCCATAATCCCATTATACAAACAATGTCACAACAATCAGACGCATTTCTTTACCTTACAAATCATATAAATTACACAAATATTCAAATATCCATGCATCCATATTAACTAATCTTACACACTTCAAAAATGTGTAAATTCCGACATATCACATTTCTCAAATATGCGTGTAAATTAGACACTGCAGAGGTAATTCTACGTACTAAACGATCCTAGTAATTAAGTATATATATACTACACATAATTACAACTATAATGCCGTAATAGTCTGCATAAATCGAGCAAATAACTTATTGAACTTTACCAACATTTGTCTTACCTTAGAATCTCCTAAGTTTTACCGCCAAATTACGAGTGACTTCCTCGGAGTAACCCTATATTGCTCAGCAATCTTCCAAGGAGAGACTAAATTTTCGCTTGCTAGTTAGAAATTATAACTCAGATCGAAATTGTTATCACACCAACCGTCTCAATTCCGACTGGATGTCGCTTTGACCCGATCCAATCAAACTTTTCAGACAATGTCCTTCTCGCTGTCTGTCCACGTGGGGACCGATTTAGAACACGCCAAGTTTCCCCCTCGCGGTTTCTCTGATCTTAGGATTAAGCTGAAACACATAGGTGGGAAGTCGCTCGATCTAACTATTCTTGCCGATCCAAGATACCGAGTCTTCTCTCTGCTCACGGTAACCTTGCGTAAGAGATCAACTCTAGCCTGCGGCAATGCTCAGACATCAAACCATGGCTTGTAATAATACCTTAATTTATACACTACTTACGAACATGGGGATGAGCAAACTTGACACATATGAAGAGAGTAGTCTAATTATATTCAAGTCAAATGTAATCATAATCTACATATGAATTAATCGCTATAATATTTGCATATTAAAATCTGATTATGTACAATCATTACTGCAGCAAGGGTGTTACCGTCAGAGAATAAACACCGAAACATTGATAATTACGACAAATGATTACGATGATAATGAGAAGTTAATATTTCTTAGGCTGGTTTAACTTCTTAATGTACTCCACATTTGGGAGTCAAATCCTGACAATGTGCATAGTTAGTGAGAAAAAAAATAATTCAAAATGAAACACACACTCAAGCTTGACATGTAAGTGCAGTTAACTATAGTTAGTCTGACTCTTCAAGACACTTGAATTGATGTCAAAGACATCAAAATTTCTAATAAACCTGCTGTATCCAATAATTTAGGTCGGTTTTTAGGCATGTGTGCATCTGTTTTATATAAATAACAGTCACAACTGTATTAAGCTACAGTGATGCTAGTAATTCCATATATATGAGCAATTATTTTTGGAATCTATCTATTACGCCATTTAATTATATCTCAGTAAAATAAAAACTCATTTAATTTAATCATACCTAATAAATTCCTTCATGTCCATTGAAGTTCCACTCATATACACCAATCATTAACAATTTTCTTAACAAATTACACTAAAGCATACGATGGGCTTAAAATAAAGATATTTTATTTGCTTGTTTTCTTCATGTTGCTATTTTTTATATTTTATTTTATTTTATTTTATTTTATTTGTGTTGCTTTTTGTTGGAGCTTTCTGTTCTTGGTGTTTGATGCCATTTCTATCTGCGCCTTCTTTAATGACGCAGAAGAGAAGAAAAAATGTATATTATTAAAAACGTTTAATCGCTGGGTACATATGATAATAATAATAAAGTAATCAATCCAATTCTAAGTCTTCTACTGACACAAAATTCATGGTCATTTGTGCGACGAGATTAATCTAATTTTTATCAGTCTATATTTACTCAGAATTCGCAAATCAGCGGCAAGACTGCATTTGCCGACTATTTATTTGAATCGTCATTTATGGATTTAAAGGCCACTTCGTATCAATTTTCATTGTATACACCATTCTACAGCACAGCAAGGCGTACGTTAAACTGAGACAGCAGCAAGAAATAAAAAAAATAACAAAAAGAATATTTAAAAAAAAATTAAAAAAAATAAACACTGAACGTTCTATTTTGGGAGCCCACTAAACAATTCGAGAAAATCGCTACTTGATGATTGTGCATTTCTCTTGGGCGACCAGCATAAATTAATAGCCCTTACTAAGCTTGCCCATGTCAGCTACAACGCTGGCATCTGCTTGCTGGTTTCAACACACAAGTGCAACGCCTTTGCCTGCGATTTTCGTGATCATACAGCACGGATAACACTCTTCTGCTGCAAGGATGATGACTCATTTAGCCACACGCTGAAAGAAATCGATATCACTGAGGTCAAGGGCAGAGCAGAGACCTAAGAATTTCTGAAGAATGGAAGTTTTGGCAAGTTCTGCGCACAGACCGGCAGTGTGTTCCGTTCCGCTGACGATGGTGCCTAGTGTGGTGGCTTTTATACTATGTGTGTCGGCAGCGACGCCATAACATTTGTGGCCTAACATTATCTGACTGCGTACGTCTGACGCTCAGTGAACCATACCCAAAGCCTCATATGAACCATGTGAGGCACCATAAATGGTCTTGATATTCAGAAGCTGCTGCATGGGTTGACACCCAAGTTGACACACAATCTACAGTTGGAGGAAAAACGTTGGCAGATCAGTGCAACTATTTTTCTGAGCTAGTGGTCATTGACGCGAGAAAAGAAAGCATAGGCCGATCCCTTACCCTTGAGGGTTTAAATTTTATGAGCAATTAAGAGGTGGAAAAACTCAACAACATATAAGGCGAAACCTATTGCTGTGGTCATATCTTCATTTCGTCCCATAGACAACCGCAACCGGCTTTCGATGGATTTAAAAATCATTGACAAGTTCATCCGGACCTCTTTAACATGCATCAGCGGCCACTGATACTTCATGTACAGCCAGGTACTAGCGCTAAATGGAACTAGAACGATAATATACAGCCATGTTCAATAAAAGTAGAGTAAAGAAACAATAAACGATGAGCGTGCTACCGCAACCGAATACACAGAACCTCCAGCTGTGCCGATGTCAGAACCACTTCAGGTACCGAAGTCAGGACCATCTAAGGATGTGATGTGGGTCACTAAGGTCAAAATCCCTGATAGATATGCTGCTGGTAAAAGACATTCTGTGATAATGAACGGACACCGAGTTCTAAGGGTAGTCAACACGTACACCGTTCCAATACCATCTTCACATGAGCGAGAGATGTCATTTATTTTCCTTCGTTGACCTAGTTTCTTGGGGGGGGGGGGCTCGCACCCCTGACAGTCGAACAACAAACACCTTAAACAATCGTCCGATCCTTTTCGTGTGGCCATATCAATGCAAGCTGTTTATACTGCCGTGGGCTAAAGACCCCGCAAAACTCCTGTACTACAGAAACATGCTCAGCAGTCTTGAGGACGCAAAGCCCTTGTTAAGAACTAAACTGCCCCAGCTCATCTACCTGAAATTAGAAGACCCAGCAAATGTAATAAGAATCCCTGGGCTGAGCCTTTGAACCCAGGATATGCTAAATAAATAATGCATAATTCATGCTAATATCATTGCGGCTGTCTAATAGCCTAATTTGATCTCATGATCGTCAGTACAATTATTAACGCACTCACATTCTCTAATTCAAACTACCACTTCTCAGTGCAACCAGATGCAGCCCAGCAAACCGCAAACGCAACGCTTAATCTTTGGATAAACTCCCAGCTGAGCAGGTTGAGTGCTAACTTAAAGGCAGAGAATATTTCGACAACTACATGAAATGTTGCACAAACAGCAGCCTAAATAGCCTATGTTGATCCCATGATCGGCAGGACAATTATTAACGCCCTCACATTCTCTAATTCAAACTACCTCTTCTCCTTAGTGTAACCAGATGCAGCCCAGCAAACCGCAACTTCAACGCTTCAGCTTTGGATAAATTCCCAGCTGCGCAGGTTGAGTACTAATTTAAAGGCAACAAACATCTCGACAACTCTATAAAATGTTGCCCGACCAGCAGCCTAAAGAAAAAAAATTAATAAGACGTTAACAAAACAACTCGCGAATATTACCTGGTGATCGGTGGAGAAACAAACAACAATCCAAAGCATGGCAATGAACCTGATTTCTAAGACTTTTACACGAGTCACCTAATCTGCACAAATACAAAATTATTTTGTTATTGGTGATCTCGCTGCAGTGGAGTACGTGACATATAATTATTTCAAACCTGGCCAGTGCAGATATTGTTTGCGCTCGAGTTAGAATGGGAGCTGCGAGTTTGTGATTACGTAAACCATGAAAACGCAACAGATACCTCGCTTAGCAATATAATGCAGTCCGCTAGGTTACTTGAAGAGTCTGGCAGATATGATAAAGCTAATAGAAAACGCCTAAGTAAAATTCTTCGGCCGATTGATGTTTCCAACCCTAATGAGATGCAGTTCAGTGTGTGTAACGTTACAGAAAAGATTAAATTGCTGTTTCTCTTACATGTATCATAGAGATTCGTCCAATAGGCTCAACAGATGTCTTACGATCATCGTATACGTATCTGGAGGATTTGAGAACTTAATCTACTTTGGGATAATATTGGATGAACAACGATGTCAATTTGTCTATATGGGGAAAAACTTGAAAAGTTATTATTTGCTATTGTGCAAGAAAAAATGAAGTCGTTGACGTTGACTAGACCACCTAGTTGTAGAGAATGAAACGAATTGATACGCGAGTGATGTAAATAGTGAACGTAGTGGCAGTCACTAAGATCATCAATAATAAATTAATAAACTAAATGTCTTCAGCATTACAATAAATAGAATCACCAAGGACGCTTTAGCGTAAGAATGAGAATATTTAGAAGATGAAGAATCTAAGAGAACATGCCATTACGAATTCAATAAATCGCATCTGCTTGCGTTACGTGCTAGTTTAGGTGCCCGGCCCTGTCTTAAATGTAGCATCGGAGTGAAGTCGCGTAATCAGCTTCTGCTGACCACGCGTATTTGCTTGCGATTATTATCGCGCACGTCGGCATAGATTCGATAACGCAACAAATACAAAATCAATGATTGAAGACACACTTGACAACGTCAACACCGTCTATCAAAATAGATAGAACTTGAATGCTCCTAGCGTATATCAGTCAAACATAGACTTTGCAGAACATGTATCAAGTATGCTTCCAGGAATTGTATCAACTTTACAGCACGTGGGTAAGACTAAGCTGCCGTCAGGACTCAAGGTTAACATTATCTCAATGTCGAACTTATCATGCCTGGTCAAATAACCAAGATGGCTTTACATCATCTATTACTTTATAGCCTTGATTTTATAGTGGTGCTTGTGTAATTTTTTACCATAAAGACACCATATAATCATGCTGCAATTTCTAAACTCCTCCCTGGACAAACTCTTGAACAGCTTTGCAGCGAAGGGTAATGATCGTTTCAAGATTACTCATCAATATGGTAACCATTTAATAAAGTATTAAAGCACAAATTCAGTTACCCACTTGCAACTGACAGTAACGCTAAAAGGTTTCCTTACTGCGTCGTAAAGGAGTATATCTATACGAGTATATGGATTCTTTCAAACATTTTAGTGAAACTTAAGTTTCCATCATCAAAGCAGTTGTATTCATCATTGATGCATGAAAATCTAGGAGCCAGAGATGAAATGCATCCTCAATAATGTATAGACGGCAGACCCTTGTCAAAAACCTGGTGACTATCATGACTGCCAACATACGTGCATCTTCTCTTGGATGTCCTGTAGGCTTTCTATGATACAACCATGTGTGAAACAAAGCTTGATCCTGTTTAGTGCTTTTCATCACTGGGGGAGTAGCTTGGGACACGCTGCTGTCAAAAATCAAGGTGTGGAGTTGGGATTGCTCATTGATATTAACCAGCATCCATTTATTGAATTTGGTGGTCATGGCGGCATATCAAAAGTAAGCTACCAATCCTCAAGAGCCAACAATCCAAATGTGAACCGATATAAACTTTCTGTCCAAATGGTCACGTCATGTATTTTGATGCCAGAAATTAATCATCATGGATGGGCAATAGTGCACCACATGTGTCATGATGGTTTTGAATGGACTGATCTGTTGCACATAGACATTCACAAACATGTACATGAGAATGATTATAACAGTGACGATGGATACATCTTTGACGCTGATCGTTAGTTTTGAGACAAGCCCAATACACCCTTAACAATTATCTGTCTCCAGAAGCATTAGTGGTACACCATGAATAATTGTCCTTGCATCAGCGTGTAATTGTGGATGAATCCAAATAAAAGTTTACTGCAAACACCAAGCTTATCCTGGATCTCCTGACGAAACGCGTAGTCCGTGTACCAAACAGTGCTGCTGTGTATATGGCCTGGAATGCATGCAAGTCCACCAGTTGCTTTTATTTTGCCAGTGTGACTGGATAACGAGTTTTATAGAAAGAAATATGGGCAGTGAACAAGACACAAACCAATTATTGCAGATCAAGCATTACATTCATAGAAAATATTTGATAGCGGACTTGTAGCTGTCCATAGTAAAAAGGCAAAGCTAAAGTTTACAAAGCTAATTTAGGGTAGTGCATCTGTGTTAGACATGTCTTAGTCGCTCAAGATCAAACCATGATACGATGACAACATTCAGATTTTGCACACAGAAACATACTCACTTTTGATGTACATCACAACCAATGACATTTATGCAGATATGGCTGAACCAAGTTTGGTAAAACAAAATATAACACTAGAAAGCATCTGCAAGATCATCCACTGTTTAATGACACACAAAAGAAAGTTGTAGAAAAATTCAAGGAGTGTACTGGTAAACCTACTGAAGAATATGTGGAACTGCAACGTAAAATGGACTCAGTTGTGGATGATTCAGATAAATTATTAGTAAAGAAAATGCATCTCACCTCTGTCTGTGTGTGTTCGAGTCTCGGATTCAGCCAATGTGGGTATATCAGAAAGCTTACCAGTAGCTTCTCGTGGGTCGGTGGTTCTGTCCAGGGTTTTCCCAGGTTCTTCCTCCACCATTAATACTGGCCGCTATGTATAGCCTATCGTGTGCTGAAAAATAGCGTTAAACCCTACAACAACAATAAATAAATGTATTCCCCAGGATGTTATTGCAAAATGTCAAATATGACATGAATATTGAATGTCTGCAGCAGTGACTTGAATTGGCACACACAGCAAATCTGGTCAGATCTAAGAAGCATCATTTAGGTGTGAATTGGTACACCATATTGAGTTTGTTCCCATTTGAAACCAAGTTTATTACCTCACAGACTAATCACTTACGGTATGGGCAAAATGCAATTTTAAATCAACCTCCAAAAAATTATTCTGCAAGAGAATGCTTAAATCATTCCACTATATCCTGTTCATGATGTACATTATCATGTTCAACAAGTCCCTGCACTTTAAATTGTGTTAACACTGCAGCTTTGAGAAATGTTTTGCCGGAATTGACCTTTTAACACGTGTGGCTATGTTAGTGGTGAAAGTGCATAAATGCGTCTAAGCACGTCTCCGACACTTGCTAAAGTTTTAAAAGTAAACAACTAAGATTCCTTGTATCTGCTGGCAACATCTGCAATAGTAAACCCGTACTTGAATGTATGTCCACATGTCAGATCATGTGGAATAACTAAAGGTCAGCCTGATGAACTTCGTTAGTCGTTCTCATATCAAACCATCCATGGAAAATCGTTCTCAGTGCGGGTAGGTAAATTTACCATAGCAATTATCTAACCATGCTCAGCAATCCCATGGGTGACTTTTGCTGTACCTGCTAACATTTCAATGGTTGATTCAAATTTCCAATAACAGAGAGTACCATAATATATTGCGAATGAAGTCTGCTTGGAACAGATATTCTTATTAATTTTTGATTGCTTATTTATTAAATCAATATATTTTAACTCCAATGAATGCACTTTGTCCACCAATTGGTGGCATCCTAATACAATCTTAGCCTCCACACCTCCTTAAATAATCCAGCTGGCAATTCGTTCTAAGATAACTTGCATTCAAGTCATTGATCAGATTCACATCTGCATGTCGACATTCCTGGATATAAATTTATGCCTGATAAGCAACACAATGTCAGTAACGTGCAGCATTGACACAATTTATATGAGATTCTCTGGGCTTTGGCTGTTTGTTAAATTCACATTGTATATCATGATTCAAACCCACAGTAATTGCATCCAGGGAAGTGCTTTTCACAAGGGTATTTGCTCTCTGGCCTGCTGGATCTTCATTGTCTCACCCACTGGGTTCTAGCTTTTGGGAGAGGGAAGACTTAAGTGGTATACTATTCCTAAACCGCTAAGTCATTTTGGCAAATTACTTTATATCTAAAAATACACATACCAAAGTTCTGTCCACCTCTCTAAGTTCTAGTGCTATTTAGCTACATGGTTTCTTGATATGGTTGGCTGCTCTAATAATATCTCTCTCCATCACTGTCTCTGCATCTATCATCCTCTAATAAGTCCTTTTACAGATACCAAGATTATTCTCCGCCAAATGTTACACATTGTTCTCTACCATGTCCTACCCATTGGAACTTCGTCATCTGACCTGATTGGTTCCAGCTTCAGGGAGAGAGAAGCCCACAGTTGTATAATATTTAAAACAATAAGTCATACTGGAAAACCAATGTTTATGTCTAAAAACACACATACTAAAATTTTGTCCACCTCTCCAAGGTCTGCACGCATTTAGCCACACGGTTTCCTGATATAGTTATCTGCTCTAACAATATCTCTTTCCATCGTTGTCTGTATCCTTCTCTAATAAATCCCTTTATGAAAAGATTATCTATTAAGTTCCCATCTTGTATTGCATAACTCTCTTTCTTCTCTATTCCTGTCTCCACCTGTTTATATATAATCTCTATCATCCTCCTTATCTGGTATATCTCTCTATTATCTCTCAAATATTGTCATGGAATTAAACTCTTTGATTTATTGAATACATGTACTCAGGTTTCGTTTTTTTTTTTTTTTTTTTTTTTTTTTTTTTTTTTTTTTTGTGTACAACGATACCCGAGAGTGATTTATGTATATTGTGTCTTATTTCGAAATAGTGAGTTCGGTTCATTCCATTCTGCACGTACAATGTGCTCTCGATGGGACGAACCGAACGCCTACATTGCACAGACTGTCTGTATATAAATACCTCACCGTTTGTACTTTTCTTTACAATACGAAATAGTCTTGTCAGCGGGCAGTCAGCTTCAAAGACTTGCACATATTCAGCCATAGAGCTGTCTGTGACCAGAGAGTCTGTGTTTGTGACCAGAGTCTGTGTCGGTGACCGGAATGTCTTTGTCTGTGACCGGACTGCACAGACTGTCTGTGTATAAATACCTCACCATTTGTATATTTCTTTACAGTAAGAAATAGTCTTGTCAGCAGGCCGTCTGCTTCAAGGATTTGCACACATCTTCAGCTGTAGAGCTGTCTGTGACCGGAGTGTTTCTGTCTGTGACCAGAGAGTCTGTGTCTGTGACCAGAGTCTGTGTCGGTGACCGGAATGTCTGTGTCTGTGACTGGAGTGTCTAATATCCAGTGTCCGGAGGATCTAATGTCCAGGGTGTCCGAAACGTCTACTGTCTAATGTTTGTGACCGGAGTGTCTCTGTGACATGAGTGTCTCTATGACCAGTCTGTGTCTGGAGTGACCAGAGTGTCTCTGTCTGTGTCTGGAGTGACCAGAGTGTCTGATGTCCGGAGCCTCTAATGTCCGGAGGGTCAAATGTTCGGAGTGTTCCGAGTGTTTCAAAGTATTCCAAGTGTTCGGAGTCTGAAGCAGCTGTGAAGCTGAATCGTAGCAGGCATGGAGCTGAAAGAGTGTACTAATTTTCATAATTAGTTACTCATTCAAGTCATCCATTATTATAAACATTGTATTTATATCATCAAAAGTGTTCTGTTGTGAATCCAAAAGTCTCACCCAGTTATCTTGTTACATATATATCACATACTAACACCCACTTCTATTGCATCCAGAATATGATCGGATACCCATTACTAAATGAAGGATACAATAAATGTGCTGAAACTGCGTTAACATGAAAATTACCCAGTTACCCACATTTGTCACGATGTTGAGCTAGAAGGATAAGACCCAGTCACCCACATTTGTTGGTCCGCTCCGGTGGCCTAGTGGTTAGAGCGTCCACCTTGGATGCAGGAAGTTGCGGGTTCAAAGCAAGAATTTAAATCTAAAGAAAAATACACTTCCCTGCATGTGGCGAAGTGATTTACTAAACAAATTTGATTCCTTGGTATTATTAAATGACAAATTGATATTTTCTCTACTTAAACATGCTCAAACTCGGCAGAGCATAACTGTGAAACTCCGACGCGGATAACGTTCTGAGGTGATTTCAGATGATTTACATTGTGGAATGTCTCTAGCGAGGAATGGGAACAATGGTTTAGAAGTTTTATAGCATCAGTTTCAAAGACCTTTTTCCTTCAAGTTCATGTTGCCCTGAATTCATAACGTTGTACCAATTAGCAAACTCATTTGAAGCTCAAATGATGTAGCCTTAGTTACTGTTCACTAATTATCTGTTTATATCTGTGCTGTAACTATTAAAAGATTACCTGGTGCAAGGAGGAAACCATCAGGTTTCATTGAAGTAAACAGGTAGGCACCAATTTAAGCATCTAGTTATACAGGGAGGCATAGTTTCTCCAAAATGTGGAATCATTTCTAGCCATGCTGACACAATTGCTCAACTCTTTCTTACTTTGCCTGCAGATTTTAAAATTTTAATAAAAGACTTTCAGCGGCAAAGTACTTGGTGTCTTTCTTGCTTTAGTTTGGTGTCACTGCACACCAGTTTCATTTAAGAACTCTTTGTCAAACATTCTGTCCAAAATATGTTTGTCAACCTCAATTCAAATTTCTTTGCAGTTAATACAGCGAAATGCCAAAAAAAAAACTTGTTGCTACTTTTGGTACTCCAACATTACACTGGTCAACATTTTTTAGAAGTCGTCTGCTTCAGAGATAAAATGTGCTATTTATTGTGGATTTTGATGTGCTCAATTCAAATATGACAATTAAAACAAATGAAAATAAAATGTAAACCTAGGTCTTTTCATGTGTTCTTAGTTGCTCTGCATAATACTATTTCACCTATCCTGTTTATGTAACACTCTACAAAACAACAAAAGGGTTATATAAATCAAATTTATTATGAAACAAATGCAAAAGCTATTATGTATATTTAAGGACACAGTTTAGTCTTTATTCAGTGTCTATTTGGTGCTTCTAGGCTTGTTTCTTGTATTCATTAAATGGAGCATCTCTTGTCACTGTCCAGCAATAGTCTGCTGTTGTTGTTGTTGTTGTAGGGTTTAACGCCATTTTTCAGCACATGATAGGCTATACATGGCGGCCAGTATTAATGGCGGAGGAAAAACCCGGGAAAACCCCGGAAAGAACCACCGACCCACGAGAAGCTACTGACAAGCTTTCTCACATACCCACATTGGCTGAATCCGAGACTCGAACCCACGCAGACAGAGGTGAGATGGCAGTGATCCGTAACGGAAAGCGCTGTAGACCACTCGGCCACTCGGGGCCCCCAGAAATAGTCTGCAAGCATTAATGGGCTCCATTTGCCCTGATTCTCCATTGTTGCAATGTCCTGGTGAAATCGTTACGCATGCTTGTCACTCACTGCTCCACAGTTTGGAAGAAAAGAATCTAGATGAGAGTGTAAATTTTTTAGCCTTAGTGACATGTTGCAAGCAACGCTTTTGAATGGCATGAGGTTTTCCACCGACGTCTGCCTTGTTTCCGAGAAAATTTGTTGCCACTCACTGGAAGGCTTTCCATGCTGTCTTTTTCTTGCCATGCAGTGAAAGATCAAATGCATTATCTCTAAGAAGCTCATGAATCTGAGGACCAACAAAGACACCATTCTTTATCATAGCTTCATTTAACCTTGGAAAATTTCCACAAAGCTGATTGTGTTTTGTCCATGGCCTTGACAAAGTTCTTCATCAGACCCAGCTTGATGTGCAAGGGTGGAAACAAAATTTTCCTTGATTCAGCAAGTGGTGGATGCTGAATACTTTTTCTCCCAGGCTCCAATGACTGTAGCCAATCTTTCTTGATGTAGTGGGAATCTCTCACAGGACTATCCTATTCACAGAGAAAACAGCAGTACTTTGTGAATCCAGTCTGCAGACCAAGCAAGATAGCAAGAACCTTCAAATCGCCACAAATTTGCCATAATGTTGGTCATAGTTTATGCATCTCAAAAGTTGTTTCATGTTTTCAAAGGTTTCCTTCATATGGATTGCATGTCCAACAGAGATTGATGGCAAAACATTGCCATTATGCATCAAAACTGATTTAAGACTTGTCTTCAATGAATCAATGAACAGTCTCCACTCATCTGAATCATGAACAATGTTGAGGGCTGCCATCACACCATCAATGTTGTTGCTGGCTACAAGATCACCTTCTATGAAGATGAATGGGACAAGATCCTTTTGATGGTCAAGGAACATGGAAACCCTAACATCATATGCCAAGAGATTCCACTGCTGTAGTCAGGAGTCCAACAGCTCTGACTTACTCTTCTCTTGGATAGTTCCAAACCCCTGACAAGGTTATTCAGTTCACCTTGTGTTGTGAGGTGTCATTCAGTGGAGAAGGATGGGAGAAAATATGGATCATATGACATTGATAGTTCAGGACTAGAAGATTCATCCTCTTCCTCTTCTGACTAAAGTGATAATGATTCTGGTGCATCAGGAACTAGCAGTTCTTCTCCATGGGGTATTGGGCGTATAGCTGATGAAACGAACTTTTTCTATTTTGATGCACCTTTCCCAATTGGAGGCACCATGCAGAAGTAACAATTGTAGATATGATCTGTTGTCTCTCTCCAAATCATTGGCACTGCAAAAGGCATTGATTTCATTGTCCTGTTCAACCACTGGCAAAATATTTGTTGCCCAATGTTGCAGCATACGTGTGGGACCCACCTCTTGCTCTGATCTAAAATTTTGCAACCAAAATAAAGGTGATATGCTTTCTTAACCATAGTGATTATACTGTGTTTCTGTTGTTGCTGTAGGGTTTAACGCCATTTTTCAGCACAGGATAGGCTATGCATGGCGGCCAGTATTAATGGTGGAGGAAGAACTCGGGGAAAACCCTGGAAAGAACCACTGACCCATGAGAAGCTACTGGCAAGCTTTCTCACATACCCACATTAGCCGAACCCAAGACTCGAACCCATGCAGATAGAGGTGAAATGGCAGTGATCCGTAATGATGAGCACTTTAGACCACTCAGCGCCCCATGCATTTGTGATGCAAAAGTCACTTCACCACAAACATAGCAGAAGTTATCTGCATTGTTCACACAAGTATGAGGCATCTCTGCTCAATCTGGCGAAACAGAAATGTGTCCCTTTGCAAAATCAAACACCGACAAATAAGAGAGCATGACAATGTATGATTTCCATAGTTGATATAGGGTAATATGTGCAGCAGAGTGATGCAAGCTTAGTTATGATTGCATCATCCAGGACTTCTAGGAATAACATGATGCAATTCATATCACGTACGATGCAATACCAGCTTCAGATTGCATCATTCACTGTTTTGTCTGAAAAGCAAGTACTGTCCAAACCCAGTCATAGATTTATTAATAGATCCAGTCAAAGATGTATTTGAGTAATTTTTGGTGTAAACTGAGATCCCTTCCCTTTTTAACTCATTTATCCTATGCCATTCCCAAACAAGGGTCATATATGCTGAACCAGTGTCATATCTTTAAAACTAGAGCCAATCAACAATTTTAAGCATTTGACCCAGAATTAGTCAAGTTTGACCAGTGTTATCCCAAGAGCAAAAGCAGCCACTTTCATCCAATATGACTATATTTCTTAAAACTATTAACGTCTGCTGACATCTTTGCATAATTTAAAACATATAGCAATAAATTATTCCTGATATTTTATAAGCGGATAATACGGAATATTTCAAATTGTAAAAGTAGTTCCTGGCTTGGGAGTACAATAAGGAAATATAGGTCTGTGATACAGAAACATGGAATGAACATACATTTTGTCTGTATGATCAGCCATGTGAGATTGTTGTTGTTGTTGTTGGGGGGTTAACGCCATTTTTCAGCACACGATAGGCTATATATGGTGGCCAATATTAATGGTGGAGGAAGAACCCGGGAAAACCCCGGAAAGAACCACCAACCCACGAGAAGCTACTGGCAAGCTTTCTCACATACCCACATTGGCTGAATCTTAGACTCGAGCCGACATAGACAGAGGTGAGATGGCAGTGATCCATAACGAAGAGCGCTTTAGACCACTCGGCCACTCGGGGCCTTCCATGTGAGATTGCAAGTAAATTAATAATTATGTGCATAACAGATTTGTCCAGTCTCAAGGTTAAATTTTATTCTTAAGCAATCCCACCCAGATTTCATCCTTAAAAAGTCTTTTCATCAACAAGACAACATCCCATGATTATATTACAAATTACTCCTATCAATAGATTATAAAATTATTATCAACTTTGTATTATTTGTAACATTTATATTCTATTATTCACAATAACCAATGTGTTTGTTATATTTTACATTTTTTCTACTGAACTTTGTGCTGCTTGCATTCTAAATCTTGGTGGTGCTCTACAGATCTTTTGTGCCTCAGACAGTGACAGGTGTAGGGTTGTTTGCAACGGAAACATGCACAAGTGGAGATTTTTGGCATTCCTCTAAGTTACTGTCATGAGCTGTGGCTGAAATTTCATGACATACTGCAATTGTGAAAATGGTACATGATCTAAGCACACAGTTTGCCCAAAATGGCTGCTTCAGTGTGCTCAATAAATAAGCCTGAACAAGTCCAAAGTATGCTAGCAAAGCTGGGAAAATGAATTTTGCCAGAGACACAATAAAAGCTAAAGTGCAATGAATGAATTAAACAAAATATAAAGCTATCAGCTAGTCTTTCATTCTTTTGCTTCTTTTTTACAATTTACCTTTAAATCCAGGAAGTAAAAAAATGAGCACATAGTAATGGCAGTATTTGATAGATGCACATCTTAAGGCAAAGCTGCATACTCTATAACCCAAATTACATCCATCAATCATATAACAAAATGAAGGGAACTAAAAGTTGTTTGAACAATACCCAAAATGGATGATGTTTTCAAAAAAGCCAGGATAACCAGTCAGTAAAACCTTCGAACATATTTTCTTTAAAACTCAAACCCTATGCATGGTATGAAATTGCTGAGTGAAAACATTAGTCCTTATCATGAGTTAATTCCCTTGTTATCATCAGAAAGTACTGACAAATGCAGCTACAACTCCATGTATATACATTCCTTCAATATATAAGTAGTAGCATTAAATCTCAACTTTCAACAATGTATTTAATTCATTCTTGATCTTGAAGATATAAGCCTATATTATCAAATCTGCAAACATCTTATCAGAAAGAGGGCCTCTCAAGTGATAAGCTGAACCAATCAGGTGAAAGATCACTTCATTAATGTGCATAGACGTTGCTCACAACAAAACTCACCCAGGATCTTGTTGATACAAGTTGGCGCAGCAGTCAAATATTTCAAAAATGTGACTCCAACTATGCTGAGTGGATCAGTTAGATACAAGGTAAGCTAATATGTAGATATCACTCATAATCCAACTTGTCTGATATCTCGATGACACAAGCGTGTAGAGGAACCTGGAAAACTTGGATTAGTAAAGACTACATCTTTTAAGGATTTTACATGTGTTACCTTTATCTTTTATTTTATATACATTTCAGAATTTTAAGCGACTGCTCTAGTGGCCTAGTGGTTAGAACGTCTGCCTCAGATGCGGGAGGTGGCAAGTCATACCAAAGACCTATTAAAATGGTACTAATAGCTACCTTGCTAGGTACTCAGCATTAAGAGGTTAGTGTTAGGATTGGTCAGTCTGGTGTGAGGATATTGTGACTTAGCGGGACATGTCTGCAGCATGATGCCCCAGTGCTAGACATCACTATAAACTGCCACGCTGATGACAATATAGGGATATGATTGACAATTTTTTTAAAGCTATGTTACAACTGCAAATCATAATCACACACACACACACAATTTTAAGTCTTATAGTCATTATTGTATGTTCTATACTTGATGATTACATATATTGGGAAGGGTTTATCTTCGTAATTTTCTTAGCAATTCAAAACTACATTTTCCACACTTTACTTTTGGCTGGCATAATATTTCCCAAGTGTCTCAAACTCATCGCACCCTGAGGGCCACATGAAGGCATTTTCGATAGCCCAAGGGCCACACCAACTTGGTTTTCACTCAACACCTTGTGATGCCAATCATACTGCAGGCCACCAGGATACATCTTAGTAGGCAATATATGGTGCAGGGGTCACGTGTTTGAGACCCCTGCTATAACTACTATTGTGCTGAGGTGCCATAAAATGCTACTACATAAAAAAACAGACATACTGATCAGAAATATGGCCTTTAGAATGTTCAAAAGTCCATCCAATCAGATGCTAGATCACTTCATTAATATGCATGCATATTGCTTAAACTCAAACTTATCTGAGATCTTAGTTATATAGACTTGTCCCAAGTCTGACCGAAATCTGATCAGAAATGAAGCCTCACAAGTGTTAATGCACAATGGACTATGCATAAAGACTACATAACCATACAAAACTCACTTGACCTTCAGGCTGGTGAACTAAAATATTAAAAGAATAAAAGTAAAAAGTTTTGAAATTTTAACAAACAGCAAAGAAATATGGAAAAATATCATTGTAATTAAACTGGACACTGCGAGAAAGTGTTTCCTCATCCTGCCTTTGTCTGTAATTAACCTTTACTGTATTAAACAAATGTCAGTAGAGTCTTTCTTACCAGGATGTAGCAAATTTGAAACCTATGTCTTTAATCAACCATAATCTTATCAATCTATGCAAGCTTTTCAGAATCCTGTAACAGTACACTGGACAGCTGAAATTGCCTCTGGGACTACAATCAACTCAGCGATATCCCATGCTTATACTCTTTAAACATATCTCACTGATCGCACAGGTACATCCAAGACATATAGGCACTAATCCTTCTTGTGATCAAACTGAGTGTGTCAATACTGTTGTATTTGTCACATGGAGCTGGTGACTGATATTCCGAAATGCAGCAAGGAGTGCATCATGAAATCACAAGACAGAAAGTGATGGTTACTGCTTAACAGTCATTTACACAATGTACTAGAGCTGGGTAACACAAAAAATGTTGCACTGCAGTATACTGGTACACGGTGAACCTCCAGTGTACTTGATACCAAGGTCTGTTACAACAGTTACACTTCACTTTACACTGAAATTAGTTAGATTTAAGAGCAAGTTAAGACATCTCACAATATTTTTCTTAACTAATAGCAAAGTCATGTGGCTTTTGACTGAAATATGGTGTGAAAGCCAAGAATACATACTGAACTGAGTGAAGATTGCTCATCCTACTCGTTAAAACTGTATTTGCTTTTTTGGGGATCAATGGACTACATACAAGCATGCATATTTTATTTCTGTAACTTTAAACTTCAAAATTTCAAAACCTGCCCTGCATTTGGTAATCATGTGTAACTGATGAGTTACACTGGAGAAAATATATTTAAATTATAAAAGCAACTTTACAGTACTTGCTTTGCTTTCACGTAATTTATTAGATAGAGTATAACCTGTCATGAAAGACCACTGCAATGAATAACAACTTGTCTTAAAAAAACATTTTTTCAACAAATGGTTGATCATACAGTGATATAACCTGTAATGACAGACAACCCATCTTTGGTCTTTCAATGCAAGTAATCATATATTCACTGCAGAAGGCATTTAAATATGTGATACAAGTTATTAATTATAAAAAAACAACATGTTATTAAAACCAGAAATGAGACATGACAAAAATATTTATCAAAGGTGGTTGTTACATCATTGTTCAAATGTTTACTGTGTGGTCAGTCTTATCTAACAAATGTATGAAAACATGTATTTACAGAAAACATGGAGTAGAATATTTTTATTTCATTATAAAACACGATTACAAAAATCAATCCAGATATTATGAAATGACACAATATATTTAACATGCATAAATGAAATTATTTTTGCCCGTTTTACTTGCATTTTGTTTATCCCTTCTTGACTCCCTGTTCCATTTCCAATGAACATGATGCATTCATTCAATATTTCGATAATTCTTGCTAAACAGCAGTTGGCTACATAACTCCATCAGCAGATTTGGATGCCCAAAGGAAGGTTGTACCAAGTTTCATAATGATCAAATTTTCAAACCTGAGACAAGATGTTTTCAAAATCCTGTCACACTCACACTTTCTGCTTCAGGTCATAAAGAGCTAGAACTAGTATAAAAGTTTCAAAATCAAATTCCTTTGTTTACCATATATAATTACTTAATGGACGAGCCATACTGCAAACTACGTAATGTGCCAGCAGATTTGGGTCTGTGCTGTTTGTTTGGAGTGATCAACAGAAACAAGATGGACCCTGATCTGCAGGCGCATTATGCTAAGGCAGATCTAGCTTTTTGTTGTTTGTAGTTTGACTCAATTTATATTCAAATACATATGATATGTTGACCATAATACTGCCAAGTTTCATCCTTCACAAACTGAAGGACAAGTTACACTAACGAGATTGTATTATACACTTTTTTAACTACAAGACAAGTAACACTAATGAGATTTTATTATACATTGTTTTAAACTACAAGACAAGTTACACTAATGAGATTGTATTATGCACTGTTTTAAACTACAAGACAAAATGGCAGTAACTCAGAAAAAAACCCACATGTGAGTTGTCAACATCTTTAGGTGATGTCCATAATGTTTACCAAAGTTCATGGCAATCAATCCAAAATATAGGATTATTCACACTAACAAGAATCTGTGCAACACAAACGTATGGACAGACAGACACTAGTGGGGATAATATAAACAATCATGCACAGCTGTAATGACATGAAAATCTAACCATGATTTACACAACAAATACATGCCAATTGAATTGCATTTATCTGTCAAGTGTGTTCAGCGTGATCATGCGAGATTTTTTGTCCAAAATATCCAATATCAAAAGGTTATAAAAAAAATTAAAATGAACAATTTTGTATTGGTCTGAAAATTACTCTTGGAAACAACTGTGTCCATAAAGTTTAATTTGCTTCCATCTATTGTCTTTTGCTTCATCATGCTAACAACATGGACTTTTGGTAAAACCAAGTCCCATATCCAATAAGTTAAAAAATGTCTGACAAATTTTAAAATTAGCATAAAAAGATTCAAATCATGTTCTCTGGAAATTCATACAAAAATGCATACCAAATTTCCTTGTGTATGCTGAGTGGTTTTCACACAATTTTTCCAACCATTTTCTAGGGATAAACAGAAGGTCACATGTATATATTTTTAAACAGAACAAAATCAAGATGCTATCAGCTTTAAAGCTAAAAGTAATGATGGCAAAAAAGCAAAACAAAGATATAGGAATTGCATTTATTACACCTAACTGGTCTAGCTCCCTCTTTCTCAACAAAAAACCTGCACACAACCAATCAACACAAAATTTATCCATTTTAACCTTTCAGTCAAATGACAATTAAAAACACTGCCTATCTGGCAGCTAGAAAGTAGTCAATTCCAAACAGACCACTAGCTTTCTCAAAAAGCTGCTGGACCAAAGTCAAGGTAATTTCAAAAACTGCATACAATTATTTGGCATGATGATGTAAATACAGCTGATGTAAAACGTCTTACTAGGATGTTAATACTATGCATGTTAACTTGTACACTGTACACTTTCCTAAACTGCCGACCCTGAATTTTTTCTATACACTCCAACATAATTCTGTTCACATCAAAATAAAACACACACAAAATCTGTTAAGTATAAGGTATTTAAATTAAACTAACTTTTGACACACAAAATGTTCTTGACCCAGCTCAGCTTAATTATAAAAGTAACAATAACACCTTGAACAGCACATTATATGGCTTCCCTGTGTCTGATAGGCACTATGCAGGCACTTACAGGTCTATGCTTATTTTCAGGAACTTTGTCAGATGCAATTACAAACTTAGATTTTGCAGGATTCAGTACAAAGCATTAGTTTATTAGAGTACAGGAGAATACTGAAAAAGGGTCAACCACTTGCACGCTTGGTCAAGGTATTTCAACATAAGCGAAACTTTACTTTGCAAAGCCATAATTTTCTTATCCGACTTGTTAGACATTTTATGAAAGTAACCTCTGACCTTTTGACCAAAGAATGCAAAGGTTATGTAAGCTATATATCAAGTTTGGTCAAAGAAATTATTTTAGAAAGAGAATTCTATTTTAGAAAGAGAATTCTAGTTTCAAAGTGATATTGACCTTTAACCCTAAAATTATCAGGTTCCTTATCTCACATGCAAGTCATCATCAAATTTAGTGAAAATGCATGAATTAAGAGCCATATACAGAAATTAATTTTCTTCTGGCAATCACAGTATCAGTAACCAGGGTTGAAAGTGAAATAAAATTTTATAAATCAAGGGTTTTTAAAAAGTTTCTTCAAGGTTTTAACTTTTTGTTTTGAGATTCAATACACAAAGCAGTTACAATATTATCTTCATAGAATGCATAATATTTATTAAAATTTTAAAAAGTACATTTTGAGTTTGTTTTTAAATAAAATAAAACTACCCCGTAAAGATAAAGTGAAAATTAATCAATAGTTAAAATTACTTTAATTTGCATATTTTCTCAGCCCCAAGGCTAGCCTAATGAAAAACTGCATTTTTTTGTGGAGTTAGGGTGGAGACTTTTATCTTTTTAAAAAAGTTTTAGGGATTTTTAAAAAATTTTGAGATTTCCTTCAGGTTTTTATGCTTTTTTTAAGATTGTATGGCCAAAATGAAATTTTAGGTTTTTTAATGTCTTTGAGGTTCACTTCTAACCCCAAGTAAACTTGACCTTGCACGCCATCCAAAGTTTAGTCCAGGTATGTGATACAGATATAATGGTATTGTGTAGAAGCCTCTTTTCTTCTTTCAGTCACAATCACCTTGACAACGGACCCCAAAATTGACAGGCTTCTTCCATTGTGCAAGTAATCCACAAATTTTGATCCAGATATATGATGTGGAACTGATATTATCTACCAAAACCATTTTCTTCATTCTGTCACAGTGACCTTGACCTTTCACTCCAAAATCGATCGTTTTATGATGTAGTACTAATGTTATTGTGCATTCTGACCTTGACCTGTAACCTTTTCACCCTAAAACAGATTTTTCTTCATGCAAAATGGAAGCCATCCACAAAGTTTGTTAATGTTACTTGCGGAAGAACTCAAGTTACAAAGCATAATTAAAAGTAGTAACAGACGTTCAGATGACAACACCATAACATAATAAATTCCACCATGAGGTATATAAATAAAAATATGCATAAAAACAACAATGATGTTATCTCTTGATTGCAAAGTTGTTGATGTAATTAATAGGTGACCTCTGTTGATTGTTGGTATGCATAATCAAGCACAAATAGCTAACTCTGACAAGGTTTTACTTGGGAAAGAATCTACAACTTACCATTGCCTTAATTCTCATTGTGAGTTTATTTTACGTTTTAGGATTTGGCACATGGCAATACAATAATGAAAGCTGCCATCATAAAAACATAGTTAAAAGCAATTTTAATTTTCATTTCAACAATAAACCAGAGTGTAAATCATTGATTACATAGCTCACCTCTACAAAGCTTGAAGCAGTCTCCAGTAGCAAAGGTTAACATTAATTATCATTCAGACAAAAGTGATCCTGACAATCAAATAGTGGCCCCATTTGCAAGCAAAGTTTTTGTTGCATTTTTTATTCTTACACTTCCTGAGCTCAACTTTAAGTGTTCACTACATAGCCAGTATTGTTCTGAAAAGATCATTTTTATCCATAACGTCTGCTTCTATTACATGTACATGCAAATAGAGGTTTTATAATACACTGATAAAAAAAATATTAATTTAGTTTCCTTGGTGTGTGTTTTAAATAAATAAGTCATTGTAAAATCTGCATCAAAATCTATTATCAATGTTCACCTTCAGGAACCAAATTCTACTAGGTGAGAGTACTTCTGGAGTGATTGCCAGTATTATAAAGTTCATACCACAGTAATTAACTTGATTAGTCATATGTTTTGATGCCTAACATGAAGACGAATTAGTCAAGTGTCCTGTTTCTATACTCTTTCATTTTTACAACACACAGTGATTCTTTTTAATAGGTGTCATCAAGATGCATCCCATCACCAACTTCTCTGATTTAGATACAATCTTATGTAAATCTGCAAAAACCTATTTGGTCATACCAGCATAATGTGAAAGATGGTTCAAAATGACATTTTTCTGTACTGGTGCACAAATAAACGTAGATATAAACAATCTTCAAGGTTGAACAATTACAACATAAAATCTTACCCAAATCAATGAAGCATGAAGTATCTTTTATGCTGACCTTCCTTTCTGTGATGAGTGTGCAGTATCCATAAAAATGAAACCACTCATGTGAGGTATACATGATGCAAAACACCTATGTGGTTATGAACCAGATGCAAAAATATTAACCTCAGCCAGTAAAATGTGAAATATAGGTCACAGTGACTGTCTTCTATTGAAAGAGTATGGTATTAAGCAAGATACATACAAAAATTGTTGGACTTGTCCAATTTAAACTGTTCTTGAGAAATAAACTAAAAGGACAAAACCGAAACCAACTCTGTGAAAAATGAAATGTACACAAGGCGTGATACTAACAAAAATGATACAATCACCAAGCTTCATGATTCTAGCAAGAACAAATCTTGAATAATAAACTTAAAACACCATTTAACCAAGTAAGTGAAGCATGAAATATAGATCACAGTGACCTATTTTTGTGAAAAGAGTGCAGCTCTCATCAAAAATGTATTATTATTACAAGAAAATGAATGATTGAGATACAGTAATGTTGTATGTAATGTACATGTATTCCCAATGCCAGGGTAGTACAGTGGCTCCCCTCTACTTTATAGAGGTGAGCTAAGAAAAAATATAAGATATAAAAACAACAAGGAAACCCTCAGTACAAATTGGATTTACTGCTGGGTTGGCTTACGGTGAATTATCATCTTTTGGATCTTCTAATTGTTCAAATAATGAATGGTATTTCTAGGAATAGTATTCAATCATCTGAGCAAAAGACCTTAAAAAAAATCACACATCTGTGGGATACTATGTTAATGGTTTTCCTGTCTGAGAAGTCCTTGTCTTTAACATTAGCTTTTGAAGTACTTGATAATAAATACACAACTCTACTACAATAGCCAGAACAATTCAAAATGTATCCTGTCCACTAAGACTAGCAATAATCCCTGAGGCACATGGCTGATTATCTGTGAAACCAATGTATCGTAAGTTACATCTCTTTTGATGATTTCTGGCAACTTTTTAACCATTCACTTATCCTCTCTGTTCTGTCCTGGTATGGAATCATCTTTACCATTATTCATGAGGACATCTAACTCTGAAAAATGGAATAAAACACTTTTTCATTTCAAATACAACTGATCAATTCCTAATTTCTCTCACTGTCAAAATCACTCTAGAGTATGATTTGGATGAAACAGTCAGTTATCCTTAAAATATTCTTCAGAATTCATGGAAATAAAAGCCGACTTCACCTTGCCACATTTGGCAATTAACTCTCCCCCTTCCCACTTAAACCTACTCATCAATATTCTGCCTGCAATTGTGAATCTTGCATGGATGTTTAGTTATATATCTCATGTTTATAGGTACAAAACCACAGAAACCTGCTCAAAAATATATAATTTTGTAACGACAGTAATTCTGGTACCCTCCATGTGCAGAGTTATGATTTTACAAGCAACCGTATAAGTTTGAAGCTTAAGGTATTAAGTGAAATCAGAAATCGACTTCAACATGAAAAACTAAATATTTACTCATTAAGTAACTTTCGAGTCTAAAAACCATGAAGAGATCAAAGAATTTATCCCATGCTTCATGTGAAATGATCGAGATGAAATGATTCGCCTTCAGCAACTATCAGTTATCTTTACTTGTAAACAGGAAGTCCCAAAGTTACACTGCAGTTTTCTAATTCATGGTTGAAAATTCTGAATATTTTCATCAAGTATGATAAGTATGCAAAGCAACACAAAAAACACCAGCTTCTGAGAAGCCTAATTTGCTAATACATAATTTGACCTCTAATTTCTCCTTATTTTCCCATCAATTTTCCCTAATTATACAGGAGGGACATGTTACTTTGCCCAAACTCATTAATCATGCAGAACACTTCTTTAGACATATTTAGTCTAGCATGACCCCAGCCAATGTATTTCACCTCTCAATGACAGACCTACAGCACATCTGTATTTAACCTCTCAATATTACAGACCTGCAGTCTGGCTGTATTGTATCCCTCAATATGACAGACTTGCAGTCTGGCTGTATTGTATCCCTCAATATGACATACATACAATCTCGTTGTGTTCTATCTCTCAATGACAGACCTACAGCCTGGATGTATTTAACCTCTCAATATAGCAAATCTACAGCATGTCTGTATTTTACCTCTCAGTATGACAGACTTGCAGTATGGCTGTATTGTATCCCTCAAAATGACATACATACAATCTCGTTGTGTTCTATCTCTCAATGACAGACATACAGCCTGGATGTATTTAACCTCTCAATATAACAAATCTACAGCACGTCTGTATTTTACCTCTCAGTATGACAGACCTGTAGTATGGCTGTATTGTATCCCTCAATATGACATACATACAATCTCGTTGTGTTCCACCTCTCAATGACAGACATACAGCCTGGATGTATTCAACCTCTCAATATAACAAATCTACAGCACGTCTGTATTTTACCTCTCAGTATGACAGACCTGCAGTATGGCTGTATTGTATCCCTCAATATGACATACATACAATCTCGTTGTGTTCTATCTCTCAATGACAGACATACAGCCTGGATGTATTTAACCTCTCAATATAACAAATCTACAGCACGTCTATATTTTACCTCTCAGTATGACAGACCTGCAGTATGGCTGTATTGTATCCCTCAATATGACATACATACAATCTGGTTGTGTTCCATCTCTCAATGACAGACATACAGCATGGCTGCACTTTATCTCTCAATATGACAAACCTACAGCCCCGCTGAGCTTTAGACAATGTTGCATTAAAGGCCAAAAATGAATTCAATCCAGTTTGTACAAAATGTGTTCCAGCACTACAATCATTGAGTAGTGGATACAATATAAAATAATGCATTCTTGAAACCACTGTCAATAACAAGGGGGAAACCAATTTATAAAAGTAAAGTATGCTTTTTCGATAACATTTACCTGATCATAATACATTAGAAGTAAAACCTCTGTCTTATAAATCAAGCCTTTCTAAGTTAGTTTCTAGCAACTAAAGAGCCAGTATTCTATCAAATACATAGGAGTCAGACAAGGGTAGTCTCCCCATGGATAGGGGTGTTGACACTAAAATCCTATCCTTAATTCAGTTACTACTGCAGCAGCAGAAATCCACTCTGTCAGTTCAAGATCTAAGTGGGGGTAGGTTGGGAGAGGCTTACCTTATTTTGATAGTATGAACTGTACTTTATTCCAAAGCATTGGTTTATTATGAAATATATTACTCAATTATAATACATTAAGAGAAAGCAGAAGTTAAATTCCCTTATCCTGGAGAAGATCCCATCTTTAATCTCCCAAGGTGTGTAATACGTCTTCAAATTTGGTGAGTGTGTGTGTGATTTGGATTTTTAACGCAGCTTTAACAATTTTTCAGTTATATCGCTATGATGTCTGCAGTGTGACAGTTTATAGTGATGTCTAGCAATGGGCATCATGCCACAGACATGCAGCATGATGTCCCACCCAGTCACATTATCCTGACACCAGGCCGACCAGTCCTAACACTAACCTGTTAATGCTAAGCACCTAGCGAGGCAGCTGTCAGTACCATTTTTGTAAGTCTTTGGTATGACTTGGCTAGGGAACAAACCCACGACCTACCGCATCCGAGGCAGATGTTCTAACCGCAAGGCCACCAAAGCGATCAAATTTGGTGAACTATATAAGCTAGAGTAATGACTCCATTTGTAATAGGTAAAAATGTTTCCCTGCAAATACAGCAAAGTCAAGTGGCCATATCAGTATAAAGCTTCCAAACTCTGAAGATAGATTCTTGTTCGACGACTGAAAACCGTACCAGATCAAACTGAACGTTTTGGGATCAAAGACCTCCAAGATAAAAGCAAGAGAAAGCCATCTGTTCTTCATTCAATGAATATTATTAGCTATGAAACAGTTGCATTTGAATTCTATGCTTGAAGCTACTGCCCTGCCTCTTGAGCCCAAATATGAAAGATATTCATTTAGTCTTTAGTAAATTCCCTACATGCAGAGTGAATGAGCCATTGTATCCAGAATAATAATACTGACATGCTGACCTCTTCTTTCTTCACTGATAAAAATAAACAAACTCTCTCTCTTCATACTGGTTAAGTTCCCTTCAGGTACCACTTCAGAGCGCTTACAAGGTCCTGTACATGCCCCATGGTGAAGGATTCAACAATAAAGTTCAAAGCAAAATGATTGATTTTCCATGGGCAGAAGCCGATACTTTGCTGTGAAAAGCTTTGGGCCATCAAGACTTTAAATGAACCATCCAGATGAAACTTTTGATCAGACCAACTGTCAAGGTCTACCTCTCACCAATTCTGCTTGATTAGATATAAGGACTAGGAAGGTGGTTTTATACATGACACATACCAAAGAGCCCCTAGATAAAGTTCAAATGGTACTTGATTAAGCTATGTCATAACCCAAGGTAGATGGCATGGTCCATGTTCACAACAAGGCCCAAGAAATTTTTGTTTTGGCCTATATCCCCCTTCCATGGTAACAAAACATGTTTCAGATTGTGAAATGGTAGCCTTTTATATTGGTAGGTACAAAATTATTATCTTCAAAGAGTTACAGGAAAAAGTTTGCTATTTGTGGCAACAAAGTTTTTGCATGAATACTCTCCACATGACCTCATATACTTTAAGAGTGGTAATTATGTCCATCACTCGTTCCTGCATATGCATCTTATGCAAGGTATTGTTAAAATTCGGTGGAAGCCATTGATGCAATAGTAAATACCTGCGGACACTTAAGTCGTGAAGTTGCTATCTGAATGAAACAAATCAGTCACTCAACCAGAGTGACATAGCTGTCATGATTGGCAGCTGGTTTTCTTGGCCAAAATATATATGGCTGTGGCAACATGTAATATTTTGGTATGTAATACTCATCCATCTTTATCGTTCAGCTTTACTCTTTCCACAATGAAATAACCTTCATCAACGCTAGATGCACCTTCTTCCTGTCATGACAATTTTTAGAACAAGTACATCAACCTAGTCTGACTTAACATAGGTCAATTGCACATCTTCATTCTTTTCTAGGACCATGACTAATGATGGACATCAGAGCAGGTGCGGAGGTCATCAAATAGTGACAGCTAAGTATTAAATAATTAGAATTAGTTTTATATCCACAAAAACTACACTTTAATATCAGGAATATGTTACCTGTCACTATAAGTAAGCTGAATTTGTCAGTAAAGAGGGTGGCTAATGGACTGTATTAGAGTAAAAAGTGAATAAAATTATTCACCTTGTAGCTCAGTTACTCAGCTGCTGTTGTGTCCAGTCCGAATGACTATTTGTGCATCAACTATTGGATGGGGAGAATACACTGGCTCTGGTTTGCTAAGGACCAAATGTAAGCAGAAGTTGTGTATAATCACCAAAATGCAACATCCCGCCATAGATGATGGATTAAGATAGGCCAACCCAGGAGGCAGAGAAAACCTGCTTCATGGCTTTTTATCCTTATCAGAGGTCTCTTTCACCAAGAGACCCATAAGCTCTCTATATGGTGAGCAAAATCTAGATTGCGAATACTGAAATATCAGCCTAGCCTCTCAAGGTGAGGAAAGCCTTTCATACCTTTCCTTCTCCCTTCATCAATTACTAAATGGAACCTAAGTGCCCTAAATGGCCAAAGAAGTCTAGTCTAGACTGGTCTTCCCCAGCACAAAGGCAAACATGTAACTGGAGATCTAAATTGGGGATTGAAGCACTGAATGAACCTGGATCTTTGCAAGAAAACATAGCTGACATAACATGGAAACAATTTTAATTCCTAGACTGTGATGAATTTCAGGAGTAATTTTTCTGACACAGCCCAATGCAGAAGGCTCCAGACTTCAATGCAAGCTTAAGGAGCATTAGTATCACCTTGCAGTCTGATGTATGCAACTACTTGTGTAAGATCATGATGCAATGCCTGTAGGCATGATCTATGCACCCTTTTAGGGTAGAGAATATGGCTTTAATTTCTAAAATGTTTGTGTTTAGGAGATTCTTTCCCTGTATACAATGACCATGGAAAAGTATTCCTCAGCCCCCAGCTTCAATCTGACACATTGGTGTTCTGACAGGAGTGGATTTTGACCATGCATTGTAACTTCCATGAGAACCATGACTGTATGACTTGTGGTACTGAGAAGTCAACCATATAAAAATTTTATCTACCAGCAAATCCTTGTGTGGTTTCCGGAACACAAACAGAAAAAAAATGAAGACCTAAATGAAGTCTCACTAAGGATACATGGCCCAACAGAGAATTTAAGGTTCCCAGAAGACAGGTATAAAGGCCAACTGACAATGAAGTCTTGGCCTGTAAAGTCTTCACAAATTCAGGATTATGTATATATTTCTGGGGAAAAATAAACCCGATCCAGAAGGGTAAGGAAATTCATTCCTATGTACATGAAATCCTAAGAAGGACTGGGATCTAATTTCTCTCGGTTGGGAAGAAGTTCCATCTGAGTCACTATGGACAAACGGTTGAAAATACGATGAAACAGTTTGCTAATGTTGAGTAGCAATGAACTACTGAATAAGCAAAGTCCTCAGATACCCAAAGTGCACAGTTACTACACTGAGTGAATATTGCCAGGAAAAAATGTATTGCAATATACTGCAATTCAGCATGCTTGTATTGCAATACAAATTGGTCACTGACAACATTTAAGATTCTAATGTTAGTTTGCTTATATTGTACTATAAGGAGAAATTCCAATGCATGTAATAAAATCTGAACAAGAAAATAAATCATGTTGCATTTTATTTCACCAAAATACCAACTAAATATAATAATTACATGAAAGATTCACAAAATAACACATCACCTTGAGTGAAAACCTCTACAAACAAAAATGTGCATAAGAGTCACAGAATTATGTTGCCTTTTGAAAATATCTTTTGATCAACAAATGAAAAAGATTAACAGGGTAATACTTATGGATTACTGCATTTGTATGGGAAAATATGAACGAGTTTTTCAGATGGAATACTGTATGACCTTGGAAGTGCAGTATATCCATCTGACAAAACAAGTTCATATTTTTCCATACAAATTCAGTTACTTTTTTATTATATGCTCATTTTTCTTATTCTATCTAAGGCTTAATTATATAAACAAAATACACTACAAGAAACAAAGTAACAATGTATGCCCTATTCAAAACCAAATAAACAAGAGCAGATTCATTATTACACAACATTATTAATGCGCATTTAAATCCACCCCGATAAATTTTACGTGCTCTAGACATAACTTTTGAAAGAAAATGGCGTTTTTGTCTACTTAAAATTGAAATTTAGATTCATACTGTGAATGAATGCACATTGTAACAACTTTCCCATTTGATCTGGAATGAATAGATTTTGGTATTTTTGTTGCTTCTACAAAATTCTGTGATTATGGACAGAATTCATCTGTGTAAATTCTACATGAAATACATCGGAATGAAATAGCAAGGGAGAAGCGTGTTGACATCTGCATGTGTTTTTGTTCTGTAACTGAATATTTGAAATCATAAATGTGGGAAAAATATGAAGTCTTTCAATTGCAATTGTCAAAACAACGCTATGGAATTTAATGTTTATTTCATATTGAGTGCAGTAAGGAGGACGTAATTGCACTTGGAATATAGCTGAAATTACAGTACAATTTCGAAATGTGTAATCACGCTTGAGAACCCATGACATGGCTCATATAATTTGGATTTTCAGAGCTAAGAAAGGAAATTCAGGATGTAAAACTAAGTATATTTTTTGCCATTCTTGTTACCAGCTAAAGAAGACAGTTTATGACTTGTCACTTGCATGCTATTTGTAGGTACCCAGCAATTTTGTGAAATCTGGCATCTCCTGCCTAAATCCAAATCAGTGTATCAAAAAAGTTAACGTGTAGCAAAGCAGCTGATATGTAGAACGAAACAGCTGCTTTAGTTCATTCAAAAACAAATGTAATCAACCAAAGCGTAAACTGCCTACTATGTGAGTGTACATGATTTGTTGACAAAAAGTGCTGGCCATCTGCATCCATTGTTTGTTTACAATAGAATGTAGTTCCTTTATGAATGCAATATGAAGTTATGTGCAAGTTCAGCATCGTAAAATACTGAATGATTCTGACAATGCAAAGTTAACAGAAAAAAAAATGAGCATATAATAAATTGCAGTACTATCATGACAAGGAACAAAAATAAGTAAAAATATGTGTAATCATAAATTATTACATCACCAAGTGTCTTGCTTTGATTTGAAGAATGAATAATATAGTAAATTTGTAATATTCCCAACCTGGTTTCAACCTGAGAGACTAACTGCTTAAAGAGGCAGCTAAAAAATTCAAAGAACCGAATCTGGCTGACTAGAAATAGTAGTGGATGTGACTAGCAAAATTAAACACAAATAAACACATTAAATACAACTTGATCAATGAGGAAAATCCTGTATTTTCATGTACAACTTTGCAACATTGTAAAACTAAATTTCTCCAAAACAAGATGAAACAAAATATTTAATGTGACTAGATGAAAAAAATGTCTTTTATAATTGGACAAAAAAAAAAAACTGGAGCTGGACTCTTCAATGTCAGTTTTTCTAGCTGTGTTTGCAACAAAAGATCAGTGAATGCATCTTCCTTAAGAAATATACTTGTTTGTCCTAGAACTTTTAAATGAATCTTTCAAAGTCTAAAGTTCATGTATTCACAAAGAAGACATTAAGGCATGGTCATGTTTTTCTTGAGAAATATTAGCATATCAACATTCACTGTACTGGTTGCTACTCTATGGCTTGAAACAACATCTGCATGCCTAAGGCCACCTTGAGAAAGGAAGGATACTACTGGTATGCAGAGCAACTCCCCTGCATAACTGGATAAGACAAGAAACTGATGATGATCTGTCCACCACTGTAATGGATTTTGCACAAGAAGTATGGTTTCCTCATCCTTGTAGCTCTTGGTTTCTTCAGTTACTTTTTCAAAAACAAGTTTAAACATTTTTTTCACTTTCCACAATATGTACATCTCTAAAAATAGAAGCAAGACCAGTATAAGCTGTCTCTGGTGAAAACGAACTTGCTTTTGTTAAAGCAATGCAGGCATATGCAGACCTGGATGAGACAGAAAAAGAGTCAACTATAGCTAACTGAGATTGGGGATGATTCAAATGCATTCCAGTCCGTTTTAATTCTTTTTAATTTGGTGAGATGTAGCTATGCTTATATCCTTTGCTGATAAGTCTGGTAATGCAAGCTGATTTAGAACATCAGTAATGGAATCCTGTTTGTGTTCCTGTTTAACTTTCATGGGTTGATTCGGTTCATACAAAGTGGATGCAGCCAAAACCAAGCAATTCAGGACTTCAAATCAAATATGGTTAGTCAGAAAAGGGAGCTGGGATCAAGAGCAGTTGCTATCTGGAGGAAATTCTTGTTTCCTACATTGGTGCCCTGACTTAAGGATGATGATTTTTCCCATCCCTCCATAAAAGGGACTAACCCTCTCCTTCCATGGTGACCTCTCCTGAGTAACACAATGTGGTCATCACCCTTACCTGCACAGGATCATATGGAGGTACAGGATGATGCCCCTTTAAATAGGCAACTCCACCTACAATAATGGTAGAAAGGTAATCTGCAGAAAGAGATAACACAAGTCTGGTCTCCTTTCCTGGTTGCATGCATGGATGTAAGTTCTGTCCCTGTAGTTGGGTAGTTAGGTATGTGCAGGTATAGGGGTGTCAATCTGATCTCTGACCATATAATCAATTGTTGAGTTTTTTATGCCCGATGACAAGTGTCCTGTACCAGCACTAGTATCGTGACCAGTGTCTGTACCTGGTGAATGTTGACCACACCTAGAGTCAATTGTTATCTAGATCTGGGGAAAGAACTCTCCTAAGAACTAAATTCACTAGAAAGGCATATTATGGTGGTAACTGGAGAATGCTGATCCTCCTCTAATGGGGGAGGGGTGTGCAAATATACTCCATAGTAAAACTGCTTGTGTTTTGGATGGCACTTCTCATCCCTCCTATAGTTGGTGGGGGAAGGAGGTGCACTTAATCATCGCACGCTTATAGCACTCAACAAGAGATGTTACATTGTATTTTATAGAATACACACTATCTTTGTCGAGAATGATGAAGCTTCTCACTCTTATTCAAAGGAGCACAGTCAATCTGAAGAGACATAGCTGTCACCTCCTCCTGGATTGTAACCTTAGTTTCCTCTTTAATTGGGGAGACACAGCTGATTCCATGCATGGTATGTACAATCTGAGATCTTATTGATTTAGATGGAGGAAGAAAAAAGCTCAGTGTTCCTCTGTCTATATGTATGCTGACTTTAGGCTTATTACTGATACTGTCATATCATTCATCAAAAGAACAAAACAGCATAGATTAAGATCTATTAAGATAAGCAGAAAAGCTTATTTATTCTGACTGGGGAATGTGTTTGACAGTATAATAAAATAATTATCCAATATTTCACATGAAAATCTAATGGAATCAGACGATTTGTCTTCAATATGCATTAGCCATCTATTTTTTAAAGATAATCTATTTCAATGTTAATGTCAAAAGAAATCAATTCGTCAGCTTTTAAACTTTTTAATATTTTTATGATTAGTATTTATTTTAATACTACACAGTTTGCAGATCTTGTAAAACACTATCTGTGGATGAACTGTTTTTCGTCATTACAGAACTGGAACTCGCTTCTCCCTGTTTTACCACCATTTAACCCTTTCATTATTAAAATCTATATCACTGCCTTTTGCAAGCTCTTCTAATTCAGGATCTAACACTCAATCGAGAAAGGCTGGAGAACTCTTCCCTATTAAAGTCTGAAACACTCAAATCTTCATGATTCCATTTTGACATTTCCGCTTTTATACGACATTCATTCCGAGTACAAAAAAATAAAATGTTGTGATGATATAGTACCAAAAATAGTGAAGATGAAGCTCAAGAAATAAAGCATCTGCAATCATACTGTTGCAATAGCTAACTCTACATCATACTTACTTTTCTACTGTTATTTTAAAAGGATAAATAACAAAAACACATTTTTAAATGTACTAGTAATGAGTTTTAATGTGCCCAAGTATGCCTAGCAGGCTAAGAGAGACCGTGAATAACTCAAGAAATCCTTTTTTGTGAAGATTTTGGTTTTAGTTTGGTTTTATGACACAGCAACACAAGTAGATTAATTTGCGCTGAAGCAATTAGAGTAAATTGCCCAAGATGATTATATTTTGTGCTTGACAAATAAATAACATCAAAACTTTATGTTTAATTTCAGTTTGCAGAAAAAAACATTACCTTAGCTATTCATTGACAATGAATTGATGCACAAAGGCTGATATATGAATAACATTAAGAAAAAGTGATGTAAGAAAACAATCTTACAGCACTTCCTGAAATCCACAACATAACATTGTTCAATACATTTCTAACCTTTACAAAAATATTTTTTGCTAAATCTTCTCTCCTATAATATTTACACCTTGATGTTTATGAATTGTACATTTTCCTTTATGTATGTGCCAAAAAATTAAAACATCTAATCTAGAAAAGGTATTTCCAAGGCATCATTATATGTCTGCCAGTATTACTCTACGGCAGGTTCACTTATGGTTTCAAACTGACATTGTGAAGAAAATAATGCAAGCGTAGCAATTAAAAACTTCAGAAAACAGATTTAAAAGGTGTTTTCACTGATTCTGTTCTTCAACACACATTGCTTTTTACATATCGATGCATACAGTTTTGAGACACAATTTGTTAAATTTTCATCTAAAAATGTTAATAAATGATAACTTGCATGATAAAGGATTAATCATTTTTTAATAGGAAGAAGCCACTCTGCCTGCATTCTTTAGTCCAATATGACACTTGACCAGGAATTATTGCACAAACGCATCAAATATAAAACCTATTAAATTTACTGGTAATTATTTAATACAAGCAGACTGTAGAGGTCTCCTTTTGAAATTTCACTTACCTTCCCTGTCACTCAATTTTCTCTCAGGTCTTGCGTCACTCGGGTCATGTCTCGATTTATCAAAGCAAAGATTATATAAAAGGTAAATCACCAAGATCAAAATAGAGAGAAAGCCGTAGAACCGGAATGTCCACACCTGTCCTAGAAGTCCATTCCGTGGGTCAAACAGTTTTCCTGTCACTAGACTCCCTATTCCCTTACCTGAAATAATAGTCATAAATAGGCACTTTTAATGGCACATCAACATGTCAAAAGCTATATCATGCTCAGGCAAGTTTAGTAGGATAAAGAGGACAGGAACATAATAGTGTGGCCAACCTGACCCGATCAAGACAAAAACTAAATCCACTATTCTGGATTCAAGCACAACAAGCTAATCACAGAACCACTGCTACTGTCATTGCTAAAACCAAATAATCACTGTGAAATACACAAAAAAAGCGATTCCTTTTACACAGAAAGGACACAAAAAGCAACAAAATGTTGAGAACATCTATCATACATATATACTCTTTTCATAAAAACCGACTCAGAAGTGGTGATAAGCTCATCATGCCTGCTGTTGACTTGTGTCAATAGTAAAGACTTGTGTATTTGCAGATTTGTTCTCTTTCCAAGATCTTGTAAAAAAAAGGCACTAATTCCAAGTTTCATAAAACTTAATGAAATGGTTATATGCAAAGGCTGTGTAACAGATTATGATGAAGAGCAGAACATTTCCACAGTATACACAGGTCTAATTAGGCTGACATACTAGCAATAAATTAATGCCAATAAATGATGTCAAGGCTGTTTCACAATGCAGACTGTTTGTAACAGATTTTATCTTTATTAGAAAAGGAATTAATATATAAACTTTAAATCAACACTCTGTTAATGTAATAGGCAGGGAAACCTTGTATAGAATGCCAATGCCAAGGTAAGATATGAGATGGCCCGTAAACATAAAACATACTCAACCAACAAGAAAATATTCAATCGATGTGAATTATTACGTAAAATTCAAACAGAAAACAACTTTTCTGCTGGAAATCTAAAGATGGTTCAGTCTTACAAAGAAATACATAAAAATATGCTAAATAACTAAGTAAATAACTAATTTGTTTTTGTTTAATCTATTCTGGTCCAAAATTTTCCCAAGTTGAATCTGGCCCAATTATCTTTCACAACATTCCATTTTGCCACCATGCTGACGTGTGATCCATGTCATTATTGTAATTAAAGGATCGTAAATATAACTATTTGTAATATTCAAATCTTAATCTGTGATAAATACTGTTTTGCAAATAAAATAATTATCTTTTGAACTATCTTGTCTTGAAAAATGAAAACATGCTTTTAGCATCATTAAATTCATAACAAAATTTCTGAGAATTTTCGGAACAGTCCTTACTAATGGAAACTAACAAAGTTCCAGTGCAGTGAAAAAGTACTGTGGTACATGCCACTGGGGAAAAACAAATGCCACAGTAAACAGGTATACCAGTAATACCACACACCTCTAATGGACACAGACAGTAAAACCACAGTGGAGATTACAGAAAACTGCCCTTACTTGCACAGCCCTGTGAAAGGGCATTTTCTTTGCCACTATCAGAAGAAATGTTGAAATGAAGTAATCTGGATTATTATTGTAGATGCAGATGATCAAAATGAATTTTCACGATAATTTCAAAGAATGGTTTCAAAAGTCGACTGCTTTGTCTTTGTTAAACAAAGATCAATCTTTTGAGCTGAATAATAGCATCATGTAGTTTGAGCTTTATGTGAACTAGTATTTGTATCTATTTTCCTTAAAAATAAATATTAGTTTTTGAAACAGTATCAACCATGCTTGCTCTTTTTCCCAGCTGGGAATCTGCATCTCCAGTTTTTGGTGCTTCATCTCCAAAAATCTTGGATATGAAGATTACAAAAAACCTGTTTTTACAATTAGTTTGAATACCTCCATTATCTCATTGATACCGAGAGAAACAATTTGTGGGATTTTCCTATTATTTCTAAAGTGGGCCACAGGCCCATGGAACTGGGAAGATTTGCACACAAATGAGTTGAAATGAAGTTTTGGGGGTTGGTAAAATAAATCTAATGATGCAATACTTACCTATTGCTATTGCATAGCTAACCTTTCCAGGGTGGAAATTATCCTCATCTGTGTGTACAGTCTACTGTCAGATGCAAGTGTTTGTTGAAAAGAGGCTGTGAAAAGCATTTCAGATTTTAATTACTCATAAATGTCACCTATTATAAATGTTCATGTGCTACTGTGAAAATAAAGAGAATGTTTGTTTTCTCTCAGCATGAATGTTTGAGACACAAATTTGGAAGCAGGAGTGGTAAACTTCATTATCTCTCCAACTGAAAGACCACATCTCCTTCTGCTCCACTACCAGGGGTGATGGTTGGGAGAAAGATAGGAACAAAAGACAAATGATCTTAATTGGCATAAGACACAATTAAAGGTTATCTTAACACTTTGGGTGTGGGGGGAATGGGAGTAATCTAACGAAAAGGTTAAAAAAACTCATTTAAATGTCAAAAACTCTTAAAATAAGAGCTTAATTCTAAGAATGAAAACACTATGACTGATGGTAAATATGATCCTGTTGTCGTTGTCTTAACACCTTTTTCAGTACATGATGGACAGTTGATTAACACTGTTATAAAGTATAAAGCTATTGTAAAGAAGACTGAATATTGAGCAATGCTGTACAAAATTCAGTGTTTTAAATACTTCTACTTCTTACAAGCCTTTTCATTTTTACTTAGCTCTTCCCACCTTTTGCTTAGAAATTCAAGAAAAGAACACGGTTTGGTATTTTACTTAGACTGCAACCTACTCTCTTTCTCAAATGAGAATGTTCAGGTCAAAATGAGAAAAATGAACATAGTTTTGAGAACCACTGGAAAAATTGTTACCTACTTCTCACTATCTTCTGAAAGATAGTTCATGAAATTGACAAAATGAAGCACTAAAAAAGACTTACCAAGCCCAAAGTAAACACCTCCAACAAGTCCCTGAACTGTAGCTGACATTCCAGGAGGGGCAATAACACTGCCATATGAGGAAGCAGCAGCATACATCAGTCCAAATGTGATCCCATGCAGAGTCTCAACTGGCAGAGCATACCAAGGGTTGGTAATGAAAGAATGAGCAAAAAATCGGATTGAAAACGCAACAAAAGCCAGGTACAGGCATTTTGTTTGTCCAACTTTTTTGATAATGTGACCAGCAAAGAAGAGCATAACAACCTCAACAGAACAATTTGCCACTAAACAAAGGCCCAGGTTGAGCTGTGTACTGCCCAAGTCCTTAAGGTACCAAAACAAAAACACCTCAATCACTGCATTATTTATTCCAAAGCATGTTAGAATGATTAAAAACACTATTACATTTGGATATTTCAATAATCTGGATATATTCTTAAACATCTGTTGCACAACTAGATTTTCTGACACTCTTAAGAAAAAAGCAGTCACTGCTGCAAAAATCATTAAGCCAATAAATATGTAGAAGCTCAAAGAGTAATCTATATGAGTCTGTGTTTTACTGAGGTGATCCATAATAAAGGTTGAAGTGACAGCAAAGAGAGCAAAACCAATGGTTCCCCACAGTCTCTGTCGACCCCATTGTCCTCTTTCCTCTCCAAGAATGTCATAGGCAAATGCATCCATCAGACTAAAGGCTGGAGATGAGACAATATTTGCAAGAAGATAGATTACAAGAAAGACCCAAAATGTTGTGCTGAGTGTTGCGTTTGCAAGCAAACTACATGCTGGCTCCATTCCCTTAATATGATCACAGTGTACTGTGCAATCAAGGAGAGCTTCCTCATTGCACAAAATCTGGTAGAATCCATTTTCATTATAAACAACATTTTTCAGATTGAAATCTTTGCATACTTCTCCATCAGGGAAAGTCTTGCCACCAATAATTAAACTGAAAGGGACTTCTATGTTCTTAACAGAAAACGTGAAGAACTGATCAGACCCTGAGTTATTTAAAATGGTTTTACAGGCATAATCATCAAACTGACCTGTGCTATTTGTGAAGCAGATACTGAGATCAGGTGCTAATGAAAATTCATTTTCACAAGTTATAGAACAAGCCATCTCCTTGGTATTATTACTATTTTCATACAACATAATCACATCAAGAAAGGACATTGGGCATTTCTTTGATGCATCTGATCTATTACCCACAGCTCTTGTACAGTCTCTAAGAAAGGAATCTACTGGGTTGCACTGGAACTGGACTGGACTGGACAAATGCTGCTCACTATCTCCTCCACCTTTAGTTGGAGTGACAAGTAAAAGACCATAAAACAGGCCTGTTAGTATACAACAAAGACAAAGAATCAGCTTGTGTTTATGGAACTTGTCAGCTACAGCCCCAAAAAGAGGACGAACAAAGAAGGAGAGGAATGGCATGACTCCATAGATGATTCCAGTTTCTGTTGAAGAGAGTCCCAATTGTTTCATGTAGACAGGAATGAAAGGTAAAAGGTCTCCAACAGCTGAAAGGAAAAGAAAACTTGTAGTAGTTTAATGTTTCTCAAAAAGAGTTCGTTACAAAGCAGGGAATTTTTGTGAGTCTTTTTAAGGTTCTAATATTTGTTATTACCACTTTTCTTGTTGGAGAGTGGACTATAAACTGGCAATAATACTGTTATTTTATAGTTAGAAAAAGGAAAGTGTATAGTAAATTATCATCTCCAAGACTATGTACCCAACTACATCATGGACACCCCCAGCAACCAGACATCACAAAAAGATAATAAATTTAGTCTTTCCTGCCTATTAAAATACACACAAATGGTATACAGTCTTTCATATTATCAACACTAGCCGTCACCAGATAGCCATCTATATACAGGATTTTGAGCAAAACAAGAAGGCTTGCATTTGTGGGGGTGAACGGGAGAGCTTAAAAGTGATCAGTCAAGTATTCTCAGAGAAATATCATTTATTAGTTATTTCTTTTTCAACTGAATACATCACCCAATCATATTAGGAGAAGAGGTATGAGATGGAAGAAATGCAGCAGCATCTAAACTCTACCACAAATACCCTTCAAAGGCAAATATAATGGTACCCTCAGTAGAAAAACGAACCTCAATCTCAATAAGAAGAAATACTATAATGTCAGGACAATATTGTCAGTCTTACTCCTTTAGGCCTTGAAATTAGGTTGTTGCCATAAGGATGAAACCTCTCCCAGGTGAATCCAGTAAAAGCTATAAAAACCCATGCTTGGAACAAATATGGTACTGTCATGAACAGGGGCCTTGTGTTGAGGAGTAAGTATTAGACAGCCAATGAGATTCATCTCAGGTCTCTGCAGCACCAAATCACATACTAGAAACTAGAAAAAAAAATGATTGTGCATGCCAGCTAAATGCCTTCACAATATCTAAAGTTGAAAGGCTGCATTTAGATTTATGGAGACCACTCAAATCTTCATCAGGCATTTCTCATACTGACAGAGGTTAGAATACACCAATAAAATGGCCCACTTAAACAATAAGATCATTGCTTGAGAAGTTACATTTTACTATCCCACCCTGAATGGCAGAGGGAGCCACTGCAAGGTCCTGTGTATGCTTTCTGTGTGCCACTGACAGCATTTTACTGTGTGAATTAGGTACTACAGATCTGCATCACTCATGGCATCAGTCAGGGAGAGAGAAAAGATGACTGTCCTCTTATTGCCTGTAGATGACATCCTGTTCTTAGAGACAAAACTGCATAATTAAGAGATTTTTGTTTGTAACCAAAATCATCCAGATCTTGATAAATGTGTGTGTGGTTTTTTTTATTTTTAACGTAGCTTTAATAATGTTTTAGTCATATTGCTACAATGTCTGCAGTGTGACAGTGCATAGTGATTTCTAGTACTGAGGCATCATGCCACAGACATACAGCAAGATGTCCCACCCAGCCACATTATCCTGACACCAGACTGACCAGTCCTAACACTAAACTCTTCCCCTTGTCTGTATTACCACCCACTTTTGTGTAACATAAATGATGTCAATGTTACCAGGCTCAGTAGTTGGGTACAGCTAAATCACACTTATACAGTGTGACCCCACTATAGCACACTCCATTAAAACATGAATTTGAATTTAACAGGGTCATGGTGTGGTTCTCAATTTCCAAAACATGTATTTTTCTCATACACGAAAATGAAAATCTTTCTTTAAAGTACCCCAAAAACTGTAAAAAGTTTATTATCATTTTGGGGAAGAGATCGCATATGAATAATACAAGACAATCTTGGCAAGGCTCCTGTAATTTTAAATGTATTTTTCTCGCACCTGAAAAAATAGTTTTTTCTTCTTAAAAGTACGACAAATAAGGTGTAAAAAGTTTATTTATGGATCATGAAGAGCTTAGCCAATGTTGCAAACTGTGAATTTTTTCCATATTGGCAGCAAAATATAATACCATCAGGCAATTTTTTTTATATTGGCGACAATGTTAACTGTTTACACTTGTATATACAACCAGTGGTTTGGAGTGGAGAAATTCAGAGAACTCCATGAAAGGAAGCTGCAAACTTGACATAATATGCACTGAAATTTATCTATTGTTACATAAACAAGTTCTTTGTCCATATTGACAAAGCATTTTAACAGTGCATTGTTATATCATAATCCACTTATGCTGACATCTAGCATTACCCAAACCAAAATGCATCCTTGCTGAAAGCTTGTGGCAAGCTTGCGGTAAGCTTGCGATAAGCTAGTTTGATGTTTATAAGCTAACATGGATGCTTGCACAAGCTTGTACAAGCAAGTGCAGGCTTAGGCAAGATAGCTGGATATAACCGCAAGCTTGCACAAGCTTTCTTGTTTGCTTCAGAAATTAAAACTAGCTTGCACAAGCTTTCTTGTTTGTTTCATAAAGTAAAACTAGCTTGCGCAAGCTTACTTGTTTTCTTCAGAAAGTAAAATTAGCTTGCGCAAGCTTGTTTTCTTCAGAAAGTAAAACTAGCTTGCACAAGCTTTCTTGTATGTTTCAGAAAGTAAATTTAAACGAGCTTGCAACAAGTTTCTTCATATATATATATATATATATATATATATATATATATATATATATATATATATATATATATATATATATATATATCCATTGCTTGTGAAAGTTTGAGACCATGTATCCAAGTAGCAGGCACCATCACTGTCACGCCCCTACGAAAACAAATTCATGACTTGATGAACAATCATGAAGTGTTCATGAAAGTTCCTCAACTAAGTTCATGAACTTCAAGAAATTTGATGAATCATGTACTTGAAGTTCATGAACACACTGATGAATTTTTATGAACTATTATAATATCTTTGAAGTTCCTGAAATGTCATGAACTAATGGTTCATGAACAATTCAAGTACTTTGATGCAATACCATGGTTTTTCTTAAAATATGTATATTAAATATCTATATCATTATATTCATAAAATTTTCATGAAAATTTATCATACAAACTTCTCACAATATTAGTGAAATTTAAATAAAGGTGAATTTTTTCTTCTTTTTTTAAAATGATATACTGTATAAATGTTCATACAGATCTTTAATTCAATACTTGTGTACTTAACGTGAGTATTTCTGGATTAATATGGGAAAATATTTTCTGGCCAGCATCAACAAAATGTATTTGCTTTAAAAAGCTTTCAATGACTTTGTCCTAATGTTTTTTTTTCTTCTCTCCAATACTGCTATAAACTGCATATTCTATTGACTTAGTCACTGGTTGCCAATTTGCAGTAAAAACCAAAATATATTAACAACGATTATCCTGAGTGGATGATTATGAAAAAAGATGTGATATGATTGGTTAATATACGCACGCGATTGCAACAGTTAAGCTTCCTCAGAAACCAAAGATCATGCAGATGGTTAGGCAAAAACCTCGAACAAAAACCGTGGACTCCATAGAATGGACAGATGAGAATATTTTCAATATCATTTTTTTAAAGTAAGTATTAGTGCAGAGAAGTGATTTTGAAGAATATGAAGGAAATGATTTGGTGAGAGCAAAATTAGGCAGAAAAGCGTACCAAGCCTGGATGACCAAAATTACGGTGAGTATCTTTTTCTTGGTCATTCGTGATTATTTCAGTAGAAGTTATATGGATATTTTAGTGGTTTATATATGTCATCATATTATTTATAACCAAGCTAATGACACGATTTTGTTCAGACCTAATTTAAACTTGCTCATCGAAGTTTTGAAAATCACTAAACATCATCACCCCCACCCCCCAGTTCTCGATACCAGACGTGGTACGATATCGATAGGAGTTGAGATGTTCAAGATCGTTTTCTTTTACATGACATCACTATTTCTATAATCTGATGTAATTTGGTAATTTAAAAAAGAAAAAACCTTAAGGAAATAGTTAATGCATGAAACTGTTCACAATAAAAGTGCAAATAACGTGATGAAACCGGAAGCAGCTATACGCAACATGCGGAGTCGGAGTGGATGCATTAGTGACATACTAAGGGCCTATACCACACAAGTCTGGCGTTTTATCAATAAAAAATGGCGAAAATATTTGAAAGCATGAAATAACCGTTATCTGTAATATATACGGTTATTTAGTGTAACGATGTTGTCAAAAAAATTGTCATATTTTACTGAATAAAACATCCGTCTCCTGTGACTATACCTATGGCTAGACAGATTCAATAAATATAAAACAGTGACAAAATTCTGCAATAATATAAATGCTCAGTATTATGTGTAAGGGATTAAATCATTTTTGAGTTGGATCATATTATTCCAGTAAATAAAGTGGGGTACAATGATAATGTGCTAAAAGCTAAAAACAATGTTGAACAAAGATTATCTGTAATTAACTAACTTTACCTTTTTTTCAGACCAGACAGCAGAAAAGTAAAATTGTTAGAGGATGAAGTTTATAGGTTAAGGAGGAAAATTTGAAAACTGGAGGATCCAAGATGAAAGAGACATTAAATTGTGACTGCTGCAACAATGTTAAAGATCCAAACAGTAATCGGATGGAACAGCTTAAGTTGCAGAAGGAGACATTCAGTAGTGACAATGGACAGGATTTGATTAAATTATAGACCCTGAACATCTTCACAAAAGAGTTATCAGACAGGTCAGTCTCTGGAAGAAGATTGGTCAGGAGAAACCCCAGCTGAAAGACAGCCCCATGACAATGAAATATGCTTCAACAGTTGATTGCAGGCAACTGCCCCAATATCTCTTGAACATTTTTCAAAGAAAACTTACAGAACATACAAAAAGTGTTGCTAAGGGTAAAAAAAAAAGAATATCACTTGTCAGTTTAAATTTATCTGAAATCAAATACAGTTTTTAAGATAATATGTTGCATTTTATACTGTATTAACCCCATCCCCCATCTAAGGTTATTGTATGATTCAGGATGAAATAGGTATTTGTTATTTGTCAGGTAATCATATTTTGTTTTATAGGCACTGTTCATGAAGTCATGAATCATTGAGAAACTTTGTTCATCATAGTTCATGAATATGTTCAGGCACTTGTTCATGAATGATGATGATCCAATTTGTGGACTGTTTTCAGTTCATGCACATTCTAGAATAATTCATAAACCTTTTGATGAACTTTCATGAATGGTTCTTGAACCAAGTTCATGAACAGTTCATGCCAGTTCATTCATTATTCATGATCATTTCATAGGGGCGTGACACTTGCAGCTAGGGGAACACATAAAGCTTCTGCAGCCTTGGGTAAGCTTGCAGTGAATGAATAAACTTGAACAATGGAATTAAACTTAATGTTTTGGTGGAACAGATTTGTTTTCCACTGCATTGCAACTATAAGATTACATTATTTAATCATTAAATATGCAGATTACTTCATTGGAATGAAGTAAAACTTTGCAATATATTATGATAATATAGTCTACCAAGAGCAGTTGAGTCTAAAATGCATTTCTGGACAAGGGCCTTCGGACTCACAGACCCCCCCCTTCACATTTTCAGGGTTTTTTTTGGAAGGGGGGAAAACACAATCATGTCTGATTTTTGAAAGCCCAGATGCCTGTAGCAAGAAATCTCTGCAAGCTTGCAACAAGCTAGTAACAAGCTTGTGCAAGCTTGCAACAAGCTAGTAACAAGCTTGTGTATACTTATTGTACTAGGTAAATAAATAACAAGCTTGCGCATGCTTGTGCAAGCTTAAGCATGTCCAAGCTTGTGCAAGCTTAAGCTTTCACAAGCTTGTGCATGCTTATGACACTTTTCTTAAATAAGCTTGCGCAAGCTTGCTGCAATGTTCCAAATACAAGCTTGCCGCAAGCTTTATAAATAAGCTTGTGGCAAGCTTTAAAACAAGCTTGCAATTTTGGTTTGGGAAGTACTATGTTGTAAGATATCCGCTTTTTTTATATACATTTCTGGTAGATCCCTGGCTGAGTCATACCAAAGACTTACAAAAATGGTACTAACAGCTGCCTCACTAGGCATTCAGCATTAAGAGGTTAGTGTTAGGACTGGTCTGCCTTGTGTCAGGATAATGTGACTGGGTGGGACATCACGCTACATGTCTGTGGCATGATGCCCCAGTGCTAGACATCACTATAAACTGCCACACTGCAGACATCATAGTGTTATGACTTAAAAATTGTTAAAGCTATGTTAAAAATCCTAATCACACACATACACACATTTCTGGTAGCAGAGATCATGACCGCTTTATAACTAAGTACATGATACTATACTCCCTCTAAACAGTCAGTGGGAGCCATAGAGTATACCACCTTATAGTGGGATTGCCTTATAATCAAATACAATGTATAGTACTTGCTCAGTAAAAAGCTGTCTATGGCAGCCACAGAGTATACTGCATTATAATGAAACTAACTTGTAATGAAATACAAGATACAACACTAACTCATTAAAATGCTGTCCATGGAAGCCATAAAGCATACTCCTTTCTTGTGAGACCGCATGATGTACATAATACAGTACTCCCTCATTATAATGATATATGCTGACTGCCATGGAGCATAATGCCTTACTGCAGGACTGCTTATGATGAAGTACATAATACAGTACTCCCTCATTATAATGCTATATGCTGATTTCCATGGAGCATAATGCCTTACTGCAAGACTGCTTATGATGAAATACATAATACAGCACTCCCTCATTAAAAATTGTAAATGTCAGCCATATATTATACTGACAATGTGAGACTACCTTATAATGAAGTACATGATAAATTACTCCTCATTAAAAGCTGTAAATGTCAGCCATAAAGTATACTGACAATGTGAAACTACCTTATAATGAATAACATGATAAAGTAATCCTCATTAAAAGCTGTAAATGTCAGTCATATAGTATACTGACAATGTGAAACTACCTTACAATGAATATGAATAACATGACAAAGTACTCCTCATTAAAAGCTGTAAATGTCAGCCATATAGTATACTGACTTATTGTAGGACTACCTTATAATGAAGTACATGATAAAAAGCTGTAAATGTCAGCCATATAGTATACTGACTTACTGTAACACTGCATTGTAATGAAGATCATGATAAAGTACTCCTTCATTAAAACCTGTAAATGGCATACTTATAGTAAATTGTCTTATTTTGGCACTACCTTATTATGAAGTACATGATTCATAATTTTCCTACTGCCTGATGAAATAGAATCCATGCTCTTTCTTCTCTTATAGCATGATCTGTGTTATACTGACCGGCCTTGTAGTGAGGAGGAAATGTGCTTACAAGTTTTCAAACATCAGGATTTTGTAATGAAAATCTTCAATTTAAATGAAATACTGTGGTTATACTAAAAAGCAGGCCGACAATCTCTATTATTCTCTGAAATCAATTGTTCAAGCTCCAAGCCTCTCTCATTCACGGAGTTTGGGTCTATTTTAGATATTAACATGGGCAAGGTGGGGGAGGGCAATTCCTCCTCCATTTGAAAACAAGGAAAGAATTCTCAGAAAACAGGATGCAATCAATGAAGAAATTATGGATTCAGTTTCTTTATGCAATTCATTTTAGAATTAGCGTGATTCCTACAATCACTCATTATAATCTTGTGGAGTATTAAAAAAGTTCCAATCACAATGCAATGCATTTACACGTATACTTGTACATACAGAATTTAAGCTAACTGTATATACTTGCTTATAGGGTAAATCAAACTGTAAAAAAAGAAGATCCTGATCTGCTGTAGCATAGTGCACCTGCAGACTAGGATCTATATTGTTTGTTCTACTGATTGCTTCTAACAAACTGCACAGATGCAGATCTGCTGGCACATACAACTAAAGATCTGGGTCCGTGCAGTTTGCAGTTGAACTGATCTTATATGCGAGAACATACAGTAGTATTTCTATGAATATCTACATCATCTTCTACTAATTTAAGTCATTATCTTTTACAAAATATTTGAAACAATAACAGAGCTGGCATAAAACAGACACTTGCATTTACTTTAGATACCTGCTATAAAGAAGAAGTAGACTCCCTTAACAGGCAGCAGCAAACGATTTATTCCACAAATCAGTTGTTGATCTCCTCTTGTATCCATTTTTCTTCACCACAGAAAGAGAACAAACATCTACCACTGAAATAGAACAATAAAACTAAAAAAAAATTATCACACTGCAAGGTTGCCATGAATGCATGCATATTAAATTGTCATCTTTCATTTTCAAATAAATTTCATTTTTCTTTCTTTTGCCTTGCATAGCATGTGGAAAGTAATTAAATGTGCATTGTGTTTGTTGTGGAAAGCAATAAAATATACAGTAAAACTCACTGCTAATTTGCATACATGTTGAATATTCATACAGAAAACCCACAAAATATCTAATAGTTTAACATTTCAAACATGTTGAATATCCAGATTCATACAGAAAACCCACTAAATATATGATGTGTTAAACAATTAATACATGCTGAATATTAAGACTCGTACTGTAAAATCATACAAAATACTTGATGATGAATTTCAATTTTATGGTAAACAATTGCCACAAAAAACAAAGTTGCCTCAAATTTCATAAAGTATTTTAGTTACTACGTTCCTGGCAAACATTGGAAAAGGTTAATTACAGTTAACATGTACTGTAGTAGTAGTCTTATCTACGAGGTGAAAGCTCAGAAAATGTCCCAAGAGCACGTGATTTGCGTGTAACCTAAGCAAGTGTATCTGCCAATCTAAGCCAGTGTATCTGCTGCTCTAAGCCAGTGTCTATGCTGATCAAAACAATGTATCTATTGATCTAAGCCAGTGTGTCTTTACTGCTCTAAGCCTGTGTAATTGCTGATCTAATCTAGTGTCTGTGCTGATCTAAGCCAGTGTATGTGCTAATCTAAGCCAGTGTGTCTGCTGATCTAAGCCAGTGTCTGTTAATCTATGCCAGCGTCTGTGCTGATCTAAGCCAGTGTATCTGCTGATCTATGCCAGTGTCTCTCAGATCTAAGCCATCTAAGCCGGTGTCTGCAGATTTAAGCCAGTGTCTACTAATCTATGCCAGTGTGTCTGTGCTGATCTAATCCAGTGTATCTGCTGATCTATGCCAGTGTCTCTGATCTAAGCCTGTGTCTGCTGATTTAAGCTCCATGTGTCTGGTGATCTATGCCAGTGTGTCTGTGCTGATCTACGCCAGTGTGTCTCAGATCTAAGCCAGTGTATATGCTGATCTAAACCAGTGTCTGTGCTGATCTATGCTAGTGTGTCTGCTTATCTACACCAGTGTCTCCGATCTAAGCCATTGTGTCTGCTGATCTAAACCTGTGTCTATGCTGATCTAAGCCTGTGTGTCTGCTGATCTAATCCAGTGTGTCTGTGCTGATCTAAGCCAGTGTCTATGATAATCTAAGTCAGTGTGTCTGCTGATCTATGCCAGTGTGAACGTGCTGATCTAAGCCAGTGTATCTGCTGATCTATGCCAGTGTGTCTGTGATGATCTAAGCCAGTGTCTATGCTAATCAAAGCCAGTGTGTCTGTGCTGATCTAAGCCAGTGTATCTGCTGATCTAAGCCAGTGTATCTGCTGATCTATGCCAGTGTCTGTGCTGATCTAAGCCAGTTTATCTGCTTATCTAAGCCAATGTGTCTCCGATCTAAGCCAATGTATCTGATCTAAGCTAGTGTGTCTGCTCATCTAAGCCTGTGTCAGCTGATCTATGCCAGCATGTCTTTTTGTTCATCTAAGCCAGTGTATCTGCTGATCTAAGCCAGTGTGTCTGCTGATCTAAGCCTGTGTCTCTGATCTAAGCCTGTATCTGCTGATCAAAGCCTGTGTCTCTGATCAAAGCCTGTATCTGCTGATCTAAGCCTGTGTCTTTAAGCCTGTGTCTGCTGATCTAAGCCAGTGTGTCTGCTGATATATGCCAGTGTGTCTCTGCTGATATATACCAGTGTATCTCTGATCCAAGCCAGTGTTTGTACTGCTCTAAGCCAGTGTATATGCTGGTCTATGCCATGTGTCTGCTGATCTATGCCTGTGTCTCTGATCTAAGCCTGTGTGTTTGCTGATCTAAGCCAGTGTGTCTGCTGATCTATGGCAATGTCTCTGATCTAAGCCACTGTATTTGCTGATCTAAGCCTGTGTGTTTGCTGATCTAAGCCAGTGTGTCTGCTGATCTATGGCAATGTCTCTGATCTAAGCCACTGTATTTGCTGATCTAAGCCTGTGTCTGCTGATCTAAGCCAGTGTGTCTGCTGATCTGTCAGTGTTTTTGTTCATCTAAGCCAGTGTATCTGCTGATCTATGCCAGTGTCTGTGCTGATCTAATCCTGTGTCTCTGATCTAAGCATGTGTCTGCTGATCTAAGCCAGTGTGTCTGCTGATCTAAGCTAGTGTATCTGCTGATCTAAATGGTCAAGTAATATCTAAGATCTTGACTGCAAAATGAGGAACCGATACACACAACAGCATGTGACAATGCAGCTAATGGTTCTCATGTCCTTTACAAATACTAGTAGATGTTCTTGCAAGCAATGGTGGTAGTTGACATAATAGCTTTCTTAAATGTTCTACTAAAAGTCCTAACATACAAATTATGTGCTTGCAAAAGCAACATATATATTAGAGAGGATTTTTTTTACATGCAAAGTGTCAATCATAAATAGGAAAATTTTCATGCTGATAAAAACCTCCATGTATCAGTCATGTAGATTCATTCCATCCACAATCCCATCTGCATTTCATATCTATTCAATCTTGGCCTTTTTTCCCTCATTTTTATTCCAAATCATTTATAAATCACTGCAAATGGAAATACACGACAGCATATTTCCACTTCATGCTTTCTATGCAATTAGTTTGATCAACTGGCAACACAGTGATTAGAATTTCCAGGTGTATGTCCTTGACTTAATTCTAACATGTTCCCCTGTTTCCAGCAATGTGAACTAAGAAGCATTAAATTCTATATTTAAATAAAATTCACTCATAAATCAAGACCTAGCAGCATTACTAACATCCCTTACAAATACTCATGCAACTGTTTACATAATAAATACAGTCAATATGTGCAGTCTTGAAACAGCTTGGAGTGACCAGACATGTGGGCTAAATGATCTGATCCTGGAAAAGCCCATTAAGTTTTGCATTATATTACTACATACAGTAATGTCACAATCTAAATTCTTGATAGTTGTAAAATTTAACAAATCTGCCTCTAGTGCTGAATATGATGGAAAATATAACCAGCCTGATGAAATATGTTCTCAATAATTTAAAAGAAAATGGACTGCATTCAGCATGAAGTCTGGCTTGCAGCATTTCAGTGACAGAAGTTAAACATCAAGTTATTTTCTTGAACAAAAACACACATGGGTTCACAAAATTAATGAGGCATCCTCCATAACCAATTTTTACAAATTCCTTATTTTACGAGTTGACTTTTCTGATCCCCTGCATGTTTGTTAGGGCATGCTTCGTTCAATCGTAGACAGGTCACTACCTGGCTGCCTTAGGCATTGTGGCATGGCTGTAATGAAATTGTATAAATCCCTTTATTTATTAAATACATGTACTCGGGTTTTGTTTTTGTGTACAATGATACCCGAGGTTGATTTATGTATATTGTACAATATTTCGAAACAATGAGTTTGGTTCTTCCTATGCCGCACATGTGAAGTGCTTTCAATTGGAAAACCCAAATACTTTCAGCACACAGACGATGTATGGCTGCAACATCTGTGTATAAATGTCTAACCATAGGACTAAACTCAACACATTACCGAATGTCTTATCAGTGAGCAGTCTACTTAAGCTATAAACGTATGTGAGCTATTTATTAAACTTTTTTTGTGTACAAGTTATAATTATTGTACTACCACATTTCTTTTGGATATTTTCTATGTAGCTTTGGCTACGTATCATAATTCAAATATTTTCTATTCTCGTTTGTGACTTAGCAAAAGATTTATATTAGCAATATAAAGTTGTATTTTTAAGAAATGTTTAGTACCGTAGAATTCTTATTGGGCACAGGTAGATTCACATTTTAACCGGTTTATTGTGTTGTAATTATTGTGCCGATAATGTAATCTGAATAGCTTACCATATATACCGGTAATATGATTACGTTTTATCGCATGTTATGTGTAGTACATGGTGTCAGATGTATTTTCAGCTGATTGGACTCGCAGCTGTAGAGCTGATCGGAGTTGACAGGGTACCAGCTGTAGAGCTAACCACAGGAAGTTGACCACAGCAGCTGTAAAGCTGAACCATAGCAGCCATAGAGCTGAGTGAACAGTGTTGCTGGTCGAGTAGCAGGTGATCAGGCGTTGCTGATCTATTGGTAGGCACTGATTGCTTAACTGACCAAGGAATTGAATGGTAGCTGGCGACTACCTGGAATACTGACTGCTTGACTGACCAGTGTGACTGGTTGCCAAGTGTGCTGGTGACCTTGTGTGTAACTCCATACATGTAACCTTTTAGCCGTGGGCTAATTTGGGGGGTTGTACTACCCATTGTTTTGGGATTGTAAATATACTTTGTATATCTGTCCCTTTGTTTTCATCATTTTTCTATTTGAGATTCACCCATGTCATTGTACTAAGGTCATTTATTTGTATTTTCATTTGTTGCATTATTAGTTTCGTGCAGATTATGTTAATTTGTCCAATATTTGAAACTTATATACGCACGTATTAATCAGAACTCTTTTCATTCAAGTCATTCATCATTAAACATTGTATTTGTATCACCATCAAAAGTGTTCTGTTATAAATCCGAAATCCAACCCACTTATCTTGTTACAATGGCAACTACAACAATTACCTAACACTTTCCAACTATGTGTATACCATATGTTGCACTGCAAGCAGCATGTAAAATTTAATTTACAGCTTTAATCTGAATCAGCTGTGAGATTGTCGGATAATACAATGAGTGGCCATCTTTACAATACAAATGGCAAATCAGACCCACAGCCTATAAAAATACTGTTAGATATTTGTTTGTACAAGATCGCTGACCAGTTTAAACCTTAGATCCAGAAAAATGAGGAACACAAATATGCAGAAATTTATAACTGGCAATAAAATTACTATCAGTCTAAATGCAGAAATGACGTTACAGACAAGGTAAATACCTTCCCTCTGTGAATCGGAGGCCTGAAAAATGTTGGAATATGGATTAGATCTAACCTTAAATATTGAATTGATATTCCTGGCCTGAGGCTGAAGCAGATGTTGATAATTCTGTCAGCCATCAAACTTTTCAAGCATCCTATGGCTAACAATATCACAAATGGTACTTGGAAAACTATACTTTTTTTTAATGCTACTTGGAAAACTGTACATTTTTTTAAATGGTACTTGGAAAACTGTACACTTTTTTAATGGTACTTGGAAAACATTACATTTTTTTAATGGTACTTAGAAAACTGTACAATTTTTTAATGATTTTATTATCATGATTATGATCACTTGATTCAAACTGAATGCTCTATTTTAAAGCAAAGTGACAGCATACACCACAAAAATAAGCATGAACATCTTGTACTTTACATCACAATGGCAATTAGAAAGTATGATGGTATTATTCAATGACCTTTTATTCCTGTAAGACTAATGACTGAGGTAAAGACACCAACTTTTCAATCCAAGTCCTATTTATTAAAGAAAAACACTTATAGAGCTTATGCTACTGTGCATCCAAGCAAGTTTTAGTATATAAAAACAAGCAAATTTAGTGACTGTTTGTCCATGCCTGTTGAGACAAAGGTCATAAAAGCTCAGTTATAAAATCTATGACCCTTAAGACCAAATTCTAAAGTTACTAAGCATGCACATTAGGTAATCCATTTTCATTGACCTATCTTGAAGACATAAAGAGGAAATGGTAGAAAAGGGTTAACAAAAATCAATTAGTCATAACATAGAATATAAACTGAAAATTCAAGACACATCATACCGAAATAAATTCCAAATATCTGGTAATCCTAAATGTCCTATTACTGGGCCAGAAGAATATAATGTTCTGAATGAATTACAACAGTCATGAATGTCTTGATGTATCACAATGATATAATCTGCATTGTCTTTGAACGAGTCCTTTATAATCCCAAATTAGTGTTTTTTCCATTAAGTCACTAAGCACATATAGTTTCAATGAAGAATTTCAATAGATTTTTCTAGAATTAGATCTGAACACAACTACAAAGTCTGATCAGTTTCCCAAAGATGGATATGAATCAGGATTTTTCTTTAATCTAACCTCTTTTATATATAAACAGTCACCTGACCTATGACACAAAAGAATAACCTTGAATTCCAAAGATGTGGGTCATTTCTAGTGAAACATTCCATCAGTAAGTTCACTTCCAGAATATTCTACGATGTGAACTAAATTAGGCCTTAAATGCAACTTTTAGTAAACATAAAAAAAATATAACAAAAGTTGTGTTGGCACAGCACTCTACATGATAAAAATCAGGTATGCTATATATATATATATATATATATATATATATATATATATATATATATATATATATATATATATATATATATCCACAATTTTCTCTGCATAAAAAGGATGTCATTTGTAAAACCAGCATTATCCCCTGTGGACTTGGGCCCCAATTCATAATTGTCAATTTCATGTGGTGTTTCAATAAAAGCTGTGAAAGGTTTTTCTATTTTTAGTAAGTTGAGTCACAACTGATGGCAGACATGCATCTGTGTAAAGTTAAAAGTCCTTCATGCTAGAACACTTACTGTACAATTCACTCAAGTTAATTTTTTTTAAATCAAAGTAAGTCAATGAAAAGTTTCTGCATACTTGATAATGGCAATCATATATGAAGACTACTTACCATCATCTGTATCAATTTAAAAGCCATTCATGCCCAAACACTTTCAGTACAATTTTGTCATTATTTTAAAAACAGTTTTCTGGGTTTTACAACTTTTAATTTTCTTCTTGTTGTATATGGTTTAACGACATTTTTCAGCACAAGATAGGCTATACATGGCAGCCAGTATAAATGGTGGATGAATAACCGGGGAAAACCCTAGCAAGAACTGACCCACAAGAAGCTACCTGCACAAGACTCGAACCCATGCAGAGTTGAGATGGCACTTCAGACCACTTGGGGCCCCCTACTTTCAGTAACAGCATCTATATTTAATAGCAAAATTTGAACTTCCATTCAAAGTTTAGTTTTTCACCAAAATTATTTCATCGTTAAAACAAATTATCTGATTATCTCCAGGCAATCTGTGGGCTCCAATGGGTCTGGATAATCAACATTGTCCTATACATATTTAAACTTTACGTTTCTATAAAATTTCAATTTTTAAATTTCTGTGAAAATGTTATCTAAATTTACATTTACACTACTACATATCCATTCCTAAGTTGACTTTCTGGACACACAATGGTAAATAATGTGTATGACATTCATGTCGGCTAATTTTACTTCAGCTGTATTTCAAGTTTTACAAAATCTTAAATGTGACAGGTTAAAAAGCATACAAGTCCAGCTGAAATAAGATTTGAAGGTTCAATATTTAATCATACCAATATCAGCACTTTATATTCCATAAACAATATCAACAGATTACCTCAAGATGTTATCAATATTTTATTACATGTGGCACTCTCACTTTACCAACTCTTTACCATACAGTACTCAATATCTGCCTTGGTAGCAAATTCAAAAGGTTTACTTACACAACCAAGATCAGTATCTCAATCGTTTGCTATTTATAAGTATCAATACTTCATCAAAAAAGCAAAAAACAAAACCAAAATAACAGTTAAGTCCCTTTGGCTTTTACTTAAATCCACAGCTCATAGATAAACAATGCATAATGGCCCGAACAAATTAAGATGTTTTTCCCTACTTGTAATCCAAAGACTGGACAGTTGAAGAAGTGTTAACTACACAATAACCTTCGAGCCCCGAGGTCAGGAACACTTTGAAATAATAGGAAACAGTCAAAAGCTGTCCATATCTAGTCATTCCAACCAAATACATGTATACATTTAAAATATATAAACCACTAACCAAAGTTTAAAGAGGAACTTTATCTCTCCCATCTCTTACTTCCAACAGACTGCTAGGAACATATGCTTCTCATTGTAGTATACTGCTACAGTGTAAAGTGTAAGTATGGGTTCTGGCTAGTGTGCTCTCCTCACAAACAGATACTAATTAGGTGTGAACTGGAACAACTCCAACAAAGCAGTAGCCACCATTGCAAGACAAGCAATATAAATAGCAACATGTAACACTGACTTAGTTTATGCTAAATTACTGCACTTATTAATTTTTCTGGGAGTATAACAAGAACAATTTATATCTCTTTAATAAAACAGAATAACCAATAGGTTATTTGCATAGGAAACTCTGTCGTCAAGACACTTATGGATCACACTATACACCTGCTTACAAGTTCAGCCCTACTGCAAACTTTAAGGTACAAATCTGCAGTCATATAATGTGCCAGAAGGTCTGGGTTTATGCACTTTTTTAGGAGAAATCAGTAGAACAAATAACACACATCCTGATCAGCTGATGCATTATATTGTTTTGACAGTTAGAATTCATTTAGAAGTATGCAAACACATAATTATTTTGTCACAATATTATAAACATGTAGTGTTACAGATTAATATTCTTGGAATTCTTTATCTTATGGTAACAATACCATGTTCAATTGTTTTATTCATTTTGATTTTTAAAAGAAAATTATTCTCCTCGTAAACTTTCTTATTTTCCAAGGGTACTATAGTTATGATTCACAAGGTAAAAGACATTTTAAACTACAAAAATTTAATAGCACATTAAAAATTTAATGAAGCATTGAAGCATGTGGAAAGTAATTACTGTATTTAATCAATTTGTATTGTGTCACAGAAATGAAAACTCTGGTTAAAACTGTGCTATTTATATTTGCCAATTTTGTGTACAACTTTTTAGCTTGCTCTTCCTTCCACTAATTTACAAAAAAATGTGCAATGAAAAATTTCTTCTTTTTCATTTTTTATTTACCAAGGAAAACATATTACAAAAATGCATTATCTAAACCTCTGGAAGTTTGTAACCTAATGTTAACTGGTGATATCAGTCATTGTTGATGCCCTATAGAAGGATTATATTTTACTTGCGACTTTCTTATTTGTCCAATTTCAATTAAAAAAAATCAGATTGGTTTTGGGTTATAAATGGTGGCCAGTATATTTGGTGGAGCGAGAAACAAAGTGCACTCTGGGTAGAACCACCAACCAAATGAACTTACCAGTAAACTTTCTCACATACTCGCATTTGTCGAGCTGAGATTAACACCCAAGTAGACTAAGGTCACATGCGAGACCCGAAAAAGATGAACAGCTTAAGACACTCTGCCAACCAGGCCCAAAAATCTTGCCAGAGAAAATATTTTTTAAATTAAAATTTCACATGGAAGATTTTATCATCCATGATACTAAACAAAATCGAAGAGCACATAAAGGTTTTCAGGTTACACAAGTAGATGATGTAGATGAGCAGTGATAACTAATGGATAATTACTTTACTGAAGCTAATGAGTTGTAGTTCATTCAGCTGGTTGGCTGATTTGGCAACTGTCCTTAAAGCTCTTAACTCTGACAGATGTGCTATCATTAAAAAGCATAAATGGTATGGTGCACCAAGAATATATCACAACACATCATAACAAAAGATCGATTCTACACATTCACAATTTTTTTTTTTTTTACAAATAAGACTTAAATGTCAAAGATGAAGAGCTCCAACTCTGGATTAGAGATTAGGTGTAAGTAAATTGTTTTCACCTACCACAAACTGAATTCTTGACTGAATGCTAAAGTTATGAATTAACATGCCTGGCAAGGAAGGCACCTTTGTAGAGGCAAAAACACTGACTTCTAGTTGAAATTTGTAATTGTCATTAAGAAATGTCTTGCCAAATATTTGCATTGCAATGCAATTTTGCTAGAAGCTTGATACTGATGAGAACTTGGTTGAGTTTCATTGCATATAGCATATCAGCCTATGCCTGTCTGACCCACTTATACTTTCGTTATGCACATTAACTCCCCAAGTATTACTGGTGTGGTGCTTTACGGCACAGCAACACAAGTAGGTTCTTTAGTGCGAAGGCAAATGGAGTAAAGTTCCTTACCCAAGTACACACCATGGTAACTGACCAGGCTGTTCCGATAGTGTGATTCGAACTCGTACCCTTTTGGTCACGAGTCTGGCATGCAAACCACTGAGTCACCGTGGCTCCCAATTATTATTGCAAATTTGTAATGTAGTACATGTATGATATTAACCAGGCCTCAACTCTTTGAGACTGTTAATGTTTGAGATGTTTCAGATTGTCAATGTTAGAGATAGTCAGTGGTTGAGATCATCATTGTTTGAGACTGTCAGTAGATGAGATTGCCAATGTTTGAGACCAACTGCCAGTGTCATCATTACAGATAAATGAATTTGTTGAGTCTATGCTCTTAAAATAAGTAACAGAAAAGAGTGAACGACAACAAGTTTAGTAAAGTTTAACAAATATATTTATTTCCCAAGAATACAAAGTGAAAATGTGAGAAAAACAACTTATGGTATTCTGAATTAAATCCCAAAATAATCGAAGAATTACAGACATTAAGTCTTAGTAATTTAAAGTCCTAGAAAAAAATTGAGAAAAAGAACAGAAAAAAATCCCAAAACTGTAGTCGATGACATGTCTGGTAGCTATTAAAGTGTTGATGTATCAACAGTCTTTTGTGGAATTACAGAAGTATAATACCAGGGTTGAATATACTATAAATTCCAGTGGATGTCTCTATCCAAGAATTTTATCAGAGCACTTTTGCATTTCCAGAGAAACTAATCAACTTGGATTCAATAATGTGAACAAAAAAGATTCCAGCCATATACTACTGGTCACAACATATAATATACAACTTGAAAGTGCTAGATGTTAAAGCACAAATGACCAAGTCCTCAAAATTACAAGATTATATAGCTGTCTACTTCACCTCAGGTCAAAATTAGCATTTTCTATAAATAAAACATTACCTAATGGAAAATAACCTTCTACAATGATCCTGATGTTTGCAAAATCAAAACCATAACCTGTAAAATTCACTTAGAAAAGTCCACAACCCTGACACAAATAAACATTCCCTTCTTCTATTAATAAGATCCTGATATTATGCCCATACACAGAGAATAATTTAGCTATGTATGAGTTGTTTACATAAAATGAAATAAAAATATAAAATAATCAATCAGGTCAAGCAGAAATGAACTCAATTTTGGGCAAGGTCAAGTCCAGCACACAATGTTACATTACAAAAGAACGTAATGAAATTTAAAAAAATTTAAAACTTACAAACAATTAAATTAAATATACATAACAGAATTATAAAAAACTTTATAACTAAATGCCACACTGTTTTGATAATGCACGTTTGCTTCAGATGTTGGCCTGCAATGTAATCCAAGTTATAAGATTATATTTACTTTTGGACCATTTTGATACCCTATGTTTTCATTCGATTTTAAATGCTAACTCTCAACCTTGAACCATCAAAAGTGAATAATTAGTAATCAATAAGGTTTGTTTGTTAGTCCACCACTGTTTTCAGTACATATTTCTCTTATATTTGTAGATACTGTCAAATATAAAAAGATGTGTGAGAAGTTTATTTTCATTTTTTCACAGCTAATGATAATCCACAAAACTGAATCCACTATGAAAAATATTTGAAGTTGTTTTGAGTTTAATGCCATTTCTCAGTGCAAAACAGACTAGTACAACTGGTAGAGGAAAAACCTGTGAAAACCATGGTGAGAACCACCAACCCACGTGAAGCTAATGGTAGACTTCTCATGTACACACAATGGGTTAGCCCAAGACTCAAACCCACGCACAGGTGTTAAATGGCAGAGATCAGGAAAGGTTTACACTTTAGACCACTTGGCCATCCAAGGCCCCATGAAAAATAGTATTGTTGAACAAAACTAAGATAAATGGTGTGATTCCATACAAAAGCCATTAAATATAAGCAGCATAAAAAAATAGCAAATATAAGTAGCATCAAGTTTCAATGAAGTTTGATGAGAATCTAAAATTTTAGCAGCTTTTCTTTTTGGGATGCAAATTTTCAAAATCAATCAAATTCATTCAGAAGATAATTTCACAGATTACTTGGATCAATATTTTCTCCATGATTCATCAAATTCTTTCAGTCCAATAAATGTTATAACTTATTATGAATCATAAATATATTATGCTAAGAAAAGAAGAAAATTTAACTTAAAAATGACATCCTAAAAACTAAAGTGAATAAAACAATGAAATAATTCAACATGGTAATGGTACAGTAAGATTTAATAATGAATTCACATGAATATAAAAGTAATCTATAACTTTCAACACTAAAAAGACTGGAGTTTCTTTTGCAAATAACTTATTTGACACTTTTTAATATTCCAAAGTGCATCTGACCTCAGAGCTAGGATTTCACTGTACAATTACTAACACCTCTTTGAATGCATAGTCCTAGGGTCAAAAGTAAGAAATAATCAGTTTTTTTACTATGAAGTATTGATAATTATGAGTGGCAGACAATTAAGATGATTGATCCAGACTGAGTAAATGAACCTTCTGAATGTGGTATAAGGGCTGATATGTTTCAAGTCTGCTCGTGGGCACTGAATGGCAAAGATCAAGTAAAGTTGAGAGAGAAACACTTATCATACAATGTTGATAACATCTTGATGAAGACAGCTACTGTTAATATAATATTTTTTGTATTGTTTTTGGAATATAATATTAGTGAAATAAGTACAGGCAGTATTTAAATTCTTAATATGTTTGGATTTGAATTGATCCGGACATGAACGATGTGAAACCTCTCAAATTACCCCCAGACTGCTATCTTTCCTTTCAGTGTGAAAAACATCAGAACTCTAGACACCACCACTACAAACACACACACATACACATAAGCACAAAAAATTCTTAAGTTTCCCCCAGAAATTAAATAAAATATGAGACAGCAGAAAATATTAAATCCTTATTGCACATAAATTAATATAACAGCAAATCAGATAAGCTCGCTCCTGAGTCTGCTCTTAGAACCTGACTTTTTGAAATACCCTCTTGTGCTATATATTTCAAAAGAGAAAAATCAAATTTAAGATAGAGAAAAAAGTTTTATCCTGATTGCACATCTATTTTAAAAACTTATTACATGAAAATAATCAACAATAAAAATGTTCCGTAACTTTTACAATGAAACACAATAATGACAAATTATTACCATTGTTTTAATAGAAGCCACTTTTTTAATTAATGCCTACCCCGCCTTTAAAAAAAAAATTCTAACCTTATCGAGGCTTATAGATTCGTTATGGTATTTCCAATAATTGAAACAGTAAATAAGTAATCCAACAATTGTTAGAAAAATCAGAACAACTTAATTGACGAACTTTTTCAGTCAAAAAGCGATGCACAGTATTCAATGCTCCTACCCCCTTTGAAAATTGCACTGCCCCAGGGCATCTATTATAATAACTATGGCATATTTACAAAAAGTAATAGCAATAACTAGATGGCTGCCATGTTATATCATTACCATTTAGGACAATCTATGTAGAATGAAAAGTCTTTAGTGAAAAGCCCATGTCCAATTATATGCACATGTTCACGGTGAATAGTGTGTGTGTGTGTGTGATTTGGATTTTTAAGTCATATCGTTATGATGTCTGCAGTGTGGCTGTTTATATTGACGTCTAGCACTGGGGAATCATGTTGCAGATATGTAGCGTGATGTCCCACCCAGTCACAAAATCCTGACAACAGGCCGCCCAGTCCTAACACTAATCTCTTAATGCTGAGCGCCAAGCAAGGAAGCTGTCAGTACCATTTCTGTAAGTCTTTGGTGTGACTCGGCCGGGGATCAATCCCATGACCTCCAGCATCCGAGGCAGACGCTCTAACCACTAGGCCACCAGAGCGGTTTCATGGTGAATAGCAATAACAAGATCTTCAAGTTGGCCAATATGGTGGCCACGAAGATGTGAGACTGGCACCATATTCATTAAGGGTGAATGGGTGGAACAATTGAATTTTCTGAATGTGCATTAGCTGGACAAGTGTGTGGAGGCAAAATCTGATCCACCCCTGTGATGGAATTTAATATCTTCTCACTCTCTCGCTTGAGGATTAAAAATTAATGAATGATGAAAAATATGGCACAGTAATGACATTTTTCACATAATGCTGTTTCAAAATCAATCAATGTGGAGATAGAAGTGTTCCAAACCATAATAAGTCATCTCATTTTGTAATCTTTTGTTCAAATACTAGGTTAATTGCCCATCCTAGGATAGGAATACAAAAAGTTAAAAACAAAATTAAAAACTGGGATGAGCAAGTCTGAATGTTTGAACATAAAAATAGAAAAAAGTAAACAAAAATATGGGATTCTGTTGTGAGTTTCGAAATCATAACCTCCTGTTTGGCAAGAGGGATACATCGAAAGACAGACAAATATGGGTGTTTATATCACAAGATTCATTTTCCTTTTAGAGAGTTATGTAGCTTATCATAATTAATGGGGAGATCAATTAAGCAGTGTGAAAACTGATCAAACTGCCATATGAAGTGATGTTATTGCATGTAGCTGATGCAAGCTTAATGTTTAAACAAAAACCAATAACATAAAGGAAACAAATCGTACATGGTAACACAATTACCTCAGATTACTCTTATGACCCCTTCTGACAGGACCCTATCTATCATACTAAATAAGAGACAAAGTAAGTAACTTCTAAACACCTCATTTCACACCTAACCCTCCATGTCAGGCTGCTATTCCCATCCATGATAGCATTCTGCAGGCAAAATTTGCACAATTCTTACATTTCAGAGCCTACAACTTCAGTTTGCCTCAACGTTTGTTGACCATTAACCTTTTTCCGAGTAAGGTAGCAACTATCAAATTTCTGCATGATATCCTTTGATGATAAAACATACAAACATGTGTTTTAAGATCAGAATCGGTGATCTGGATATATATATATTAACTGCCTCTTGTACACTATTTCGTCATAAAATTAGTTTGAAACTGTAAGTGAACCAGTAGGCCTAACGGGAAATAATGGCGGACTTCGCTAAGTCTGGGATGTACCAGTTTATTAGATTGTTTTCGTAAATCAACAGGCAAATATTTTCAGATAAATATACAAATCATTGAAAGCAAATCCAAGGTATTATTTTATTACAGATTTAACTTTAAAATGCAAATTATGTAGGTCAGAACCATATGGGACAATGCTATGTTGTGGAATTCACAAGATGTGCTTTAAGGTCTAAGCTGTTTTCCAACTTGACATGTATTTGCAAAAATACAGGAAAAAACAGCAAATCAGACACTATTTAACAATTGCCTAAAATGACTAAATGGACAAAGACAAATAAATAAAACATAAATTTGCGATCCTGTCAATGGACTGTTGTAATGAAGCTATATGGTGGGACTCATATTTTTACCAAAATGGGAGTCCTGGACTCCTAATTTTAAAATCCTAGCGAGACCTCTGAATGCTCTGCACCTTAACTGTCATCAATAAACTTCCAGGTGAAAATTATCAATCGCTATGGACTTGGTGGCCAAGTCCTAAACTAGGGCAAAAAAAAGAGCATGTCGGGTCAAATATCATCACAAGATAGGGTAGAATTAATTTTTTTATGAACATGTGCATCTTTCACTGTGGCATCACAGCACATGACATTCAATCTGAATTGTACTGGATCATACCTTTATGTGATCTCACCCAAAGGAACATGGATGTATGAAGATCTAAATAAAGTGAACAACTGCCATTTAAGGGTATGCACAATCAATTTCTAAAAAATGACACCCATAACTGAAATAGTCAATGCTGAATGCCTACAAGACCTAAGTGACTTTTACTACAGTATCTGCAAACCCTTCTATTTGTTTATACCCCCTGTGAATTTTAAATACAAAACACATCAAGGATATAGAAAATGCACAAAACTTAATCATTTCATTCACTGATGTAAAAGTTCTAACCTGATTGTCACCAGCAGGTCCTAAACACTGTCAAGTTGTTGTCACTTAGAATCAAAGAGTTTTTTTAGTAATACAGTCACGATACACAATTCAGTCAATATTTTCAAGTAACTGATGCGATGCAGTTCATTTTTTTAATAATCTCAAGAAATCCTTAAATTCTGGAGTTACAACCCTTTGAATAAATGTATACTAGTTTCTTCCTTTTAGTTGTTCAGTTTGTTTTATAAATATTTAAACAAGACATCGCAATTATTTAACAAAAAGTTTTTACTGAAATAAACTATCAGGGATGGTCCTGGCTTTTAAAAAGCTGTCGCCAAAAAAATCGCCAACCTCAATATTTGGTCGCCAATTTTCAAAAAGTGTCGCCAGATCAAGTAGTGTACATTTTTTCAAGTGTTAATTTAGTCTATTAATGTAACAGACAATGAAAATTACAAAAGATGGGTAGTTAATACTCTAATGACAACAAGCATTAACAAAATGTTACACAGTGTTACATGAAGATCCGTCGCGATTTTAGGGCTGCCCACTTGTTGAATGCAGTTTCAAAGTCTAATTTTTCACACCTGTACATGCTGATTCTCATTAAATTCTCAAGAGATGAGATGCAGAGTTTATTTCTGATGTCAGTTTTTATGAGGTTCCTCTTACTGAATCCACGTTCACAGTCTACAGTGCTGACAGGTGACACCAGTAGTCTCTCAGCAGCCCCCCTCCCCTTATGGCTAGCTTCACAAAGCTTGTAGTGAATTGCTTCCTAATTCCCAAGAATGATCACTGAATGCTGTATAAATTTTCTTGACAAGCAAAATATGATCTCCATTCCCACGAATGAAACTTACATGAGTCAACACCTGGCAATATTGGACCGTATATATAAGCATAAATTCACACCCAATTTAGGGATTCTTTCACTCCTGTATTTTGAGGAATAAATAATTGTTATTAATTATGCAAAACTGTTTTTTGTGCTATTTCTTGTTGTGGAGTTTAAGTCTCTGCAGCCGTAACATGGACTGATGGCAAAAGGAAAAGATCAATGAGTAAAATGCTGCACTGGCGACAGATATAATTGTGACTGGGATTTTTTCCATTTGCTTTGTATTTATACGCAGTAGTCGGTACTTCAAAGGTTATCAGTTTTCTATGAAGGTTCAGCAAAACTATTATATTGGTATATGTAAAAAAAAAAACAACAACAGAAGGATTAGCCATTCAATTAATTGTATCTGTTCTATTTGCGTCTTCAGAAGTCGGTCAGTTGTAGGTATAGTTCGGTAGCATGACTGACAGTATCACAGCATACAGTACTCAGCCCAGATGTCAGCATAGCAGATTATGATGTAACAATACACTGTAAAGATGGGGTTGTCAATACGAACAAAGGATCGTTTGTGTAACAGATTGATTTCAATGCATTGCTTAGTCAAGTTTGTGGCTTCCTTTCGTTCTCCCTTTTAATGTATCCAGTCCAAATCCATGATTGTATGTACAAATTAAATAACCAAAAAGTCTGTCGTCAAAAAAATCGCCAGATGAGATATTTTCGTCGCCAATAAGGAAAAAAAATCACAATTTGCGACATTGGTGAAGCCCAGGACGATCCCTGAACTATTCTATTAACCAGAAAAGGAAAGTGAGCAGTCCGTCTTCTTGTTTTCATTGAAACTTTTCATTTAGTATGAAACGTGAATAAGCTGACAGTTAAGGACCTCCTGATGACAATCAAGTTAGAAATTATAAATTGATGAATGAAATAACAAAATTCTATGCACCTATTTATATCCTTGATGTTTTTCATTTTGTAAAATTGGTAGTGGAGTACAAACTGGACAGTTGTTGTTGTTGTTGTTGTTATAGGGTTTAACGCCATTTTTCAGCACAAGATAGGCTATACATGGCGGCCAGTATTAATGGTGGAGGAAGAACCGGGAAAACCCCGGAAAGAACCACCGACCCACGAGAAGCTACCGGCAAGCTTTCTCACATATCCACATTTGCCGAGCCCGAGACTCGAACCCACGCAGATAGAGGTGAGATGGCAGTGATCCGTGACGGACAGCGCTTTAGACCACTCGGCCACTCGGGGCCCCACAAACTGGACAGAATGTGAATACTATAGGAACTCGAGAGAGAGACTAAGCCGTCTGCTTGTTTACATCAAAAGCTTCCATTTGCTTTGAAACGTCAACAAGTCAACAGTGTTAAGAAACCCCAAGGTGGCAATTGGGTTAGAAATTATAAATCAATGAATGAAATAATTTTGTGCATTTTTTTAACATCCTTGAGGATTTTTGTTTTTCAAATCGGTAGAAGGGTGCACATAAACGGGAGGGTGTGCGAATACTATATACCTGGTATCCTATTAGTCCTACAATGTAGGATGTTATTATCACATATTTATGTTTGGGTAGCACCAAAATAAAAAAAAATATAGAGTGATACGTCTTACTTTGTAGAACTAGTCTCTCATATAGTATGACAGTGTCCGATATTAAAACGGGTCATAGATAATTATGTCACTTGGAATAATATATTTCTTTAATGTCATTGCTTTTTTTTCAACATAAAGCTCATGTCAGGCACTGGAGGTTGAATGAGTGGTGGCAATGCCAAGAAGCAACTTTTGGTTATTTTGCTACGGTAAAAAGATTCCTTTGTTTTTTAATATACCCTGTCCCAAAATACACCCTAGGTTTCAATATTTCCTGACAAAGAAGACCCCAATTTTTGTTACAGGTACCTCTCTGCAGACCACTTAAACTTGGGCCCCTAGCACAGGTGACCTCGTGGTGTTTACAAGTTCGCACTTCGTGTATTGAATATCCAGTCTGGTTCCCTGCTTCGGATGTGACTTTATCTTTAGTCTGGTTCCCGGAAACTATATATCTACACTCTACTGCTCCTCCGTTCGTGTGTATCGTATGTATAGAGTGCCTGACACCCAGCTGATTGTCAACATTTCGGAAAATCAAAAGTACACCATGTACACCAAATTCCAACTTTAATTAAAAAAAGTAATGAAATTTCACAACTCAAAGGATTAGGAAAATAACACGAGTGGCTTACACACCATTGGAATAGATTTCTGTCCACTAGTACAACTGGACTTGATTTGATCTTACGCGCTTTGCCGTTTCTGGGCGTACAGCTTTCCTGTGACGTTTCGCGTCCCGCAGGCCCCTTGTCTCCTTTCCTCGGCCGGACATGTTCATGAATTAAAAAGTGCGACATTCGCACATAAAGCGGGACTGTAGTGGCTCCATTCCTACAATCCCGATCAATTGAAAATCTCGACCTTCGAGACTTAACCAGTCGCGAAAGCACTAGTTGCGTAGGCGACTTAAATCCTTTAATTGATTGATTGATCGATCCTCCGTTGCGTGACTCACGGTCATTTCCAATAGTAAACCTGTACAAACACAATATTAAAAATTCAGTAACTTTAAATTTCTGAGTGTTCATGATCTATTTTATATTTATCAGTATATACACATCCTTTATGACATATACTGTGCGGAAAAAAATACGAGCCGCGGCATTTTCTAGATTTTAATACATGTATTTGAACCAAATGCTTTTAATACCGCACCAAAGAGTCAGGTTCTGATTTTAGTAATTAGTCTTCCAAACTCGAGTCTGTAACGGGACTGAAATTCTATCAATAAAACAATGTCTCTGTTTTTCTAGTTACAACATGGATAAGCTCTCAAAGATTCTTTCTGCTAAAATCTTACGTTAATTATCAACCAATCCTGGGAAGCCAAACCAATGTTTAATATGTTTTATCCTCAACCGTTATTCTATGTTTTATCCTCAACTGGGTTTTGTTTGTTTGTTTTATTCTGCTTCTAAAGAACGCTCTTTCCATTGTTCCGTTTTTTTCTTGATACACTCTGAAGACCACTATAATTTGCTCTTCTGATTCATTACGGTTATCTTTACTTTTGTCTGTATTTTCTTCTGTACTTGTGGCTCCTTTTATTTGACGCTGCGGGTATTCTGGACCCGACATACGTAGCAAACATGTTGACCTTTATCTGAGTGCAGTAACTCTTATTCTTACAGAAGGTATGCGTACTTTCGAAATGACTCAGAAAATCTTCGACGAGAAGAGCAATCTGTTGTGATTCTTTCATTTTCACAGACTGAACGTTGAATGAGCACGTTCTCTTAGGGTGAAAAGCTGTGTATATAGGGAGAAAGTGTCTACCCTAATCAAATCAAATATTTAATTTTTAATACAAACCGATGACACCTAGCTGATGAGAAAGCGTAATAAACCAAGATACAACGAAGACTTTCGGTGTCACTCATACTTAAATGATGTGTTAGCTCAAGTACGTACTAGCAATTTTGAAGACAACATGGATGACTATGAATTCAACCAACACCATGTACTTCTACCACAAAACCAAAAATAGTCAAGACGGAAAGTGGTTCGGTAGCTCCTGAAGATTATTTTGGCCGTCGAGCGGCCCATAAAATGACTTGCAGAAAGTCTCGAACGACAGTTTACATGTTCACAGTGAAATTTAAAGATTTAAAGTCTAAAATGACACCAGAGAAAAAAGCGGGTTTGATTACATATTAATGGGAATCATTATTAGACGCATTGAAACGGTATGAATGAATCGCGCAGTAATCTCCACGACAGTTTTATTCCACATTTTTCGAATGATCCAACCATTAACCATTTACAAATGGTTTAAAATTTGTGACATTTATACATAATTTATATTATTTAATTTTAAAAAAGTTCATTTAAAGGAAATGTAATTATATAGCATGGGTCGGTGGGACGAAGCTAGATTACTACAGCAACAATATTAGGATCTCACCGGGAACAAAATCATATTACAAGAATCAAAAACAGATTTAAATCTCATCATAATACATAAGATCACTCGAAGCAACACAAGAAGAGTTTGTAAGGTTGTCTGCGATTGAGCCGTCAACATCGAGATTTGATTTTGACAGATTAACCAAAGATAAGAAACAAATACCATTTGAGTTACAGCTGCATGATTGTATGAAACAAGCAAAGAATGAGTTTTACAACGATGGTGCTGTTTATGTTTGGTCGACGTTTAAAATAGATGGTGATGGAATATTTATAGATTCGAAATGAATCAAAAGGTTGCTCATAAAATAATACAATATCAAAAGGACAAAAAGAAGTATTTTTCAAGAAGAATTTTTTCAGGATAATTTTTTTAGTTCAGCAACAAACACCACATGGATCACAGTGGATCATACGTGATAAACTCGACCCTGTTAAAATATCACGGCGACATAATAATGTCGTCATAATAGATAAAAAAATACCAAACCAGGAACATTTAACGGGATAGATAACATCTACTACAAAAACGCATATCCTGCTAGAGCCGTTGTTTACGCAGTTTATCACATGTATGAACCAAACATATCTGTTCATGTTATGACGAAAACAGGCTCGAGAAATTATATTGTTCAACGTGTCAGAGAACATTTTGTAAATTCGAGACGAGGAAAAGGACTTACAAAATCAAGATTGAAAAAATAAATAGCTGGGAAAACTCTCTTATTAACGAAGCTAAAATAAATGACGTTGCCACGCTTGAAAAAAAAAACACTGAATATTCCAATAATTGTGAAAACAAATAACCAATGAGATTTATTACGTAATTAACGTAGCAAAGGTGCTCCAATAACATTAATTGATCATAATTGTCATGAGTGGACAGAGTCTGTAACAAAATTACCACAAGAAAGAAAGATACGATTTTACAACGGTGATAATTTTGAGGAAATTCACAACATAAGTAAAAACAAACCTCTATCAGTCTGGTTATTTTACAGCGGCTGCATCAGTAGTGAATGGGGTCACTTTAGCGTCAAGGGGAATTAGCATTAAAAAACACCCTGGGTCACTTTGGCGTCAATGGGAAATTTAACATTACGAAAACCCCTGGGTCACTTTGGCATCAAGGGAAATTTAACATTACGAAAACCCCTGGGTCACTTTGGCGTCAATGGGAAATTAACATGGGAATAAATTGTTGGTCTGTTGAGCGTCAAGGGGAAATGGAACAGGGTCGGGACCCTATTTTAATAAGGTTCCGACCTGATGGGTCTATGGAAATGGAACAGGGGAAAAGATTGAAACAGGGAGGGGTCTCTATTTTTTTTTTTAAAAATAAAAAAATAGAAAAAAGGGGTAGGCAATTGAAAGTCTATCTCTTTTCGAGAGATTGGAATGGCCCTGAAAAGGGCCTTTGGGTTTATGTTAATATGCCCTTAACATAAAGGGTATCTGCAAGATCTTCTTCGTCTTAGGCTTCGTCTATGGAAGGTCCATAGACTAAAACTCTTTTGAGGCATCCTTGCCTCTCCACGTAAATCCTACGTATCCATAGGCTTGTGGCGGTCCTATGGACAACGGTCCACTCGGATCGGACATACATCGGTATGTCCGTCCTGAACATCATCGTTGACACAAGCGTAGAAGATTGCACATCGGTCCACATGTTGAGGCGCCGAGAACAAGTGAAGGAATGCAGTGAACTGCACTTATTTATAGGGAGAAAAAGGATTGAAACGGATTGAGTTTGCTGACCAATCCAAACACGCGTTACAAAATTCAGTCATCCCGCATCCAATCCGAAGAGAGCAGTCTGTGACGTCACGTGGTTTTTATAGATTCGCTAGCGCCTGTGCGCAGTCAATTCATGCGACAGTTATTCAACATGACGGAAACTCAGAAAACAATAAATTGGGGTGCACCAGCAGTGGAGACCACCCAAGGGAACCCGGACATACTTTCTGAAGAGGTGAATTGGGATCTTGTGGATTTTCTTACCTCGCAAGAATTTGTTCCGGAACCTTCGTCACCTTCATTACCGCACGTGGAGAATTTTAGACAGAGACAGAAAGAAGAATTGGAGAAATTTATACAACAGCAAAAGGAAGCGGAACAAGCTTTTCTCCTACAGCAACAATAGCAAGAAGAAGAGGTAAGAAAAAAACAACAAGAAGAAGAAGCAGCAGCAAAGAAACAAGGGTGTGAAAATCAAACGGTCACGGTACTGTTAGACACTTTAGCGGAGTTAAAAAGTCTGAAACAAATGTATCAGACTTCTTTATTACGACCGAAGAGAATACGACCTTCCCGAGCTAAACACTCCAACCCTGTGACTAAGCCTACCGTGCCACCCTTAGTGATTTCAACCAAATCATCATCATCATCATCATCAACAGTACGCAGTCCAGAAGTAGGCCTTGGCCGTGGCAAAGGCTTAAGACAGTTAAAGTTGATTGCTTATACTTACCCCTACACCAACAAAAGGCCCTTTTCAAGGCCACCCACGTCTCTCGAAAAGAGATAGACTTTCAATTGCCAATAACTCAAAAAAAAAAAAAAAACCATTTTACCCCTATAGTACGTGTGTATTAATGTGTGAGTGTACGTTCTTATTTTAAAATCAAAACCCAAAGACACTTACCATTTTATACCTAATTTATTCTTTTATAAATATTTACAATCCAATTCACAATTCATAACAGAGCACTTTAAAAAGTTCATAGACTTCTTCTGTCTCATTGTTTAGTCTCTCTGTTTTTTGAATTTCTTCACCGTCACAGTCTTTACCTCCTCTTCCTCCTCACTTTCTTCCCTTCTTCTTTTCTTCTCCTGTTTTTTTTTTTCTTCACCTGTCTTCTTTCTTCCTTCTCTTCTTCTTCCTCCGAAGAATCCCTCTCTTCTTCTGACTCCTCTTGTTTCTTTTTTGGGCAATATGGAGACCAATGTCCTATTTCTTGACAATAATAACAGGTATCTTGACTTTTGTCTTTTCTAACCCCTTTTTTTCTTTTTTGACTGTCTGGACACTCTGAAGACCAATGCCCTTTCTTCTGACAGATATAGCAAGTATCTTGACTTTTATCTCGCAAGTAAGGAGAGTAGTTCGTCGGCTGGTCTGAAGAGAATTTTCTAATGACCCCTCGCAAAGCTCTGATGAAACGTTCGATTTGTGTAGTCTTTTCCATCGTTGTGCTCGGTTTGAGAGTGAAATAAATAGTGAAAGGACAAGACAAACACCCTTTTATATACGCTGGTCTGCCATGGCTATAAATTAGTCCACGGTGTTTAAACTTGAGTCATTTGACATTTTGCTATCAAGATGAAACGATCCAATTCATTTGAGAAGAAAGAAGAAGCAAGTAAGAGGCAGAAACGTGATCTATCGCCTCGTACCAGGGCTGAAGTCTTGGCACAAATTCATGCCAGTGATTTTGAAGAGGACATGAGTGAACCAGAATCCAAACCCTCTAAACAAAGTTCACCACCCTTAGTCAACCCTGAAAAGTACCTTTCCATTCAAGAGACGGAAAAGAGTCCCTCTAGAAAATTTAGAACCACGGCTTACAAATACACGGTGAAGTTTAAAGATTTCAAGTCCGAAGTACCGTTAGAGAAAGCAGAAGGGTTCATCACCGAGATGTGGGATTCTTTGCTCACCACACTTAAGCGACAATGTCAACCCAAAGAAGACGATCGCTTGAGACTTTCCATACAACACGACGGCTTGAAATCCCCTGTTTGGATCGAGTTTAGCAGCCCTGCAGAATTGACCGCTTCCAAAGTCATGGACAAGATTCAACACGTGCAACAATCCAATGACCAGTTTGACATCACCGATGGAAAAGCCACACTGGACATGACCCACGTCTCTCCTCCTCAAGGGACTGGCCGCAAAAAAGTCTTATTGGTGAACGACCTTCGCAGCACCAAAAAGAGTCTCGTCCGAATTCAGAACCCTCAAGACCAGATGTGTTTAGCCAGGGATATCGTGGTGGGACGAACCTATGCCAACAAGAACGACACGGCAGAATGGAAAAGAGCCTGGAAAACTATTCAACAATTGGATCGAGCCAAACAACGAAATGAAGCAGAACTCCTGTTACAACAAGCCGGCCTGTCCAAAGACACACCTTGCGGCATTCCTGAAATGCAAACATTACAAGATGTCCTAGCTCCACGCTACACCTTGAAAGTGCACCCTCAAGAAATGCGTGGGCATCTGTTGTTTCGAGGGAAAGACTTTAAGGATGGAAAATACATTCATGTTTATCATCACGATGAACATTTCGATACCATTACCAGTATCACCGGATTCCTGGGATACGTTTATTATTGTGAGAAATGTGACTATGGCTATAACAATCGAGAACAACACAAGCATTGTGGATCGAAATGCTCATGATGTTTGGCCTCTCCACCCTGTCTGAACGAAGGGCAAGAACCAGTGCATTGTCCAGCTTGTCTGCGTACGTTTGTCAGCCCTGCCTGTTACCAACAACATTTGAAGATGCAAGGTTCACAGAAGAAATGTGCTTGTCAACTGCTGAGATTGTGCCCTACGTGTGGACAAGGTCTACGCACCAATAGTACCAAGGCACACGTATGTTCAGGAAAGAAAAAATGTCACATTTGTCACCACATCGTGGACTTGGAACACCAATGCTACGTGCAAAAATACCAACCCCAACCAGAGAAAGAGGATGGACACAAGAAGAAAGGCAATTTCATCTTTTTCGATTTCGAATGCATGCAAGAAACCGGCATTCACGTTCCTAATTTCTGCGTGGCTCATCGAGCGTGCGAGAAATGCATTCAAGAACCTATTTTCAGTCATTGCCCTCACTGCAGCAAGATTCCTGGAGGACGTGAAAAAATCTTTCGAGGACCAAAGACGCTAGACGATTTTGCCCGATGGGTCTTACACCCCATCGACGAGACATGGAGCCAAGAGGACATCGAACGTTACGGAGATTGCCATCGTCATGCCACGGTGATGGCTCACAATTTCTCCGGATACGATGGACAGTTTCTTCTCAGATACTATACGGAACATGGTACCGAGCGTCCTAAAGTGACTTTGAACGGAGCCAAAATCATTTTCATGCAAGTGGGACAAGAACAGTTTAAAGATTCGATCAGCTATTTGGCCATGCCTTTGAGTCGAATGCCTAAAACGTTTGGAATGACAGAAATGGCTAAAGGGTACTTTCCACACTTTTTCAATACGGAAGCCAATCAACATGCCGTTCTACCCCATTTACCTGAGGCTCACTATTACGACCCCGACAACATGCGTACCGAACAACGAGAAGCTTTCTACGCTTGGCACCAGGCTCACGCCTCGGACCCTTTCGACTTTCAGGAAGAAATGCTAAAGTATTGTCGTTCCGACGTGGACATTTTACGGCGTTGCTGTGGAAAATTTCGAGAACTGTTCATGGAACACGGAGGGGTCGATCCTTTGAAAGAAGCTTGCACCATTGCCAAATCGTGTTCCTTAGTGTACCGGCAACGATTCATGCCTGAAAACACCGTGGCTGTCATCAGTCCTCAAACGACCAACTTTGTCAAACGTCAATACTCGGTCAAAGCCCTACGCTGGTTACATTACTTGTGCGACAAGGAAGACAAATGGATTCAGCATGCCCGCAACGGAGGGGGCGAAAGACCATCGGAACGCATTCGGTCGATGGCTGGGACTTAGAAAACCCCAAGATCGTGTACGAGTTTAACGGTTGCTTTTTTCATGGATGCCCCGTCTGTTACCCTGACCGCGGCACTAAAAATCAGTTTTTACAACGAACCATGGAAGACTTGTACCAGGCCACTTGTCAGCGACGCCTAAAGTTAGAACAGGAAGGATACCAAGTGGTGGAAATGTGGGAACACGAGTACGATCACCGTTTGAAAACCGATCCCGAGTTTAAACGTCTCGTAGAAAGTTACCAGTTCATGGACCCGCTGAACCCGAGGGATAGTTTGTACGGAGGAAGGACCAATGCCACCTGTTTGCTGTACCAAGCCGACGAAAAGAAAGGAGAAGAAATCAAATACTTGGACGTGTGTTCGCTGTATCCTTACGTGTGCAAATATTGTCGCTTTCCTGCAGGGCACCCGCAATTGATAACGGAACACATCGACCTGAAAAACATTCGACAATACGAAGGCTTGATCAAGTGCAAAGTTTTGCCTCCCACGAACCTATAACATCCCGTGTTACCTCACCATTGCCAAGGCAAACTGATGTTTCCCTTGTGCCGTACTTGTGCCGAAACGTGCAACCAAGATCAGCCTTGTCAGCACACCCAGGAAGAACGTGCCTTGACGGGGACGTGGGTCAGCGTAGAATTGTTCAAAGCTCTGGACATGGGATACCAACTGTTAGAAGTGTACGAAATTTGTCACTTTCCCAAGACAGAACAATACCACAAGGGTGACCCCACGCCGAAAGGCATTTTCGCAGACTACGTGGATGCCTTTTTGAAACTGAAGCAAGAAGCTAGCGGCTATCCTTCCTGGTGTCACACTCCCGAAGATCAAAAGACATTCAAAGAGAAATACTGGGCACAAGAAGGCATCTGTTTAGACCACATCGAGAAAAACGAAGGCAGGCGATCGTTTGCCAAAGTGATGTTAAATTGCTTGTGGGGAAAAATGGCACAACGACCGTGTTTACCCAAGACGGAATATTTGACAGAACCTTCCCGCTACTTCCAGATGATTCACGACAAAACCAAATTCATGAAACACGTGGACGTCGTTCGCGAAGATTTGATCTTGGTCAATTACGAAGAAGATCTGGACTTTGTACAAGACGACCCCTTTGGAAATGTCATCATTGCGGCTTACGTGACAGCTCATGCTCGCTTAAAATTGTACGAAGCTTTAGAACTGTTAGGGGAACGTGTCCTGTACTTTGACACGGACAGTTGCATTTACATCGATCACCCGAGTCAACAGCACCCTGACATCGAAGGAGACCGTTTAGGAGCATGGACAGACGAGCACCCCGACGACAAGATTCTAAGTTTCGCCAGTGGTGGTCCTAAAAATTACGGTTACGAATACCGGGACAAACAAGGAGAAGTGCACACGACGTGTAAAGTGAAAGGATTGACTCTGAATTATCGTACCAGTCGAGTGGTGAACTTTGGCGTATTGAAAGAAGCTTTGCATTCTAGAGAAGATGAACACTTTAAAGTGACCACCTATCAACCCAACAAGATTGTACGTTTACCCACTTACCACATCCTCAGTCGACCCTTGGAAAAAGTCTATCAAATCGTGTACCAGAAGCGAGTGCGACTTCCCAATCATTTCGCCTTACCGTATGGACATGTCGGTATTGGTCTGTATATAGAAAGGAACACTAGGCAAGATAGATAGTTCATTGTGTCTACCAAGACCAAGCGAACAAGATGAATACTTTCAGAGAAACACAAAACAAGTTCAGAAAGGCACAATTCAAGTTTGGGGACTCTGAAGTGGAATGCGATTGTGAGCCTTGCGATGGGAACGATGCTGTACGTTGTGACCTTAGCGATGCCGTAAAGCATCATGGGAACTTTGTTCGCACTACCCCTATCATGGAAAATGATGCTGTGCGTGTCAAACCTGAGGGATGCGAAAGCGGTGCCACTCGTCCTCTTGGACACTTTATTGGGTTTCGTTTTAAAGGTCCACCTTCACGTCTACCTCCCTACGGATGTCATCCAGCCCTGAGCAAACTCCTGTCCATGTCACCCAACCCTCATCGAAACGAACCTGTGAAAGACGAATATTCGTTCCCTGTTCGTTTGTTGGAATACTGCGACTTTGAAAATCGTCTTCAATCGTTCAAAGGAAAATGGCCTAAGTATCTGGGAGGACCGACCCCCGAAGAATTAGCCAGAGCCGGATTTTTCTACTTGGGTGAAGGTGATAAAGTCAGGTGCTTCAGTTGCGGTGTGTCACTTCACCACTGGGAACCACAAGATTCGGCCTACCTAAAACATGCTCGTTGGTCACCGAATTGTCATTACTTACCTTTAGTGGGACCGAGACATTGAAGTAACCTACCATGTCGTTGAAGAAGAAACCAGATTGGCTAGGAGTGAAATGTTGGACATCACCGAGACCAGTATTTAAACTTCATTTCAAAAGCGATATTGAATCATTACCTAAAGAACTGCAAGAGAAGATTTACAAGGACGTTTGGCAGGGACTTGCCAGAGTGAAATCTCAATGGGTAACTGTAGAACTTTTGTGCCGAGAAATTCACAAGAGGAAAGTGAAAAAAGTCAATCATTGTGTTAGATTTCTCTGGGTCAAGTGTGCTTTCGTCCTATTATATCACTCTAGACCGTTTACGTCAAAAGAGTTCAGTGAGATTCTTGGACGTTACCCTGAATGGCAGTGGTCGGAAATTACTCACTATGTGGATTACCTTTGCTCTAGGAGAAGATTGTGAATTGTACAGACTGACCTATTGATGGATACTTTACAAGAGAACATTTGTGCTTTGCCTGTGGAGTTGAGAGAACGCATTTACCGAGAGCTGGTCAAAATACAAGTCAAACGTAAAGAACAATTGGATCCGTTACGTCACCAGATCTTTAACCACTGGTACCTGAATGGTATAAGAGGACTGATTCGTCAGAAATTGTTTCAGTGGTCAGACCTTGTTCATCACTTTCAGTTAGTGAATGAATTAAATGTTCGTAATGTTGGTTACTTCGAGATTCACCTAGAGCAACGTATTGAGGAAGACTAGTTAAAGGATTACCAACATATTTTACGTGGAATCTGCTTAGCGGAAGACGAAACATCCAGAAACTCTGAAGTGTAGGTTACAGTATGCAAGATTTAGATTTCCTGCTGGAGAACGAAGATGTCTAGTTAGAAAGTACCTTTATTGCTTCCGAAATAAAGAGACTATACAATCAGGAATCCATGCCACGGCTTATGTCACAAGTGATTGAACAGATTCCGTGGAAGGAACTCAATGGCCATATTCAAACCGTGGATCATTACCATCAATTATTATAAGAACTGTATCCATTCAATTTGGGACGACGCATAGCGTGTGTCTTAGTGACTTGTTTTCTGGGATTTCGTTTACCAGCCGATTCCTTGTGGACTCTTTACGATCAGTACTTACCACCCCAATGGCCTTAAATGGTCACGAAAGACTCCTTTTGCTCAAAGCCTTACGTTTTCATCTGGATACTTCTCGACCTCAACAGGAAAAAAAGATTCGTCAACTTTTAGCTACCGAAGACGTGTATGACGATGTGTGTGTAGCTTGTGACCTACCCCCCCACTGGACAGATGTTCATGACTGGAAAAAGGGGGGTTTTGAGGCTTGGACCCATGAAGTGGCCCAGTATGCACAAGAGTTGTTCAAGGAAAAAAATTACTTTTCAACCTGTGTTAGTGACAGTGCCAGAAGAACCCGTCACCGAGAACAACCACTCGCTTCAGGACAGGACTGTCATGGACATTCATGAAAGGTCATTCCGGGAGAACACTTGTGTGACAATACCTCATGTAGAGACTGTAAGAACATTGCACACTGTCCCTAGGACATCTTGGTTGCCCAGAACATGTTGTACAGAGACTTGTTTATATTCCACTTTGATCGTTGTGATGTGTTTTTTATTCCTGTACATAACTATTTGGCTTTTATGTATTTTTCTCTTTCGTGTTGTTCATATTTGAAACATTCAATAAACGTGTCCTGAAAAAAGTATATAAACTCTCGTCTTGTTTGTTTTCGTGTCACAAGTGACATTCCTAACACTATGGCCACCTCTGCTGTCTCTGCTCCCTCTTCCTCCACTGTCAAAGTCATCGACGAACACTTAGATCGTGCCAGTTGGGAGGCTTTTTATCTTCGCCATCCCTTTAACATGCTCATTGCTGGACCTAGCGGTTCAGGCAAAACCGAATTCGTCAAACGTTTGATCGAACATAAACATCATTTGATCGATCGTCCACCTCAACGCATCGTGTGGTGTTACAAAGAGTGGCAATCGGCGTACAGCCTCTTGCGAGAAAGTCAAGGCGATTCCATCGTGTTTGTGGAAGGCATTCCTAAAGAAGACGACGGCATCGTCTCTGACTCCCGTCAAACCCATTTGGTCATTTTTAACGACATGTTAGGAGAAGACGAAGAAGAAATTAAACTGTGGTTCACGCGCAAAGGGCATCATCGTAATGCCAGTGTCGTTTACATCACTCAAAATTTGTTTCAACAAAGTAAAGCCCATCGCACCATCAGTCTCAATGCACATTAAGTGGTCTTGTTTAAAAGCCCTCGAGATAAATCGCAAGTGCAAGTCTTAGCCAAACAGTTACGAACACCTTGGCTGACTCAGGCGTACGACGATGCCACTCAAACTCCACACGCCTATTTACTCGTCGATTTGAAACCTACGACCCCCGATGATTTGCGATTTCGTACCCACTTGTTTCACCACTGGTGCCAAGACGGAGGGCCTGTCCTGTACACGTTTCTGCCCTCGACTTAACTTCACTCAACAAAAAAATCTATAAAAACCTCAGACACTTTTCGTCTGTCTCACACAGTTTGAACATGACGTCCCTTCAGTCGCATCTTCCCGTCAAATTGATTCGTGCCTTGTATGGCATCAGTCGAGAAAAAAATCCACAAATACGGGCTCGTGTCTTAGAAGCTAGTCTCAAAGAAGTCTTACGATGGTTCACGGTGACAGGATCATTCAGATTCCTCATCAAACCAAACGCTTTTTTGATCGAAACAAAGTCGCTTTGACCCAACTGGCCGATCCTCGCATCGACACTCAAACCAAAAGACAAATCATTTTGAAACCTGGAGGGAGCGGTATTCTAGGAGGGGTCATCATTCGCTCTCTCTTAAGATGGGATCCTAATGCTCCCAAACTTCTCCCCAAGAAAAAAGTCAAACGAAGCTCCAAGAAGAAGAAGAAAAAGACCAAGTCCCCAAGGAGACCCGTGTCTCCAAGAACTTCTCCAGTGGCGGGACCCTCCTCTTACCAGACACCACCTCGGAAAATGAAAAGCCCCCAGAAAATGAAACAGAGAAAAAGTCCCCAGAAAAAGAAAAGTCCACAGAAGAAAACTAGTCGCAAGAGAGGCACTTTAGCCAGGACGCAACCTTACACTCGCAAACGACGACCTGCAACGGAGGTAACCGCGTCTCCGCTAGCCTCAGGTTCATTCAGTTCTCCGTTGATGTCACCAAGAACTGAAGAGTACTTGGAGACGTTGATAACCCCAAGAACTTCTCCAGTGGCAGGACCCTCCAATTTAGTGGCAGTGGCTGATCCTCACAAAGTACCTTCTCCCAAAATCAAAGTCCAAGAAAGATCGGGTATGTTACAAAGTTTACTGGATTTGTCCAAGCAAGAACTGGCTCGATTTAGTCCGTTGAGTACCCCTGCACGACGTGTCATGCCTGTCATGAAGTTGATACGACGTAAAGACAATCAGTGGCGACGCGGTCCAGTATAAAAAGGTGTGTGTGACCAAGTCGAGGTATCAGTTTTTTTGGTGCTCCTGAAGACTCAAAGATGTCACCCTCCAGAAAACATCCCTCTTATAAAACCCAAGGAAAGAAAAGGAAAGGACTGCCACCACGTTTAGTCAAACATGGGACATGTTATCTGTCCTGTCCAAAGCTTCTCCACCCCTACGAAAAAACTCATTCAATCAGCCTCCAAAGAGGTCATTGATACCGTGTGCGAATGTTGTTTGAACGTCTTGAAAGGTACGATCCCTTTGTCCAAACACCAGAAACAATGCTTAGGCAAACATCGTCACGTTCTTCGCCAAATGGTTCAAAAGAAAATTCCCATTCGTCAAAAGAAGAAGATGTTGGTCCAACGTGGAAGAATTTTACCCCTCTTGCTAGGCCCATTGCTGAAAGGAGTCTTGGGAACCATGTTGGGAGGACTGGTGGGAGCAAGATAAAAAGGCCCTCTGAAGTCCCAAGATCTCAGAATCGACCCCTGACATCCCATGGAAGGACGAAAACTGGCTTTAGTGCCTTACAAACGATGGATGGAATACCATCGTTGGCAAGAACAACGCACCCCGCATTTACCTCTTAATCCCAATTTGAGCGAGATGTCCCAGATACAACACGAATTGCAGTCCTTAATGGATCGCCAAGATTTGTCCGAAACAGAAAAATCGCAAAAGTACGGTCAACTCTTGCAACGACTGCAACTCTTCCACCAGAAAGCCTCAGACGAAACAGCTCTTCCCACTCTGAAAGATTTTAAGACCTTGATGAAAAGTCCAGCACCATCACCACTACCAGTGACCAAGACAGAAAAAGGAAAAGAAGAAGAAGAAGGGTTTCAAACTCCTCCAGAAAAAGTATGCAAGTTAACAACACCACCTACCTCCAGAATTGGATGGATTAAAAAGATGATGACCACTCCATCTTCATCAGAAGACAAAACGAAAGTGAAGACAGAAGTGAAACAAAAACCGATATTCCCCGCTCAGACATCCTCCTCCTCGACACCTATTCCTGGTCGCACACGCAAAGCATTGCAATCCAAGAAAATACCCCAAGAGAAAAAGAGTAGCATCCTCCAAGAGTGGGTGTCTTATTAACACACAAATAAAAATGGAAAAAGTGTTAGCCAGCATTTACTACGATCCCTCCCATCCTGCAGGTTACGCAGGAATTCAAAATCGAGCAGCGAGTTAGTGAGAGCCCTGCAACGAGTGTTGAAACAAAGTGATCGCCACCCTCTTCGATGGCAAACGGACAAAGGCACCGAATTTCTGAACCAAGCGTTCCAAAAAGAATGAAAGAAACGTGACATTCATTTTTTACCACCGAGAATCCCGAAACCAAAGCCAGCATCGTGGAACGTTTTCAACGCACTATGAAAGAACGCATGTGGAAATATTTTACGCATCACCACACTCTGAAGTACATCGACATCTTACCGCACCTGGTGCAAGCGTAAAACCAATCTTGCCATCGAAGCATCGGACGTACCCCGCAAGAAGTGACTCCCGAGAACGAAGTGTTGGTGTTTGAGCGCCTGTTTGGTATGTCCCCGACGAGGGCTGCCCCCAAGGAAAGTGGAGTGTTGACCGTAGGAGATTGGGTGCGCATTGGCAAAACCAATCGCACTTTCGACAAAGGTTACTTACCTAACTGGACGACCGAATTGTTTCGTGTCACTGGACGAGTGCATGGCCGTGATCCTGCCGTCTATAAATTGGAAGACATGAACGAACAAGTGCTCAAAGGAACGTTTTATTTGCCCGAATTACAACGTCTCACCAAAAAAGAAGACGACGTGTACGACATCGAAAGCATTCTCTAACGCAGAACCCGTAAAGTAGGCAAACGACGTGTCAAAGAAGTCAAAGTACGTTGGAAAGGATATCCACCCAGTTTTGATTCTTGGATCGACGCTTCGCAAGTCACCGACTATAAAAAGAAGTGACCATCATGCCCTTTCACGCAGACGCAGCTACGTCGACCACTCCTTCACATAGTTCTTCTCTGCAAGATTTACAAAAACAACCTTTGTTGGTGTGGTGTGGAGAACGTGTGCCTAAAACGCAAATCGTTTTTTTCTGCCAAATCTTCGTGGTGTATTGTGTCATCGGGGCAGCCATCGCCAATTTAAGTTTGCAACAAGACGACAAACAATTGTGGACCATTTTATAGAGCAGCTGCATCGGTTACCTGCTTCCCAATCCCTCCCTGAAATTCTCCTCGAACGGGAACAACGGGAACCTTGTGTCCAGTGCCAGTGTCAGTCACCACTCCAATAACAACAACAACCCTATTTTGGGCGGAGACACTCCTCTGACGTCCAGTAACCCCTCGGACAGCCACAGAACTCTGGAATTATGAATCACCAAAACCAATTTTACTTAACCTTACCCAGTGTCAGTTCCATGGAGGTGTTTCCCAAGAACACGTTGTGCTGTTACACGGCCAAATTACCTCAGACCATCCCATTAGATCACGAAGCCCATTGGGAAGTGGCTTTAGTAGAAATCATTCACCCGACCCAAGTCCTCAATGTCCTTCCCAATCAAAACCTTTTTGATGTGGAAGTTCATGACGAGCAAATGCAACAGTACTTGGATACCCATGACAAATATAAGATAAAAACCATTGGCACACAAAATCAAAAGTACACCACCTATCACTTGTTCATTCCCCCAGGCTATTATTTTAGTGGTCAACATTTGGTGAGCACCATAGCCTCCAGGTTTAATGTCGTGTTTCTGAAACTCTGGAAAGTTTCAAAAAAAGCGTCATCATGGAATACCACAAATCAGCTCGTCGCGTCTTGATGAAATTTGACGGGAGTAAAATCGTGTCCATTTTATTTTGTCCTGAATTGTTTAACATGTTGGGCGGAGACATGGACATGAGAATGGCCATGCCCAAGAAAAACGAATTACCAATCATTTACGACAACGAGTCTTTTAGCAAGTTATTTCGTGCCCCGGTAGAACTCAACCAAGGACTGAATTTGATGTTTGTGTACTCCGATGTGGTGGAGTACAACGTGGTGGGACACACCTCTGTGCCGTTACTGCGTGTCATTCCTTTCAAAGTGGATTCTGCCACGAACGCTGACGAGGAAGGTGGAAACACTTACCACGATCACCGCGAATTTGTACATCCTCACTATTTGCCTGTCAGCAAGTCGTATTTGGACACGGTCAACATTGCTATAAAAGGAGATCTGGCACAAAATATTTCATTCACCAAAGGAAAAGTCACGGTGAAACTCCATTTTCGAAAACGGTTCTCTCACGACTCGTGAGTCATGTATCCAGTGTACCGAGGGGTTGCTCGACAGCGAGGACACGGCTTAGGAGATATGCTGAAATCGGCCTTTCGTTCGGTGGCCCCAATGTTGAAACCGATGGTGACACGGGGATTGCACGCCTTGAAAGATGCGGCACTGACGCAAGGCAAAGAATTTCTCCAAAATGTCATCATCGACAAACAAAATCCTAAAGAAGCCTTCATGAGGGCAGGCAAAAATGTCTTGCTGCAAACGGGCAAAGACCTTTTGGGCCGACGAGAAACACCTATAAATGCCCTGCACGCTACCGAGTCAGGCATTCAGCAAGGACAAGGGAGAAAGAGACGACGATAAAACACCCTTTCACCAGACTTCACACTTCTAAAGCTAGAAAGGTAAAGAAAAGAAGAACCGTCCGAGACTTAGACGTTTTCGATTATTGAGACACAGAGAAAAATGATGCACCGACAGTCTTGCGCTTGTTCCAAGTCGGAACTGGATCTGTTTGCCATACCCCCCACCGTGATGACGATGCAAGAATCCCAATGGGTGGAATTTCACCCCGTCTCCTCTTTGACGGATTCTGCTCCCAACGAGTTTGAAATCAAAGGACAGCCCGAAGATTACATCGATCTGAATAGCAGTTACCTGTGCTTGAAAGTGAAAGTGATCAAAACGGACAACGCCAATCCAGGAGGCGATGCTAGAGTAGCTCCTGTCAACAATTTCATGCATTCCTTGTTCAGCGAAGTGGACTTGTACTTGAATAACAACTGGTCAGCAGCAGCATGGATACTTACCCATATCGTGCCCAACTGGAAAATCTCTTGACGTACGGAAAAGAAGCCAAGAATACTCATCTGGATGCTTGCGTGGTATGGAAACCTGACACGGCAGGTGTAGGCACGTTTAGCGACACAGTCGTGACAGAAGATGACAATCCTCACAATGTGGGGTTTAACGACCGTCGTAAGAAAATTCTGCAAGGGCGAAGTTTAGAACTGATGGATCGTTTGCATTTGGACATGTGGTTACAAGAAAAGTATTTGCTGAACGGGGTGGATATCCATCTGAGACTGAATCGTAGCAGTGCCGCTTTCCATTTGATGGCCCATGCCAATGAATACAAAACTATGATTCAAAAAGCCCGACTTTACGTGTGTCGTGTGGAAGTGTTACCTAAAGTGGGAAACGACGTCAGTCAGACGTTAAGCAGAACGACCGCCAAGTATCCGATACGACTCGTAGAAGTGAAAACGTTCACCATTCCCGCTGGACAGCGATCTATGATCGAAGATCATCTGTTCCAAGGACAGTTACCCAAGCGTTTGATTGTTGGTATCGTCAGGAATTCAGCCTTCAACGGAACCCACGATCAAAATCCTTTTGAGTTTCAACATTACAATGTGTCCAAGATCGAAGTCAGTCGCGACGGCAAGACCTTGTGTACCCGACCCTTTGAGCCTAACTTTGGTGTCGCGAAGAATTATTTGAGATCGTACTTGTCCCTGTACGAAGCCACGGGACAGTTAGGAACCAACACCGGTCATGGTATTTCGTACGATGATTATGCAGGAGGCTATGCTTTGTGGGGTTTTGATTTCACTCCAGACCAAGGCAGCGACGAGGGACATTTCCACCCTATAACCTCGGGTCAGATTCGTGTGGAACTTCAGTTTGCAAATCCACCTCCAGATCACACAGTGAACGTCCTCCTGTATGCAGAATTTAACAATATCATAGAAATCAACAGTTTAAGAGAAGTCATTCTAGATTATTGGAAGCTATGGAAGACTGTTATCCCTCTTTACCTAGTGGAGAAACTTTGAAGATGGAATGTAAGGACACCGTGGAAGAAGAAGAAGAATCCCAAGACGAAGAAGTTATCATGATGAAGTCAAGATGGCCAGAACAAGAAGCCCATTTAGTCTCCTGTTTTGCTACAGTCCTGGTAGATATAATGAAAGAATTGATCAAGGAAGAGAGCTATGGATGTCACAACGATCATCCCAGTCAAATTCAACACGACAAATGTCTGATCTTAAGTCAAGAAGAAACATTGGACGAATATCTGGACAAAGCTTGGGATCACATCGAAATAGAATTCGTGTTGAACGAGTGGTATAAAGGCTTGGATTAACATTGTTCTCCTCCATTAACGTCTCTGGAGTGCCGTCGCATCGAATCTCTCTTTGACCAGAGTAAGAAGTAGGATCTAAACGCCTTTTACTTGTCAGACATTTTCAAGCAAAAAGTCAGGATCGAATTGATCACTTATTATTACCTGTGAAGAAGAAGGAAAAAAAACACACAAAACATGGATACCTGAGAACTTTATTACCTTTTGAACCACAGTTCGTACACTGCTTCTTGGAATCCTGTCGTCTGTGCTAAAGATGAACTCCTTCATCGTAAACCTCAAGACCATCTAGCTTATGTGATCAACACGGACGACAGTCATCTCCCAGGAACCCACTGGGTAGCCGTCTACTTTCCTCAAGAAGGATGTGTGGAATATTTTGATTCGTATGGATTGCCTCCTTTGGAAGACGATATCATTGACTTTATGAGAAGAAATACTCAGACCACCCGATTCAATAATGTGAAATTACAAGGCACAGATTCCTTGGTGTATGGACAATATTGTGTGTATTTTCTGCATCATCGCAGCCTTGGTTATTCCTTAGAACATTTAGTGACTCATTTTGATCCTCGTTCTTCTTCTAGAAACGATGTGAAAATAGAGCAATGGTTTTGTGACCATTATGCTTATCTTTTGTCTCAAGCTAGGAAACGTAGTGTCGATCAATGGCCTAATGACTTCCAACAGTGGAAATCACAATTTCATTCACAACGTTGTCAGCCTTGTCCAAAATAATGTGTTAGTTGGAAAAAAAATGTTTGTGTTTTGAAAAAAATGTTTGATGTCATATTGTTGGATTATTGTTAAAAATGTTATAGTTGTTTGTTAGTGTTAAGTGATTTTGAATAAAAAAAAATGTTGTTTTGAAAAAAAAAATGCCTTTGTCTTTTGTTTGGCTGTAAGAATTTTGATTCATGCTCTTTGACTTCTTACTATCCCTCTCATGGCACTCATTGAACGTTCCGCCTCGAAAATCGTGGAGGGATGTTTTCCTTCACGTCCGCGCTTTGACCTTAAAGCCGAGGTACCCTCCAGTCTAACCATCCATTGTCGACTCATCCTCCTAAGAAGATGTGCTCCAGAATAGCTAAGCTAAACGAAGCCTACGTGAATTTGCATAGGGTCAGACACAGTCTGATACCGAAGCCAGAAGAGACAGAGAATGTTAGAATGTTAAAAGTCATTGAAGACCTGATAGAAGAATTCTTCAGAGAAGAAGTGAACAGGGAGAAAGAAGAATGGACAGAGAAGTACAGACTTCAGAAACAACAGAGAGAGCAGCAACAGCAACAACAACAACAACAACACCAGCAGCAACCTGAACCTGACAGAGGCTTTGTCGATTGTCGTATCGACACCAAAGAGTTCTTCTTCTTTTTCCGAAGAAGCAGACCTATCGTCAGAAAGTCTATCGTCAGAGGACGTCGCATTCTTAGAATATAAAAGATCGCCATAGCTTCAACTTCGCACACAACAAAAACAGCCCTTTTCAGGGCTACCCCAATCTCTAGAAAAGAAATAACAATCGACTTACCAATGTGTGTATGTAGAGTAGTGTGAATATAAACACTGACTCTTTTTTTCCTAGTGTGAGTGTATATGTTTATGTTTGTAAGCACTCAGGTACGTTTGTGGGAATAGTAGATTTGGGGTTTGTTTATTGCTGCTCCGCGTATGTGGATAGTATATTATTTTTGATGAAAATTTTTAAAATAGTAATGGGTAGTAAAAAAGTGAGTGAGTGTTTCTTTTAGGTCCGCGCGTTGTTTGGTTATGATCTAGGTAAGATAAATTCGTCAATGCCACAAGACCAGGTGTCCTAATATGACGTCATCGCTGCCGACAAATTGTAGCGGGAGTCACATACTGCTTGGTTTGACACCTTGGGCATTTCAATCCAACTAAGAAACACGAGCGAGTGTGTGGTGTGACTATTCCCACTCATGTTTATTAGCCTTTCAGTCAGGTTGTTAAGGACTAGTTAGTCCTACACCTGAGTGGCTAAATTAAAAAGTACTCTTTGAGTACATAAAAGCCTGGGGGATGACGCTCCTTTTCCTTTCTCCAAGAGTAATTAAAAATCACGCAGTGCGTGAATAAGCAAGTGGTACATGTTCAAAAGAACGAAAACCACTATAATCCAACTAACTAACTAACTAACTAAATTGTGTGTTTTAGCGGGATGTTTTCCTTCACGTCCGCGCCTTTCGTATAAATTCAAAACTAAATCGTTAGTTGGGCTACCCATCGTCGACCTATTAACAGCAAGACAATGAATACAAGAATTGTAAAGCTTCTAGAACTCCAGATGCACCTGGAATATGCCAGGCGTATAGTGAATGAGCTGGCTGCAGAGGCCATAATAGAAGAGGCAAGGATAAAGAAAGAAGAGGAGGAGAGAAGACAGAGGGAAGATAAGGAAAAAAATAGGAGAGAGGATGGCTTACAAGATACCAGAGACAGAGGATTGGGGTGCTGAAGCCAATCATCCTCCCTCTGCGCTCTCAAGAAAAAAAGTAAAAGGAGACTGGAGAAGAAGATGTGTGTGTGGTGCCAGGCCTGGAAGGTGCCATTATTAACCAGGTGTCACTGGAGTTCAAAAACAGACAGCCCTTTTCAGGACTACCCAAACCTTTAGAAAAGAAATAGTAATCGATTTGCCAATGTGTGTATGTAGAGTAGTGTGAATATAAACACTGACTCTTTTTTTCTTAGTGTGAGTGTATGTGTTTGTGTTTGTAAGCGCTCAAGTAAGTTTGTGTGGATAGTAGATTATTGGGTTTTGTAAGAGCTTAAGCTGGTTTGTGTGGATACTAGATTTGGGTTTCATTTTAATGCTTTACGTGTGTGAATAGTAGATTTGAGGTTTGTTTATTGCTGGTTCACGTATGTGGATAGTAGATAATACGAAATGAGAAAAGTAGGGGATGTTTTCCTTCACGTACGCGCTTTAACTATAAGAACCCACAAGGTTCAATGTTAGAACCATTATACGGAATAACCAAAACGAAGATGGAGGTGTCACAACTATTTAATGATTTAAGGCATGTTTATTTTTGGATGGTGGATGGGGAATATGGAGTTGAAAGGATTGAAAGAGATTGGAAGTTAAGAACAAGTCTGCACTACGTGAACGAACTAAAATTATCTAGAAAGATGATAGAAGGATTAATTGAAGAAGAAGCGAAGAGATTGAGAGGTCTGATAAATCCCCCTTATGTCAGAGTGGGGACAATAAAAGAGGTCATGGAGAAGGTAAAATAAGTAAAAAGGTTCTTGGAAGAGATAGAACAAAGGTCAGAGTGGCCCTTTGTCAAAAGGAGTGTTGAACAATTGAAAAAAGGGAAGAAAAGATGAGAAAGGTGATAGATGAAGAAGTGCAGAAAATCAAGGACAGGTGGGCAAAAGATAGGAAAGAAGAAGAAAATAGAAAGAAAAAGGAAGAACTAGAGAAACTGAACGCTAACTGGATGAAAATCCAACAGAAGTTCCGAGCCATGGGTCACCCAGACTGGATACCGGAAACAGAAAAGAAGAAGAAGAAAGGAATGATGGAAAAAATAAGGGAATGGATAAAGAAGTTAAGGAGTTAGAAGAAAAAGAAGAAACCCAAAGGCCCTTTTCAGGGCCACTCATAGGTCTCGAAAAGAGATAGACTTTCAATTGCCTACCCCTTTTTTATTTTTTTATTTTTATTTTAAAAAAACAAAAAAATAGAGACCCATCTGTTCCATTTCCCCTTGACGCTCAACAGACCCACAATTTATTCCCATGTTAATTTCCCATTGACGCCAAAGTGACCCAGGGGTTTTCGTAATGTTAAATTTCCCTTGACGCCAAAGTGACCCAGGGTGTTTTTTAATGCTAATTCCCCTTGATGCTAAAGTGACCCCATTCACTACTTGCATCAAGGACGCTTGTATAAATAGCATCGACGACGAATCATTTGATCAGTTTCTTTTGCCATTTGGAGTCTTTCATCGGAAGGAATCGCTCCAATTATTTAACAACTCTTACATGATTGTGTTGACGCCAACTCACCGGCTTGCCAGAGAAATGAGACATCGTGGTGTCAGCGCATGCACATATCATAGTTTCTTTAGATGGCGAGGTGATGCATGGACTCCAGAACGAATGGGACAAAAATATATCCCGAGAATAATTATTTGGGACGAAATATGCATGGTGTCCAAAAATGTTTAAGAATTGCTTCTTGATTGGATATTAACAACATCTACTTACAATTATCATGTGTGGCGATCATGGACAGCCTCCGCCGTTTACAGGTGAATCACTACACTAATGATTGATCGACTATGCTAGCCACCACGAAGAAGATTTGTACGACCATCGATCACAGGATGAACAACTGCGACAACTGAAATCGTTAATCAGATAACAACCTGACAAAGTTCAGTGTGAAATACTGCAAACCGTAATTTCCGATACTCCTATAACAGGTTTCTGGAACTTACGGCGCCACAATGATCTAATAGTTGTATCCAGAAATAAGCGTCTGTGATTAACTTCAGCATAAATTATTTGAGTTTCAAAAGGAAAAATCTCTTGATCAACTAGCTGCATTATGTTATCGACCAACAGATACACGCAAAATATACTTGTTGATATTCCGGAGGAAAACGAAGTTTGCAAAAAAACAAAAACTCGTTCTTAATGATATAGTTTGAGGTTCCAGTAGAGACCGCACAATGGGAGTTGTCGTTAAACCCATCGTGCTGGACTCTGGGATATGCAATAACAATTAATTCGTCTCAGGGATTAACAGTAACAGATACCAATATTTGGATTGTCGATGATCGCATAGAATGGTCAAATTTAGTTTATCTGGCTGTGTCAAGAGCAAAAAGAATATATCAGTTACACAGGGTTGTTTACGTGTTCGAGTTTCCACCAACGTCACAAATAACAAAAACGTCATCAGTAATTATCGACGCAGTGAAAAACAAATAGCTAGTCGTATCATGTTCACCGAGTATTTGTAAATCTTCATTACCTTCCTGTCAATAAATCGTATTTTGAAAGTGCCGACGAAACATTGAACCAAAATACAAAAAACAATTTCCAAAAGAATCGTCACGGTGAAACTACATTTTCGAAAATGATTCTCCGTTGAATTTTAACATATATATCGTGTGCACCATGGAGTCGCTGGACAGCGAGGACATGGTCTACGATGTTTGTTAAAATGGGAACAAAATCAGCCTTTTTTACAGTACCACCCATCTTTAAACCGATGGTGACTAGGGGCTTGCATGCTTTGATGCAAAGAATATATATATAGTCCCAAACGACGTTCAACGAAATTTAAAATTTAAAAGTAGATTATTTTTTATACATTATAAATTAAAGAACAAGTGTCCCTCGAAGAAAAAAAACATTTTTAGTACTTAAAGGGGACGATTCAGCGTCAATGGGAATTAGCATTACAGACCCCCCCCCCCCCGGGACTATTTAGCGTCAATGGAAATTTAACATGGAGAAAAATCGTGGGACTGTTTCGCGTCAAGGGAAATTAACATGTGAAATAAATTTTGGGACTGTTGAGAGTCAAGGGGAATTGAACATGGGAATATGGGACTATATAGCGTCAAGGGAATTTAAACAGGGTGGGATTGTATAACGTCAAGGGAATTTAAACAGGGTGGGACTGTATAGCGTCAAGGGAAATTGAACATGGGAAAAATTGCTGGGTCACTCTAGGGACAAGGGGAATTGAACATGGGAATCGAGTGTGGGTCTGTCTAGGGACTAGGGGAATTTAACATATGGAAATTGAACCTGGTGGGTCTGTATAGCGTCAAGGGGAATTGAACATGGTAGGATTGTCTAGGGACAATGATGGTAGAGGGTCAAACACAACAGAGACAGAGACATATATACACTAGTACAAGCGTGAGATTTATATATAAAACATTACCAAGACCTGAAATCTTGCTGGGGTGTTCAAAAATTTGCATAATTGTAATGATGCTATAAATAGCTATAATCAAGGAAATGCTCAACGACAAAATGGATGTGACTAAAAGTAACGCTAAAATGACGAAATTGTCCCAGAATTTAAAGGAAAATAAACATATCCCCGAAAATTAAGTTACAATGGTTTAGACTAAAATGGATAAAATTAGTAACTACTTACAATATCAACTTGTGTGACGATCGTGGATAAACACCCATGTATCTATTTATAGCTATAATCAGCTAAAATTCATATGAAATCCCACTATCTATTTATACTACAACTTGTGGGTTATTCCTTTGCGAAACCCAACTATCTATTTATAGCCTCAGCTTGAGTGACGTTCCTGTTTATGAACTCTAGTACATATGTATAGCTACAACCTGTGGAAAACCCCAAGTCCATATTTATAGCATCAAAATTTCCAGCGTCAGTGACATCACTGTACTGGAAACTAGGGGATAAATGTCAACAGTGTTGCAAGTGGCTGACCTGAATACGCGCTACTGTAGGTAGGTAGGTAGAATGTATTTGATAGGGAAAAAGGGAGTTTTATAGGGACAAACAGAGACCAATACACACACACACACAGACACACACACACACACACGCACACCACAGAGGGAAGAACAAAAAACAAACCCAAAATATACTATTCACAGAGGGAAGAGGAAAAACCTAACAAATATACTATCCAGACGTTCTTAGACTAACACACACACACATACACATACAACAGATCGAAGAATAAAACCAAAATTAAAATATAGTATCCATACAAACGTACGCTAACGCATACAAACCCCAAATATACTATCCACACAACGTCGCTAACGCGTACAAACCCCAAAATATACTATTCACACAAACGTACACGAACGCATACAAACCCCAAATATACTATACACACAACGTCTCTAACGCATACAAACCCCAAATATACTATCCACACAACGTCGCGAACGCATACAAACCCCAAATATTCTATCCACACAACGTCCCTAACGCATACAAACCCCAAATATACTATCCACACAAACGTACGCGAACGCATACAAACCCCATATATATTATCCACACAACGTCGCTAACGCATACAAACTCAAAATATACTATCCACACGGAAGGGACGGAAAACAAAACCAAATATACTATCCATACAAACGTACCCGAACGCATACAATTCCCAAATATACTATCCACACAACGTCGCTAACGCGGACAAACCCCAAATATACCATCTACACTCGGGAGGAAGAAGAACAAGACAACCAAATATACGATTTACATAACGTACGCGAATACACACACACACAGACACACACACACAGGGAAGAGGAAAAAAAACAAACCCCAAATATACTATCCACACAGAAGGGAGATAATACTAACCCCAAATATACTATCTACACATGGAAGAGGAAGAATACAAATCCTATACCTACTATCCACACGGAGGTGAGATGTAAAAAAAAATAAACCCCATATCTACAATCTACGCAGAGGGAAGAAGAAATAAATAACCCAATATACGCTATCCTCAAAGAGGGAAGAGGAAAAAAGCCATAATATACTAACCACACACAGGGAAGAAGAAAAGCATTATACACTATCCACACGGAGTGAAGAAATAACCCTTTATATATACTATCAACATAGAATGAAGAAAATAACCCATTATATTCCATTAACACAGAGTGAAAAAGAAAAAGTTTTTTGAAAGCACCTAAACCCTCACCTGCAATGACCAACTCTGCCAAGCACCTACACCCCAACCCACCCCCAACACTACAAAACTCATTTAACCCGTTATTTTATGGCATCAGTGTGTGATTTGGGAAACATCAAGACACAAAATGATGGATGAATAGACTGACTATTGTTTATCGACTTGCATGCCTCAAGAGCGTGCTTGAAGGAAAACATCATTTCATTTCAATTCTAACTAAAACATGTTCCAGAGGATAGAGATAGGTGAAAGAGCACAATTTCATAAAGTGTGAGTAAAAAACAAAACACGTCAAACTTATTATAGAATGTCAAGACTAAGAGACACTTACGTTTTCTTTCTGGTCTATTCTCTTTTAGAAGGTAGTGTGAAATTTCACAGCAGGGCCAACGCATCGGCTCACATTGTCAATTTTTCCATTTCCATGTCTTTACTGGCACAAGTTCTTCATCATCTTCAATTTCTTCTTCTTCTGAATCCCTCTTCTCTGTTTCGTTTTGTTTCTGTTTCTTCTCTTTACTCGTAGGGCACTCTGAATCCCAGTGTCCTTTCTCACGACAGCGATATTAGGCATATTGACTTTTGTCTCTCTTTCTTAGACGAAGCAGGTATTCTGGAGACAAATACCCATTTACCTTTGCAGATATAGCAAACTTCATCAGCACTTACACACTTTCGTATGACTCTCATCAAATCAACGACCAAAAGAGTAAGTTTTGTTGCCACTTTCGCCTGTGAATTATGCTTTCGTATGACTTTTAGCAAATATTTGACCAGCAGGTCGATCTGTGCTGACTCTTCCATCTTCTTGATCGTTTGAGAGTGGAATGAATACTCTGACGCTAAGACACTCTCCCTATGTACAGGGTCCTGCTGCGTATGAAGCCTAGTCAAATGTAATTTTGCAATAAGATGAAACGATTTCATTGATAAAGTAAAAGGCAATGACGTGCCGTGTCGCCTCACACAAGAGCTGAAGTGTTAGCTCAAATCCGTGTCAGCGATTTCGAAGACGACATAACTGAGCTTTCGTCAATGTTCTCCGCATATGTCACAGAACCACGAGTCCTGCTTCACGCCAAAAGAAATTTCGTTCAGTCCGTAAAATATAGTATCACATCTGAGAAACGCAAAAACGAACTTCCAGAAAACTGAGAACGACGACTTACATCTACAACGTAAATGTATGAGTTCAAGTAGTGCGTAAAACTTAGTCAAATTAAATTTTTATAGTCAAGACGAAACGATCTCTTTTCGAACAAGAAAGCAGACACCAAGCGACAATGGCGATCCGTGTCACACAACACTTTTCAAAATGTATATTGCCAGAGGTTTGTTCTAGCGATCTGCACGGTTAAATTAAATGTTGATGTATTTTGCAATAAGACGGACACAATTTCCATGGGATCGCCCATGGCACGATTGTTCGTGCATTAGTTTAATTTTTAAAAATATTTTTTTTATATAAATCGCCTATAGGATAGACTCAGTAAAACATGGCCATTCTCGTCACTGTCTGAATAGCTACTCAAGTCAATTCGAAGCGAACGCGGTAAGAAAGTAAGTATAGCCAATGAAATGGCTTACAACGGGTGATGCATTGTTTTGTTCTAGGACTGTGTGGCATAATAATCCCTATGTTCTTGCGTTGTTATTATTACAGTGCAGACAGACTGAAATGTGAACTTACAAGCCCTCTTTGTGTGTGTTGTACCATTTCTTCTTACCACATCAAAATACTGAACGTCACAGTATTGGTTCGCGTTTTCAAGCTGACTATTTTTTTATATCTCACTTAAACATTTTAATATGAACACTCACACTCACATCGGTAGAGTCAGAACAGACGTGTTACAGTATTGAGGGGCATGTTATCTTTTTTTTTCAAACTAATAAATTTGGGGTTTGTATGAAGTAAAGAACCGAAAGTACAGTGAAACTCAAGGATGATGACCCAATCTGTCTCTATATTGATGCGTGTATTTACTTAAGAAGAAATATGACCTCTAAAACACAAAGAAATACGGCAAGCATGATTAGATTAAACACAACGATGTTTTCCTTCACGCCCGCGTAATTTAGAGTTTCAATCGTCTTTGAAAACAAACTTGGTCTCCTTTTGTAGGCTTTGAAATAATAAAAGAACTGAAAAATCTTAAGCACTTTGCTATAGATAATTTCATCAACAGACTAAACAACATAAATACCGTTACAACAATAGAAAGCCTTAAATCTTCTATCAAAAAGAAATGCATCAAAAAAATTAAAGATTAACGATAACTAACCAATGAAACCGAATTTAACAAAGGCAATGAGATGTGAAGAAATGCCTCTCACTTTGGAAAGGTAGGCGAATGTATTCTGTCATGCACCATCAACTTGAAACAAATTATAAACAGAGAGAAACCTGAATTCAAAATTCAGTTGTTATTTTCTTCAAAATTGTTTCGTTTCTTTTTTCTTTTTTTTGGAACAAATCTAAGCACTAATATAGAGTGGAAAAGGGAAAATGCACATACAAGCTTTGATATTTCTGAAAAAATGAGGGGATATTCCTAACGTTCATAACCACCTATATATGCTTGGACTTGTCTGTGACTTATCCACAAAACAAGATGTACATATTTCTGGTCAAGCTGCAAGTGTGTGCGTGTTTTTGAAAATGGTAAAAATTGGATATACAATTTTCTCGTGACACTTATAAAGTGAAGAGTCTGTGCAAGTGTCAAAAGCCAAAGTCATATAAGTTTTGTATTTTGTACGGCTTGTAAAGATTTCGACTTTAGAAAATGTGAAGTATCACAAGTTATTATCACAAACAGAAGTGGAACATAGGGGCTTGCAAGAAAGAAAATAACCCAGACAGTTGGTGTCATCAAGAGTGCTAGAGACGGTACCCGAACTTGCTTGCTTGCTTACTTGAATTAAAGTGATTTTCGCTCTAATGGAGCATGTATCACTGGTTTAATAACGCACCGCGTGATTTTTAATTACTCCTGGGAAGGAAAGAGAGCCTCATCCCCCAGGCTTTTATGTACTCACAGACTATTTTTAAATTTAGCCACTTAGGTGTAGGACTAACTAGTCCTTAACAACCTGACTGAAAGGCTTTAAACATGAGTGGGAATTGTCTCACCACACACTCATTTTTCTGTCCGAGCGTGGTAAAGGAGGAAAACGGTGCTCAGCAAGACAGCCGTGGATGTTAAGTACTCACCAAAACGCTAGCCCGTACTTATTTCAAATCAAGTCCCGTTTTTGCTAATGGACAATAAAAAGTACCAATAATGTGTTAACCACCTGTGCAATTAGTTCAAATCTAACGAGTCTGTTAAATTTCCTACTTCCTAACATATCTGTCTAATATTAGTACTTAGTGTACATAAAAATAGCCATACTGATCGTATTTAAATTATTATGTCTAAGCGACATATACCAGTTTGGTCACTGTTAGGCTTAAAAGTTAAGTTTGTTGCGGTGTTCCAATAGGTCAAGTTTGTTTCGAGAATAGTTTAGTCAAGGAGGGGTACCAAGCCAAATATGGTTCCCTTTTTAACAATAAGCAATCTTTTGGAGCCCTAAAAAAATATGTTTTTTCTGTTAGAAGGTAACACGTCTCTCTTGTGCTTTCACGTTCTTTCCCGCACTCCTAGTCTCATGATTCTTGATATCAGGAAACGCGTAGCCATGATGGGCGGTAATGTAAGCAGCGGCTTCTACCAGTTGACTGAGGGGGTATCCAGTGTAGGCTTGTCTGTAGAATTGGGGAAGAACTCTGACCCCTAATTCCCATTGAGAAGGTCTTGGTTTAAAGGTGTCTAGAGATTTGTAGGCAACGTATTGCATGGCTCTAATAAACTGCCATGCTTTGATGACGTCATATAATGCTTTATCTAGCCCCATTTCGGTGTACTTCTCAACGAGGTTCAGCTTCCCTCTCCTCCTCCTCAACCGCCTCAATTTCCTCTTCTGGTTCTGATACTAATTCTTCAGTTGAGGTAGATAGTTTCAAATCCGCTGCTATGGTGTCTGTCGCTGTTATTGTTGTTGTGGTTGTTCTTTCAGCTGAGATTGCCTGTAGTATCGGAGTGAGAAAAGAACGTAGTGCCTCCGATAATTACATCTGAGTTTGCCGTACCATTTGTCTAACATAATTGACCCTTTGTTTTGCCACCACTCTTTCCGGGGCGGGTTGTTTGTTAGGTATAGTCGGCTGTTGACTAGATGTTATTTGTGTTCTCGAGGTGGGTGGAGTGCTAACTGGCTAGGTCTGCATTTCTTGCTCCCGCTGCTGTTGCGTATATTTCTTCCCTCCACACTGAGTTCTGGGCCTAATTCTTTTAATTTCGTTGTACCCGAACTTACATTATCCATATTATCACAACAAAAAAAAAACGCACAGACCTAAAAGAAACACTCACTCACTTTTTACAGAACATTACTATTTTGAAAATGTTGATAAGCGACGGAAACGAACAACTTAGAGTCACACTTTCTAACCAAGATAAAGAAATCATGTGCTGATAGACTCACTTCTGTATTTTTTCTTCTAACTGACTAACATATCATAGGCAATGGAATGTTATTTCTTTTCGAGAGTATGGGGTAGCCCTGAATTTTTTTTTTGGAGGGGGGGGGGGAACTTGAAGCTATGGCGATCGCTTAGGTTATAAGATGGCGGCCTCCTCTGACGACAGGCTTTCTCTCAGGATAAGGTCTGCTTCTTCGGAAAGAGAAGAAGAACTCTTTGGTGTCGATACAGCTGTTGACAAAGCCTCTGTCAGGTTCATGCTGCTGCTGCTGTTGCTGCTCTCTCTGCTGTTTATGAAGTCTGTACTTCTCCGTCCATTCTTCTTTCTCCTTCTTGAATTCCTCCTTGAACAGCTCTTCTTTCAGGTCTTCAGTGACTTTCAACATTATGATATTGTCTATCTCTTCAGGTCTCGTTATCAGACTTGTCATGAAACTATGCAAATTCACATAGGCTTCGTTCAACTTGGCTAATCTTGAGCACATCTTCGGAGGAAGATGAGTCGACAATGGATGGGCAGACTGGAGACAGCCCCGTTTTTATTTTCAAAGCGCGGACGTGAAGGAAATCATTACTACACGGTTTTCGAGTCGAACCGTTCAAATAGTGTTATGGGAGGGATAGAGAGAAGTCAAAGAGCATGAATCAGGATACCTATAGTTAAACAAACCACAAAGGCATTTTTTTTCTTCAAAACACAACATTTTTATTCCAAATTACTTAACACTAACAAAAAACTCTAACATTTTTTAACAATAATCCAGCAATATAACATCAAACATTTTTTTCTAATCACAAACATTTTTTCCATCTCACACATTATTTTGGACAGGGCTGACAACGTTGTGAATGAAATTGTGATTTCCACTGTTGGAAGTCATTAGGCCATTGATCGACACTACGTTTCCTAGTTAGAAACAAAAGATAAACATTTGTCACAAAACCATCGATCTACTTTCTCATCGTTTCTAGAAGAATGACGATCAAAATAAGTCACTAAATGTTCTAAAGAATAGCCCAGACTACGATGATGCAGAAAATACACACAATATTGTCCACACACCAAGGAATATGTGTCTTATTATTTCACATTATTGAATCGTGTGGTCTGAGCATTTCTTCTCATAAAGTCGATGATATCGTCTTCCAAAGGGGGCAATCCATACGAATCGAAATATTCCACACATCCTTCTTGAGGAAAGTAGACGGCTACCCAGTGGGTTCCTGGGAGATGACTGTCGTCCGTGTTGATCGCATAAGCTTGATGGCCTTGAGGTTTGCGATGAGGGAGTTCATCTTTAGCACAGACGACAGGATTCCAAGAAGCAGTGTACGAACTGTGGTTCAAAAGGTAATAAAGTTTCCAGGTATCCATTTGTGTGTTGTTTTTTTCTTCACAGGTAATAATAAGTCATCACTTCGATCCTGACTTTTTGCTTGAAAATGTCTGAAAAGTAACCGTTTCTTCGCCTTGTCTCCCAACTCTGATCCAAGAGAGCTTCGATGCGATGGATCTCTTGAGTTGTTAATGGAGGACACTAATGTTCACGCAAGCCTTTATACCACTGTTGTAACACGTCTTCTTCCGAGATGAGACTCCAAGCTTCGTCCAGATATTCGTCCAATTTTTCTTCTTGACTCAGCATCAGGCATTTATCGTGTTGAATTTGACTGGGATGATCGTTATGACATCAATAGCAATCTTTCTTGATCAATTCCTTAATTTTTTTCTGTCAAGACTATAGTATAACAGGAAACTAAATGTGATTCTTGTTCTGGCCATCTTGACTTCATCATGATGACTTCTTCGTCTTTGTCTTGGGGTTCTCCTTCCTCAGGATCTTCACATTCCATGTCCAAAGAATCCCTACTATATAAACATTGATAAAAGTCTTCCATGACTTCTAATAGTGTAGAATGACTTCTCTCAAACTGTTGGTTTATATCGTATTGTCAAATTCAGCATACAGGATGACGTTCACCGTATTATCTGCGCGTAGATTTTCTGCAAACTGAAATTCCACACGCATCTGGCCGGATTGTATAGGGTGAAAATGTCACTCGTCGCTGTCTTGACTTACAATTCGTTAGAGAACCGTTTTCGAAAATGGACTTTCACTGTAACTTTCCCTTTGGAGAATGGAATATTTTGTCCCAGATCTCCTTTTATAGCAATGTTGACAGTGTCTAAATACGACTTACTGACGGGCAAATAGTGAGGATGTACAAATTCACGGTGTACATGATAGGTGTTTGCACCTTCCTGGTCATTGTTTGTGGTACTATCCACTTTGAAAGTAATGACACGCAGTAACGGCACAGAGGTGTGTCCCACCACGTTGTACTCCATCACATCGGAATACACAAAGATCAAATTAAGTCCTTGGTTCAGTTCTACCTGGTTTCCAAAAGCTCTGTAAAAATCCATATTACTGTTGATCTTGGGGCTCAAATTGTTTGCGACCATTTCTGCATGTCCACCCAAAATTTCAAACAAACTACCATTGAACCTTAGGGACAATGTGTCCGTATCTTGAAATTTGATCATAAGACGATGAACCACTTTATGGTACTCAATCTTCACACTTTTTTTTGGCTCTGTTCAGTGCTTTGCCAAAGGCTAAATTGAACCTGTCCGCAATAGTGTCCACCAAATGTTCACCACTAAAATAATAACCTGAAGGAATTTTCAAGGTGTAGATAATGAAGGCTGGATTGCTGGCTGGTCTTGTGTCTCCTAAAAACCCGATTTTATTGATTTCTTCCTCCAATTGGGCATTCAGGATTTCCACCTCGAAAGTGTTTTGCTTTTCGGTGATGTTTTTGATTTGTGTTGGGTGAATGATTTCCACTAAAGCCACTTCCCAATGGGCTTCGTGATCTAACTGGATGGTCTGAGGTAATTTGACCGTGTAACAACACAACGTGTTCTTGGGAAACACCTCCATGGAACTGTCACTGGGTAAGGTTAAGTAAAATTGGTTGTTATTGCTCATAATTCCAGAGTTTTGTGGCTCTCCGAGGTATTACTGGAAGTCAGAGGAGTGTGTCCGCCCAAAATGGGGTTGTTGTTGGAGTGGTGACTGGCACTGACACTGGACACAAGGTTCCCGTTGTTCCCGTTCGAGGAGAATTTCAGAGAGGGATTAGGAAGCAGGTAACTAATGCAACTGCTCAATACAATGGTCCACAATTGTTTGTCTCCTTGTTGAAAACTCAAATTGGCAATGGCTGCACCGATGACACAATACACCACGAAGGTTTGGCAGAAAAAGACGATTTGCGTTTTAGGCACACGTTCTCCATACCACACCCACAAGGGTTGCTTTTGTAAATCTTGCAGAGAAGAATTGGGTGAAGGAGTGATCGCAGTAGCTGAATCTGTGTGAAAGGGAATGATGGTCATTTCTTTTTATAGTCGATGACGTGCGAAGCGTCGATCCAAGAATGAAAACTGGGCGGATATCCTTTCCAACGTACTTTGACTTCTTTGACACGTCGTTTGCCCACTTTACGGTTTCTGCGTTTGACAATGCCTTTGATGTCGTACACGTCGTCTTTTTTGGTGACACGACTTGATTTGAAATAAGTACGGGCTAGCGTTTTGGTGAGTACTTAACATCCACAGCTGTCTTGCTGAGCACCGTTTTCCTCCTTTACCACGCTCGGACAGAAAAATGAGTGTGTGGTGAGACAATTCCCACTCATGTTTAAAGCCTTTCAGTCAGGTTGTTAAGGACTAGTTAGTCCTACACCTAAGTGGCTAAATTTAAAAATAGTCTGTGAGTACATAAAAGCCTGGGGGATGAGGCTCTCTTTCCTTCCCAGGAGTAATTAAAAATCACGCGGTGCGTTATTAAACCAGTGATACATGCTCCATTAGAGCGAAAATCACTTTAATTCAAGTAAGCAAGCAAGCAAGTTCGGGTACCGTCTCTAGCACTCTTGATGACACCAACTGTCTGGGTTATTTTCTTTCTTGCAAGCCCCTATGTTCCACTTCTGTTTGTGATAATAACTTGTGATACTTCACATTTTCTAAAGTCGAAATCTTTACAAGCCGTACAAAATACAAAACTTATATGACTTTGGCTTTTGACACTTGCACAGACTCTTCACTTTATAAGTGTCACGAGAAAATTGTATATCCAATTTTTACCATTTTCAAAAACACGCACACACTTGCAGCTTGACCAGAAATATGTACATCTTGTTTTGTGGATAAATCACAGACAAGTCCAAGCATATATAGGTGGTTATGAACGTTAGGAATATCCCCTCATTTTTTCAGAAATATCAAAGCTTGTATGTGCATTTTCCCTTTTCCACTCTATATTAGTGCTTAGATTTGTTCCAAAAAAAGAAAAAAGAAACGAAACAATTTTGAAGAAAATAACAACTGAATTTTGAATTCAGGTTTCTCTCTGTTTATAATTTTTTTCAAGTTGATGGTACATGACAGAATACATTCGCCTACCTTTCCAAAGTGAGAGGCATTTCTTCACATCTCATTGCCTTTGTTAAATTCGGTTTCATTGGTTAGTTATCGTTAATCTTTAATTTTTTTGATGCATTTCTTTTTGATAGAAGATTTAAGGCTTTCTATTGTTGTAACGGTATTTATGTTGTTTAGTCTGTTGATGAAATTATCTATAGCAAAGTGCTTAAGATTTTTCAGTTCTTTTATTATTTCAAAGCCTACAAAAGGAGACCAAGTTTGTCTTCAAAGACGATTGAAACTCTAAATTACGCGGGCGTGAAGGAAAACATCGTTGTGTTTAATCTAATCATGCTTGCCGTATTTCTTTGTGTTTTAGAGGTCATATTTCTTCTTAAGTAAATACACGCATCAATAGACAGACAGATTGGGTCATCATCCTTGAGTTTCACTGTACTTTCGGTTCTTTACTTCATACAAACCCCAAATTTATTAGTTTGAAGAAAAAAAAAAGATAACATGCCCCTCAATACTGTAACACGTCTGTTCTGACTCTACCGATGTGAGTGTGAGTGTTCATGTTAAAATGTTTAAGTGAGATATAAAAAAATGGTCAGCTTGAAAACGCGAACCAATACTGTGACGCTCAGTATTTTGATGTGGTAAGAAGAAATGGTACAACACACACAAAGAGGGCTTGTAAGTTCACATTTCAGTCTGTCTGCACTGTAATGGTAACAACGCAAGAACATAGGGATTATTATGCCACACAGTCCAAGAACAAAACAATGCATCACCCGTTGTAAGCCATTTCATTGGCTATACTTACTTTCTTACCGCGTTCGCTTCGAATTGACTTGAGTAGCTATTCAGACAGTGACGAGAATGGCCATGCTTTACTGAGTCTATCCTATAGGCGATTTATATAAAAAAAAAATATTTTTAAAAATTAAACTAATGCACGAACAATCGTACCATGGGCGATCCCATGGAAATTGTGTCCGTCTTATTGCAAAATACATCAACATTTAATTTAACCGTGCAGATCGCTAGAACAAACCTCTGATAATATACATTTTGAAAAGTGTTGTGTGACACGGATCGCCATTGTCGCTTGGTGTCTGCTTTCTTGTTCGAAAAGAGATCGTTTCGTCTTGACTATAAAAATTTAATTTCACTAAGTTTTACGCACTACTTGAACTCATACATTTACGTTGTAGGTGTAAGTCGTCGTTCTCAGTTTTCTGGAAGTTCGTTTTTGCGTTTCTCAGATGTGATACTATATTTTACGGACTGAACGAAATTTCTTTTGGCGTGAAGCAGGACTCGTGGTTTTGTGGCATATGCGGAGAACATTGATGAAAGCTCAGTTATGTCGTCTTCGAAATCGCTGACACGGATTTGAGCTAACACTTCAGCTCTTGTGTGAGGCGACACGGCACGTCATTGCCTTTTACTTTATCAATGAAATCGTTTCATCTTATTGCAAAATTACATTTGACTAGGCTTCATACGCAGCAGGACCCTGTACATAGGGAGAGTGTCTTAGCGTCAGAGTATTCATTCCACTCTCAAACGATCAAGAAGATGGAAGAGTCAGCACAGATCGACCTGCTGGTCAAATATTTGCTAAAAGTCATACGAAAGCATAATTCACAGGCGAAAGTGGCAACAAAACTTACTCTTTTGGTCGTTGATTTGATGAGAGTCATACGAAAGTGTGTAAGTGCTGATGAAGTTTGCTATATCTGCAAAGGTAAATGGGTATTTGTCTCCAGAATACCTGCTTCGTCTAAGAAAGAGAGACAAAAGTCAATATGCCTAATATCTCTGTCGTGAGAAAGGACACTGGGATACAGAGTGCCCTACGAGTAAAGAGAAGAAACAGAAACAAAACGAAACAGAGAAGAGGGATTCAGAAGAAGAAGAAATTGAAGATGATGAAGAACTTGTGCCAGTAAAGACATGGAAATGGAAAAATTGACAATGTGAGCCGATGCGTTGGCCCTGCTGTGAAATTTCACATTACCTTCTAAAAGAGAATAGACCAGAAAGAAAACGTAAGTGTCTCTTAGTCTTGACATTCTATAATAAGTTTGACGTGTTTTGTTTTTTACTCACACTTTATGAAATTGTGCTCTTTCACCTATCTCTATCCCTCTGGAACATGTTTTAGTTAGAATTGAAATGAAATGATGTTTTCCTTCACGCACGCTCTTGAGGCATGCAAGTCGGTAAACAATAGTCAGTCTATTCATCCATCATTTTGTGTCTTGATGTTTCCTAAATCACACACTGATGCCATAAAATAACGGGTTAAATGGGTTTTGTAGTGTTGTGGGTGGGTTGGGGTGTAGGTGCTTGGCAGAGTTGGTCATTGCAGGTGAGGGTTTAGGTGCTTTCAAAAAACTTTTTCTTCTTCACTCTGTGTTAATGGAATATAATGGGTTATTTTCTTCATTCTATTTTGATAGTATATATAAAGGGTTATTTCTTCACTCGTGTGGATAGTGTATAGTGCTATTCTTCTTCCCTGTGTGTGGTTAGTATATTATGGCTTTTTTCCTCTTCCCTCTTTGAGGATAGCGTATATTGGGTTATTTATTTCTTCTTCCCTCTGCGTAGATTGTAGATATGGGGTTTATTTTTTTTACATCTCACCTCCGTGTGGATAGTAGGTATAGGATTTGTATTCTTCCTCTTCCATGTGTAGATAGTATATTTGGGGTTAGTATTATCTCCCTTCTGTGTGGATAGTATATTTGGGGTTTGTTTTTTTTCCTCTTCCCTGTGTGTGTGTGTGTGTCTGTGTGTGTGTATTCGCGTACGTTATGTAAATCGTATATTTGGTTGTCTTTTTCTTCTTCCTCCCGAGTGTAGATGGTATATTTGGGGTTTGTCCGCGTTAGCGACGTTGTGTGGATAGTATATTTGGGAATTGTATGCGTTCGGGTACGTTTGTATTGATAGTATATTTGGTTTTGTTTTCCGTCCCTTCCGTGTGGATAGTATATTTTGAGTTTGTATGCGTTAGCGACGTTGTGTGGATAGTATATTTGGGGTTTGCATGCGTTAGAGATGTTGTGTGGATAGAATATTTGGGGTTTGTATGCGTTCGCGTACGTTTGTGTGGATAATATATTTGGGGTTTGTACGCGTTAGAGACGTTGTGTGGATAGTATATTTGGGGTTTGTATGCGTTCGCGTACGTTTGTGTGTATAGTATATTTGGGGTTTGTACGCGTTAGCGACGTTGTGTGGATAGTATATTTGGAGTTTGTATGCGTTCGCGTACGTTTGTGTGGATAGTATATTTGGGGTTTGTATGCGTTAGTGTACGTTTGTATGGATACTATATTTTAATTTGGTTTTGTTCTTCGATCTGTTGTGTGTGTGTGTGTGTGTGTGTGTGTGTGTGTCTAAGAACGTCTGGATAGTATATTTGTTGGGTTTTTCCTCTTCCCTGTGTGAATAGTATATTTTGGGTTTGTTTTTTGTTCTTTCCTCTGTGGTGTGCGTGTGTGTGTGTGTGTGTGTGTGTGTGTGTGTGTGTGTGTGTGTATTGGTCTCTGTTTGTCCCTATAAAACTCCCTTTTTCCCTATCAAATACATTCTACCTACCTACCTACAGTAGCGCGTATTCAGGTCAGCCACTTGCAACACTGTTGACATTTATCCCCTAGTTTCCAGTACAGTGATGTCACTGACGCTGGAAATTTTGATGCTATAAATATGGACTTGGGGTTTTCCACAGGTTGTAGCTATACATATGTACTAGAGTTCATAAACAGGAACGTCACTCAAGCTGAGGCTATAAAAAGATAATGGGGTTTTCCAAGGGAATAACCCACAAGTTGTAGTATAAATAGATAGTGGGATTTCATATGAATTTTAGCTGATTATAGCTATAAATAGATACATGGGTGTTTATCCACGATCGTCACACAAGCTGATATTGTAAGTAGTTACTAATTTTATCCATTTTAGTCTAAACCATTGTAACTTAATTTTCGGGGATATGTTTATTTTTCTTTAAATTCTGGGACAATTTCGTCATTTTAGCGTTACTTTTAGTCACATCCATTTTGTCGTTGAGCATTTCCTTGATTATAGCTATTTATAGCATCATTACAATTATGCAAATTTTTGAACACCCCAGCAAGATTTCAGGTCCTGGTAATGCTTTATATATAAGTCTCACGCTTGTACTAGTGTATGTATGTCTCTGTCTCTGTTGTGTTTGACCCTCTACCATCATTGTCCCTAGACAATTCCACCATGTTCAATTCCCCTTGACGCTATACAGACCCACCATGTTCAATTTCCATATGTTAAATTCCCCTAGTCCCTAGACAGACCCACACTCGATTCCCATGTTCAATTCCCCTTGTCCCTAGAGTGACCCAGCAATTTTTCCCATGTTCAATTTCCTTTGACGCTATACAGTCCCACCCTGTTTAAATTCCCTTGACGCTATACAGTCCCACCCTGTTTAAATTCCCTTGACGCTATACAGTCCCATATTCCCATGTTCAATTCCCCTTGACGCTCAACAGTCCCAAAATTTATTTCCCATGTTAATTTCCCTTGACGCTAAACAGTCCGACGATTTTTCTCCATGTTAAATTTCCATTGACGCTAAACAGTCCCGGGGGGGGGGGTATGTAATGCTAATTCCCATTGACGCTGAATCGTCCCCCTTAACTACTATTTTTTCAGAGATAAAATCATTTTCAACACAAATAGTCCAATGCGTGTGATGTCACATTGTCTGGCACTGTACCAGTTAGGGTACAGTATACGATCCATGCTTAAACTATAGTATGTGTTTCACAACTAAACACTCCATTGTTGCGATATTCACTCGAAAGGATTGTTACTGGATGCAGAAATTCACATATTTACTGTTATGTATTTGTGACCGAATATTTGCATTATTTGGACCAATCATAATCATATAAACGAATATTTAACATGTTGTGATATTTAAAAAAAAATATAAAACTACATATACTGTAGGAAAAATGTACCGACTATGTCATATATATGGAGTGTGACATCAAGATCAAGAAGCGATTGGTTCCATCCTAATTTCAGAAATGTAGCCTGAAACAACCCAAAAATACCTGAACAGTAGTCGTCATGGACTGGATGATGACTGTCCAGGGATTTTTTTTTTCTTTTCAGGAAAGTCTAAAACTTTTGTACACTTTTGTCAGGTGGAGCAAGAATCAGTTCAACATTGACCCACGTGCCTGTCAACGCGTATTCTTGGTAGCATGATTCTTCTTGAGTTGCACACGTACGATATAAAGGAAATAACAGTGTTACGAGATAGGGCCTTAGACAGGATGGTACAAGTTCGTCGGTGGTTAGACATAGCATTTCATCAAACTTTCGTACTGGCGAATGAACAGCTCACATCGATATGTTCTGTCTAAATTTCAGGGTGTCCGGTGGGAAATCGAGTATATTTAAACATCCAAAAATGAAACAAAGAAACGTCTATGTATTTGAATTGTTCCACTTGAGATTCGTCAATTTTGTACATCGAGCGTGTAGCACTGGTTTGTTCTCTCAACAAAATGTTGCGTGGATTCCAAGGTTCAGTGTTCACCACAGCATAGTCTTCGATGATGCGTCGTTATTCTGGATATAATGAAGCGCCAGTCTTATTCGTTTCTCCACCTTTCTATCGTTTTGTGTGTGTGTGTGTGTGTGTAAAGTTGGTCGTTTTTTCTTAGATATCGTGACCTTCTGGCCTTTCTTGATTCTGGGTGGGAAAGTAGTCTGGTCATAGCCATAGTTAATGAGTTTGGTTAATTGACCAATCAACAATCAAATTAAAATCAGATCTCCACTGTCCTGCGTACAACAGTGGAGATCTTTTTCTAATTAGATTGGACCAATTTGTGACTGAGTTCCGAGTTTTAATAGTTTAGATGAGATAAGATCTATTTCATGTCCAGAAATGTTTTAAATGTAGACCAACAAGTAGATTCCACTTTTTCTGATATTGCTGGTAGCTATCGGGGAAAAAAAGAGATCTACTTGTTGGTCTAGTTTTAATCGCCAAGGCATTCGCACGTCGTCGCACGGCCGCCATATACCTCGTCAAAAAATCTGCAGGGCGTGTAATGTAAATTTATCTGTGCTACAGTCACCTACTGATCTGTTGTTGTTGTTGTTTTTCTAGGGTTTAACGCCATTTTTCAGCACAAGATACATGGCGGCCAGTATAACTGGTGGAGGAAGAACCCTGGAAAACCCAGAGAAGAACCACCGACCCACGAGAAGCTACTGGCAGGCTTTCCCACGTACCCACGCTAGCCGAGCCTTGGACTCGAACACACGCAGACAGAGGTGAGATGGCAGTGATCCGGAACGGTGAGCGCTTTAGACCACTCGGCCACTCGGGGCCCCCCTACTGATCTGCGAAATATAATCATTTTTCAACTGCATTATTATTTGCAAGTCACTGTAGTTAAAACTTGTACAGTGTTTTACTCCTTCATCTGAGGCAGAGAAAGAAATTTTCAAATAAATAATGAGTGAATCTCATGGGTCTAAACTTTCGGTATTATCACCAACGAACTTGTTCCGTATTTACTCAGGACACACACATTTTATTATTTTTAAGCTCGGACGGATTGACTGTCTATTAAGAGTTTGAAAATAGTCGATCTCATGGATATGTCAGCTGTTTATCGGTTATGTTCTACGTTGTTTTGTGTTCACATTTGCACATGAAATCTGAGTAACATAATTCTCTCTGAATTAAAGATAACAAAGCATACATTTGAAATGTACATCCGCACTGTAACTGTAACGTAATTCATTCATAATTCATGATAACAACGTATACAATAAAAATATAAATAAAACTGAGGGTAGCGGGGTTCGATCCTGGCTCTTTTGCGTGACAGGTAGATATCTTTCCACTAGACCACAGTGATGTATCTATATCACCTATATATCATCTATATTAGATGACATTTTATATATATATATATACTTTTGCTATGGTTTTCTATTTATAGCCTAATTTTGTAATGTCAAAGAAACATGTTATTGTCCAATTTCATTCGATTGGGCCGGACACTACATTGCATCCATACTGTAACTATTCTATAGTATTCACATACCTTTCCGTTTGTTTGTGGCCCCCCCCCCCCCCCCATTTTAAACATGAAAATAATCAAGGGTATACAAAAATGCACGTAACTTGTTCATTTCATTCATTGATTCATAATGTCTAACCTGATTGTCTCCAAGATATTTTTAAGAGATTGGAATCCATAATTTACGGGATTAGAGAGTTTTAAAAAAAAAACGTGAACTACATCTCAACTTTGATCATTAGTAATTTCCCATACTCAGAGCATAAAGATCTTAAGAGATCAAAATTTCGGCAATATCACATTGCTTTCATCAGTGACTATAATATTGAGACGTATGATGGTCACGTGATATGAGAAGTCTGGTAATTAAAACCCCTGGTGCCTGTTTTGAGATGGCTTCTGCTTTCGTATTTTAATCGCCTTCTTCACCTTCATTTTCGTTATTTTGTCTTCTGATGAGATGAACTTGGTCTGACTGGGAATGATGGAATGTCCCTTGTTGTTACAGTGTTCATGTATTACCGAAGGATCTCTTCTACTGTGTTCCTCAATCCTTGTTGCCAACGCCCTGCCTGTTTCTCGATGTAGTCGTTCTCACAATCACTATATTTGATAATAAACCACACCATATTTTTTTATATTTTCTGTTTTATCCTTCACGTGTGGAAGTTGTAGTCCTAAAAAGTTATATAGTTTGTGATATTCATTGATCCCATGTTGTCCGTATACTCTAGCTAGGATTTCTGATTTACCGCGGATATATGGCATATCGATGTTGGTTCTATTTGGACCACTACTGGTTTTACTTGTTTTTTTTTTTTTGTTTGTTTTTTTTTTTTCTCTGTACTTGCAGTTTGAAAATCTACTCTTAAGATATTTATGCGCAGTGTATGAGAACTTACTAATTATCATGAATTATCCAGAGCAAGGAAGCTTTCAGTTTAACATTACATCTGCTGCTTGAAAACATATATAACAGGGCCATTTTGTCGCATAAAATCGTAGGTTTGTTACCTTAAATGAAGCCGCGAACTGCTCAACGTACCTGGGGCATAGTGAGGAATGTCATATTTTAAACAAATGTAAATGTCACATTTAAATCCAAGACGAAACTTAATATTGTTTCACATGGTCGGAATCAGCCTGGCATTTGGTCTGAATCAGCCGGTAATCTGGGCCGAATGGGCTTGTACTCTGGACCGAATCAGCCATGCTCCGAATCAGCCTTTTACCGGTACACGGCGGCCTGGTACTACAATATAAGACTCCTACCCTAAGCGACCCTAAAAACGCAAATATGAAACATTGGATGAGTCTTACATTGTACGATTTACACAGTGGCCATGCGAATAGTTAGGTCGATAAAACAGCTTCACATCTGCGATGATACTGACTGGTGGATTTAGGGGGCTGATATCGACTATTCATTAAAACCTGCACACATATGTAGCCAATTTTGTCTGCACACATAGGTGTACATTTTACACACTTACCTTTATTTCTCGCGACTGTGGAGATACCATTGGCTGAATGACTTTTTTGGCGATATGTACATTATATTTTAGGAGCAAATCCCATTTTTTGTGCCTTGTCAATCCACGTGCAATAGAGCACACACTATCCAGTGGGCATTTTGAATTTCGCGCTACATATAGCCATTACTAAATACCAGTAAGTGTCTAAAGTGTACGCAGGTGTGTTCCGGAAAGATTTGCATGCAACAAAATTGCATAGTTTAAAAAACGGGTAACATCATATATCCACGTATCGTCCATCAGTGTCAACACAGATTTGGGGACTGGGCTTCATTTTTCTGACTAGTGAACAGAACTTCCAGTTTTAATTGTCGATATCTAATTTGTCTTAGGCATTACAATATTCAGCGACATGAGTGAAATCATTTCTTTTTTTGCATATGAAAATTTTTATTTTCTTTTCAAATAGACTTAGGATTGGATAGACACGTAGATATATTAAGTTTTTCAGATGCGGTCTATTTTAGAACTGAACTGGAGAATTTTCTTGAGTTATGCGTTTTGTTCCGCATAATCTTTTTCAACTCATCATAATTATTTGATTTGTTTGGTTGATAATCAGTTTGTAATTCATTTAGAATTTATTATCTTCTGAAGACTGTGGATTGGTTAATATAAAAAAATATATTATTTACTTACTCATTCATCGACCTACCATACTACTTACATCGGGGCCCCGAGTGGCCGAGTGGTCTAAAGCGCCAAGTGTGAGATTAGACTCCGCCGCCAGTCAAACAAAAAAAGAAAAAGGTGGAGAACAACTTGCTGGTCTAGTGTGAGATATTCCTGAAAACTGACTTGTCATTCCGATGTTAAACAACACCTGAACACGCTATATATCGCCGTTATATGGGCAGTAAGACCTAGACGCTCGAAGCATAAATATCAGCGTCGAGGTCTTATATGATGTGCCCGTGGTACGTTATGAATGCGGTGCGCTATCTGCAAATCGCACAAAGGATTTCACCATTTGCAAATCGCGAACAGTGCGAGAAATTTTGAAGCGTTTTTCAACGTCGATGGAAAATATTTCATTCTCAATGGTTAATCTGAAAGACAACTGAGTTTTCTGTTCAATTTTTAAAGGTATATATTAAGAAACCGAATGCAACGTACAAATGCTTTTCATTAAAAAAAAAAATGCAAATACAAGTAACTCTCATCAACTATCCAAAGAACCCGTAGTTTCGATTATGTAATGTAATTTCGAGGGTCATTATATTCCTTCTAGATTGACATATTTAACTTGTAAAGTTGTCATTTGTGGAGGTTTTTTTGTGTTAGTCACTTCTTACCATCTTACCGTTTGACAAGCAATTAGGTCTTTATTTTTCTTTTCTTTTTTTCCCCTGTCATTTCTGGTAGCGGTACCATAAATGCCCCCCCCCCTCCCCCACTTCCAAGGGAAGTAAAGCAGAGATCTGCTGGTTGGTATAGATGAATGGCATCCATTGTTGAACTAATCCTAAATATATATGTGTTTCAAAGGAAAAAAATTGTTTGGAGTGTAGTTCAAACTTCAGTGAAAGCAACAATGTATTTTGCCTAAACAAGGAGGTAGAGCTACAAATATTAGGACTATTGCAGTACATGCTAAACAGTCAGTGTATCCCCTAGGGGTGCAAGACTGAGAGTCGAAAATCTCCTTGGTGACAAAACCGTGGGTCAGACTGAGTGAAAAGCAAACTGGTTTCAAAACTGGGGGTCAAATTAAAAATTTGGGGGTCTCTGAAGCGCAAATGAGGGTAAAGGGAAACACTGTGTTAAACTCACATGGTGAAAAATTATTCTTTATATATCACAAAGAAAAAACCTTTTCATCCCGAAATTTCAGGTATGACATCTACTTCATTATCATCATGAATTTTAATGTGAGCATCTCAGTGTAGCTAAAATTACAGAATTTGTTCCTTGCACAAAAGATTTCATTGCCATTCATATCAAGATACAGAACAACATCGCTTCCTCAATATATGCTGAGAAAGTTTGGTCTCTGCACCTAAATTCCTTAATGTTGTTCCTGGAGGTATGGAAGGGTACATGTTTGATACAGGACTAATCATGCTGTTATGGGAGCCATTATATGCCTTGGGTAAACAAGCATCGTCTTCATCAAATTGTCTAATATTATATAACTATTTTAAATTTCTACCTGATGTCTGATTATCTTATGATTTATCTAATGAGTTGTAATATCTATAATCATTTGTGCAAGAATGCTTTTGGTAATTTTATCTATATTTTGAGGCACTGAGGTACAGGTGCAGATATCATTTGAATGGACTATATTTGTTTTCAAAGTGTTGGAATCAAGTTATGATTAATTTATAATACCCAATTATGAATACCTTCACTGCTCATTTGGTGTAGAAACTTACAGGAAAAATAAAATTGAATTATAATTATCTTTTAAAACTTTGAATGAAATAAAGAAATTTAGTGCAGCACCCACTGAGTTACCTTATTTCACAATGTGGTAGCCCAGACCTTGCATTCATTTGCTGTATTGTGGAGTGGAATCAGGGCATATCAGAATTTGTAAAAGTACTGCATATACTTATAAGTCAACATTTTCACTGACAGTTTGATTCATGCAGAGCAAGGGTTTTCTTATAAGTGCAACACACAAATGATTTTATAAAACTACTATATTAAAGATAATATTAGAAACTAGATTCTTACACTATGTACTTAATACTGTAAGCATCAAGATATGCATACATTGTATGTACTGTGCTTATCTGGTTTATTATGAAGTGTCTATCAATGTTGTTTACCTATGGGCATTTACTAGTAAGTGTACTGCTTTGATTTTCGTGTAACTCAGAACAACCTGTACTTGTATTAGTGATAAATTGTTTGTTTTGCTGTACAAAAACTGTGTTTGATGCAACAAATGCTATGATTTAGTTTATATTTCCCTTTTTCATAAGCCATGTCTGATTCCAAACTAAACTGTAAAGCCCTTGGCTTGTACAAGCAGTACTGACCTTGTTTTATCAGTTGAATGAACTGCAAATTTGAAATTTTCTCAGTACCAGTTAGAGTCCTACAAATCCCTGTGTATGTCCAACCTTTGCACCTCAGCCTGAGAAGGTAGAACCAATATTGTTTACTCAGTTAATAACACTTTGATTGAGCTGAAAACTTGATACTTGCTCAATGCCAAGTTCATTACTCACTTGACATAGTTTATTTGAACTCCCTGTGATATTCCGTACAATTGTATGTTCAAAGTGTCACTTACAGAGCCCCGAGTTCAATCTCCACATAAGCCCCCACAGACAATGATAGTGAAGATGAGCAATTTTAGTCCAATGCTGTCTAGGATGAATTCTTAGACTTTGTACTATACAATAAAAGTGACCTGTACAGGACAGCATGAATCACAAAATTGTGGACTTTCCTTGTTTATTTGTTAAATATAGAATTATTACAGAATTCTTTGAATCAAATCAAATCATTCTTGACTACTGTTTTATACTGCAATGTGACCAGTACTAGAATTCATTGATTTACCATATAAATAGATTTAACACATAAAAGCAATATGGATTGATATTGATTTTATTACACAAGGATTGACAAAATATAAGTTGTTAGTTTATTTGTGACATGTTCCACTAAGTAGTATAATTGTGGACTCGTAGTTGAGTTGACTTGTAATTGTGTACATTATCAGCCATTAAGTACTACACATATCTTACAATACTAATCCAGGTTAAAACATAACTGCACTGACTTTAAGCAGCTTACTGTCTAGTCAGTTTAGATGAAGAGATCTATTACAAATCTGCTATACTTTGTGCTCATATGTACCTTAACCCTTTACCTCAAAGAGCATAGTTACAAGGTGCAGCATGTTATAAATAGAACACCTGTTACCTATTCTACTCCATATACATAGGCCTGCCTGTTAACTGTTAAGCAATGAAGTGTGTGTTACGTTTAACAGCAATTTCAACCATTTTACAATTTTGGTACACATCTATTATGTGTGGAAAAATGTAAGAGTAAAGTCCGATTGTTATAGCTGTGTAATTATTTTTCACGGAAGAATTTTTTATGTGCTTTAAAATCTTGAGAGAACTCGTTCACCATCATATCAGTGAGGCCGCGTGACCAACCATAGCTGCCATTTCTCATACTCGAAATTCACAAGTTTTTCGTCTGTTTCTACATCACTAAGACATCTGAATTTGATAATTTATAAAAAAAACTAATTGCTACCTTTACCTAAGTTATTGAATCTTTCATAGTTGTGATTCTAATCTTGAAAACTTCGTAAGTACTGAATGAAATCCTCAACCTCCATTTTGGAGAGTGGAGATTACAACCCAGTTACTTTAAATAGCAGATATCAACCAGAGCATAAATAGTGACCACGTGATCTGACGTAATTGTCATTCGCAGAAATGAATGTAGTATCTAATAGGGGTTTTTCCCCAAAGGTGGCACTATGAAAAACCAACTTAAAATGGCTGATGTTTACAGCAGACGTCAAAAGGCGCTTTCATGCAAATGGAGTAGAGGCATCCATGGAAGTTGTTCATATTTACGTGAATAGCCCATGGAAGTTGTTCATAATTACCTGAATAATTCATGTAACTTTTGTTGTTCATATTTACCAGAATGGCCCATGGAAGCTGTTCATAACTACCTGAATAACTCATGTAATTTTTTGTTGTTCATATTTACCTTAGTAGCCTATGGAAGTTGTTCATATTTACCTTAATAGCCCATGTATGTTTAGTTGTTCATATGCACCAGAATAGCCCATGGAGGTTTAGTTGTCAATATGTACTGGAATAGCCCATGGATGTTTAGTTGTTCATGTGTACCAGAATTGCCCCAGGGCCCCGAGTGGCCGAGTGGTCTAAAGCACTCTCCGTCACGGATCACTGCCATCTCACCTCTGTCTGCGTAGGTTCGAGTCTCGGGCTCGGCCAATGTGGATATGTGAGAAAGCTTGCCGGTAGCTTCTCGTGGGTCGGTGGTTCTTTCCGGGGTTTTCCTGGGTTCTTCCTCCACCATTAATACTGGCCGCCATGTATAGCCTATTTTGTGCTGAAAAATGGCGTTAAACCCTATAACAACAACAATAACAACAACCAGAATTGCCCATGGAAGTTTAGTTGTTCATTGCAAGTCTGATTTTACTTCCACGTGTGACAAACATATATGGGGGATTAGAAACTCCCAATCTTCTCAATCAGATTTCATCCAAACCTCAACATTATGATAATTTTTTTCACTGCACTCTAAGATAACAAGTGGGATTGATTGATGCGGTCAGAGAAACTCAATTATGGTCCATATTTTGTAAATCAGACTGTGGCTTGATTTTGTCTAAACGTAGGGAATAAACATAGCCTTTTATTGGCAAAAGATATGGAATGCATTGGTGTAATTTATTTTGGATATTAAGTAAAATTTTGGAAAAATGCAAGATAAGAAAGTTGTTCAAGAAAATGGTATTTTCATACTGCTTGTGTGTGCAAATAATACAGTCTTCCTCTTGCACATCCATTATGAATGGGTCCAGTTTAGTAGACCTGTAAGTCAGGTGTACACTTGTGTGCTGACTTATTCTTGCACATGGATGACGAATGGGTCAAATTTAATAGACCTGTATTTCAGGTGTTCACTTGTGTGCTGTCTTCCTCATGCACATCCATTATGAATGCGTCAAATTTAGTTGACATGTAACTCAAGCGTACACTTGTGTGCTGACTTGTTCATGTAAATGCATGATGAATGGATCACGTTTACTAGACATGTAACTCAAGTCTGCACTTGTGTGCTGACTTGTTCATGCAAATGCATGATGAATAGGTCAGGTCAATGTCATTAGACCTGTAATGCATGTATTTATAGATGTGCTGTCATTTTCATACACATATATGATAAACGGGTTGATATCAATAGACCTTAGAGCTCGAACATGGTGATAACAAGAAATGCTGGCTACACATCACAAATGTAGTACCCCGTTCTGTAACAATTTAGATATCAAAGACTGATTTCTCCTAAATTGGTGGGCCAGTTGTTTCAAAGTTATAGGTGGGATAAATAAAGTGAACTATCAATTGAGTACATACTATAACTTGGTATAACTTACATGTTATAACTTAGTCCCTATTTTCCCTTTAAGATTTAAAATCGGTGTCAGATTAAGAGCATTGGGTAAGAGGTCTTTCACTCATCACTGTGATAAGATTAAAAAGATTTTGAGATTGGATGGGAAGAGTTCATGTTTATTTTGATGATGATACTAACAAGAATATTATAAGAATCCTGGATGCACATATGTGAGACTAGGACCATCACATTTCTAAGGCAACAAGTCCCACAGATTCATGTTACTTCATTAAAACTATTATAGCAGAATCTTCTGCCAGTGAGTACTTGGTATCATTCGGTCAAGATTCACCACTTGACTATTGCGTACATATCCTGCATACCTTTGTCTTCTTTACAAAATTAGATCTTCGTGACAGTTGTCCATGTTAATTTTTATTATTGAAGTCATCAGCAGTGTAATTAAGCATATCTGATCTTACTTTGTAAAGCTTGGATCACAGATTCATTTTACAGTTGGCTTCCATGAAGTCTAAAATATTATTTTCACTGTCAAGCATGTGTATCATGTCACTAAAAGGGTTGAGCCTTGTTAGGTTTTCAAGGCCACAGTCCATTTTCAGCAGTCAAATAATGGGGGAACTGGTAAGTTACTTCTCTCTGATACTGAAAGGCAGTGGTTTCAATAAGTTGGTCCCTTGTATTTCCAGTTTACTTCATCTGTGTTCCAGTTTACTGCATCTGTGTTTCAGTTTACTTCATCTGTGTTCCAGTTTACTTCATCTGTGTTCAACTGATTCTTATGACTTTCTGAAAAGTGCTTGTCGTGGCTCAACGAAAAAGCAAGTTACATATATTATAGAGATTTCCATTAAAAAGGAATCGACTTGATCATTCACAGTGTGAATGTGGTGTTTAAACTTGTTTAAATGACTATATACTTTATATTGGTATAATAGCTTGTCCAGAGTTAGTGTTTTTATGTTTTCTTGACTTGGATCATTGAAAAAAATTTCTTGTATCGTGTATTTTCTGTCTTGGAATTTCAATGCTCTTTTGTGTGCAGTGTTGTAAATAACAGAACTGTTAATTTATCTTTCAGTCTGCAGTATGTTTTATGTATACATGCATCATACAAACATGAAATCACTTTAAGTTATGGAGGTTGACTTGGGTTAGTTTTAATTGCATTCCTGTATTGTTTTGTGCTGTTTGAAACAATAGAGCACTGCATAAACACCTACCCACAATTTATTATTATTTTTGTTGTTGTTGTTGTTCCAGTGCATCTGTTAACCATTCAGTAGTGAAAATAATAATGATAATAATATTACTATTATTTAGTATTATTATGATCATTATCACAAATAATCCTGGCGTTTCTGTCTTAATTGCACATGTTCATGTTAGTATTTGCCATTATTTTGTTCTTTTCTTTACTATTATTATTATCATTATTATTATTATTATTATTATCATTACTGTTCTTAATATTATTATTTATGGTTACTGCATCATGCTTACGATGATAACTGTTGTTAAAATGCAAATTCCATGATAACAATTTTTATCATTAAAACAAATAAATAAACCTGCCATGACAGTTTACAGTTTCATAGTCATCTTCGGTAAATTTGCGTGTTGGTGACCACTTTTTAGATCCACCTCTGCCATGCCTTATGGTATGTATCCACACATTCCAATGATCTTTAATTTTAGGAATGATATGCCCACCCTTCTATGAACAGTTTGGCAAGACTACCTAGTGTACTTAAAATATCTGATGGAAGAATGCTGTTTATTGTATGCTCATTTTTTTCTCCATTAACTTTACATTGTCAGAATCATTCAATATTGCCTGATACTGAACTCGCATGCAAATACACATGATGCATTCACGTGCATAAAGGAACTACTTTCTATTGTAAACAAACAATGGACGCAGATGCCAGCACTTTTGATTTGTAAACAAATCATGTACACTCGCGTAAGATGTGCTTTGTGGTTGTTTAAATTTGTTTCTGAATGAACTAAAACAGATGTTTCATGGACTGCCACATACCAGCTGTTTTGGCACATTCCGTGTTAACTTTATTGATACATTGTTTCAGATTTAGGCTAGCTACAGTATACAGCAGCTGCAATAATGGGTCCTTACAAATAACATACAAGTGACAAGTTATATACTGTCTTCTTTACATCCTGAATTTCCTCAAAATGTACTTTCTTAGTTCTGCAAATCCAAATTAAATGAGCCATGTCATAGGTTCTCAATCTTGATTACACATTTCGAAATTGTGCTGTAATTTCAATGATATGTGCAATTACATCCTCCTTACTGCACTCAAAATGAAATAAGCATTAAATTCCAGTGGCTTTTTGATAATTGCAATTGAAAGACTTCATATTTTTCCCATATTATGATTTCAGACATTCAATAACAGAAACAGAAACACATTTGCAGATGTCAACACACTTCTCCCTCGCATCTTCAATCCCATGTATTTCATGTGGAATTGTCACATAAATCCAGTCCATAAATAAAAAATAAATACCAAAATCTATTCATTCCCAATCAAATGGAAGAGGTTTTGCAATGCGCATTCATTCACAATATAAGTCCAAATTTCAATTTTAACTAGACACGCCATTTTCTTTCGAAAGTTATGTCGAGCGCGTGACTAAGTTCAAATTTATGTGGGCAGAGTTATGTGCGCAATAATAATCTTGTGTAATGGTGAATATGTGCTTGTGTATTTAGTTTGGAATGTGTCATACATTCAGTTACTTTGTTTCGTGTAGTATATTTTGTTAATATATTTAAACATTAGGTAGAATTAAAAATATAGCATATAATAAAAAGGTTACTGCATTTGTATGGGAAAATATGAACTCATTTTGTCAGATGGATATACTGCACTCCCAAGGTCGTGCAGTATTTCCATTAGAAAAACTCGATCATATTTTCCCATACAAGTGCAGTAACCTATAATATTTGAAGTAGAACAATTGTTTCATTTAGTTTTTGACGACAAATCTGCTCTGTCCATGCTTCACCAATGCACCTATTCAGTTACCTACATTTATAATATCCTGCTGCTTTTCTGCAACAAATCCATTCATTTATTTAGCCAGGGAAGTTGCTTTGTGCTACAGGGCTCTCAGGGACCCAAGTCTTGCTGCTATATTTATATTTTATGGATACTGGTACATAGACATTGGTTTGTCAGTATAGTAATGGCTGTATCATTTCAGGATATTGTAATTTTCAAGAGTTTTGTTTGGAATCCTATGGATGTGTTATGGAATCTAACATGTCTGTCTCTTCATCCATAACAAGGTCTACCTTTGCTGTATCTCCCACCCTTTGGAGGACTCAAATGAAGCTCTGTATGCACCATTTATGTTTGGTGTACATGTACAATAAGGTTTTGCTTTTTTCATCTGGCCCATTTGAGGGAAATTTCTTGAAATATTTTTTTTATAAAAGAGTTGGTTATTGTATAAATTCAGTTCTCATACTTGAGAATTTTATTGCAGTTTTCCTTTTAGATGTGATGCCTTTGTTGATGCACAGTAAGGTTTTCCTTCTTAATTCAGCTTAGTCTTTTTTTTCTCCATTTTTGCAACCCTGCTGAATTATTGCTGGACATTCACAAGGGTGTAGGAATCTTTCTGATCTTTCATTACTTCTGAGGTCTTGCATGAGAGTGAATGTATGCTTTTTTATCATATTAGAAAAACATGTTCAGAAGAACATGCTGAAGTACAGGGATATACTCGTCTTTAACTGCAGGCTCATCTCTTTAGACAGTTGTTATAATAAGGAATTTTATCACTGTTCATTTGTCTTTTGTGGTGCCAAGCGTTAGCTTGTCACAAATATTCAGTCTTCTTATATGCAACTTTTTATTAGAAAAGTTTTTATATTGTTATGCATTTTTTCACCATTTTACAAGTGACATTGCATAGATCCCACTTAAATAATATTACATTTATTATTTACTGAGATAAAATGTAATAAACTGTCTTACATTTGAATCACAGTGAGGTGTGGGCTGGTTGTCTGCAGTAATTAGCATTTAATTATACATGGTGGCGAACAATTTTGAATTGTTAACTCCATATATGGTAAATAATTTCTTTTTTAGGATGGCAGAGGGTACCTGCACATATCATTCATGCCACATACATAACTGTATCACTAGATGGAACATATTTTGGTTTGGAGAGATTTCAAGCCCTCTATGCTTGTGACAAGATGCCTATTTATTCCAAATATAGTTTGCAGTACTCAAAAATAGAATAACAATGTATGGGTTTACTAAAAAATTATTTGCAAAATACACATGCTCTGGCTTTTTGTATCAATTTTTTGTATCAAGGTAGGCAACTCACAGGTAAATGATGAGGCCTGCTTGTAGTTATCTCCCTTGTGTATTCTGCTGATGGGGAATATTTCAGGCAGTAATAGAAATGGTTTTAAAAAGAAATCACAAAAAGTTTTCACAAAATGTTGATATAATCATCATGACATATAAAGAATTAACAATTTAAGAAATGTTACAAAGTTTGTTTAGACCAGTATGTGCACAGTTGTCAATGATACCATGAATCAATTTGAGTAAAATCAGATCTCCACTGTCCTAGGTGAAGATCTGGCAGTAACCACATAGTGGTCATGTTCTGGTGACCTATGTTATTGTAATAATTGCTCATTTTATTAGCTAATTAGATGAAGTACTATGTCTTGACACTAGGTGACTCTGTGGCTAAAGAGCATCAGTTTGTGTCAAACGATTTGATTCACTTTTAGATTTCAGAAGCTGCATTTCCATTGGCCGCTCACTCAGCACTCTGCATTATTAGGTTAGTGTTCGGAATGGTTTGTTCTTGTGTAAGGATAACGGGATTGGGTGGGACATCGTGCTATATGTCAGCATCATGTTGTCCCAGTGCCAGACATTGCTATAAACTGCCACACTGCAGACATAGCAATATGGCCAAATTTTTTTAAAAGTTGTCTTGCAAATCCAAATCACATACACGCACACACACACAGACACACAGAGATTTTAATCAGATTGTACCGCGAATATAGGTAGTAATATCACTTTGACCTCAAGTTATCAGTATTATGATTACTTTGATTACATGTCATATAAGAAGTAGTTTTCTTTTCTTTCAGCAAAATGGATGTAGAGAATGAAGAAACTAAGGCACATGTTGAACTCAATGAAGAGACAACAATTGCTGCCAATCCATCAGCTGACCTTGATATGTCCATTTTATCGGATTCCATAACAGAAAATGCACAAATCAGCGAAATAGAAAGTGATAGTATTACAGATGTAACAGGATTGAGTAAAAGTGAAAATGTATCCTTCATTGAATCTGAGACAGAGACCACACAAGAAAATTCATCACAGAGAACATTTAACTCCAACAATCTGCTGGATAACGACCTGTCAGATTGGTATAATCACAGGTGTTACCAGCGATATTGGCAGCACTATCATTTTGCTATGTCATGGTGTAAAAAGCATTTTGAAGCATACAAATACTTCAGTAATAGTTGTGATCAAACATATTGGGAAAATACTAATGGCCAATTGAGTGCATCACATATACCAAGAAGCAATTCATCTGCTCAACCGAAATGCTTAAATCGGACCATACAGGCATACACAGTGAAGGACGTATCTCAGTGCAAGACAACAGTAGAGAGTGATAACTCTGCAGGATCCAGGAATTCTCGCAAACGATCTAGGAGGCTTAAAAAATCTAGAAAGAAAAAAATGCTATTGGAAGAAAACAACAGGATTCCAAAAGATGGGCTAACAGATGAGATGAGTGTAGAAGAGATCAAAGAAACAGTGGAAGATGGAGAAAGTTTTAAGATGGAAATTACAGAGGAAATGTTAGATTTCTTTCTTAAGTCACAGAAACACAAACAAGAGAGAGGTATTGAAATTAGTCATGCATTTTATTTTTCTTGTCATAAAAAAGTAAGATATGGTTTCAATTAAACCAACATTAGCAGATAGTGAGATATAAGATGTTTGCACCATTGTCAGCAACTTAAGTTTCACGATCTCCACATTTTTTAAAGAAGCATCAGGGATATTATAATATCTATGTCTCTTCATGTTATGTGAGTACCATCTGTACTCGCTTATAAGTATGGGTGAAACAATGCATCAGTACTTTTGCTGAAACGATACACATATCGATACAGGAGACGCAGAATGGATACAAAACGATACTTTCCGTATGCATGTTATTTTAGTCTTCACCAGTCATAAATAATTATTATTAGTTGCCTTATTATTCGGTAAATTTATATTCCATTTGAAACAGCATTTGCAGTCAGAGGCACTTATGTTTATTAGTAAAAACGAAAATTATTTGAGAATACCCACTCGCCATCTAGTTAAAAAAAAAGTGAAATGGCTTGTAATCTGCCCCCCCCCCTTAATTCATGCTAATTATCTTTAACCCAGAAGTATGTTCAGCATATACTATACATCCCAAGCATGTTCTACATGTTTAATAAAGTACTTTACTCATGATTTAATAACCACTTTCACGCAAAGTTTATACTTTGAATTGTATCTTGACACCTTTAGTCGATTTGAAAGCTATGCTACCAGTGTGTTGCATGTCAAAGTGTGATACATTGAATTCTCATTTGTGGTTACTTGTTCCACTCCAGGTTAAACAATAACCAGCAATCAGAAAAATCACTGTAGCTTATTCTCTGCATGACAGACAGGAAGTATTGGTAAAGCAACAGATTTTGTGAGAAAGTCTAGATATGTCAGGTACTTAAGTGGAGATGCTGTCAGGGTGTGCCAAAATGCGAATCATGCAAAATTTGTACGAATTTTTGCGTGCTTGGAGAACAGAAAAATGTGAAAATAACCATGAATTCATTGAACAGTCCCATGTACGAAATGTGCAAAGTATACAAATTGTATTTAACCATTCTTGTCGAGTCCTCTGTTTTACGGCTAGCAACTGTTCCACATCTGGTTTCTTCAAGCACAACATGAATGGTTGTGAAACTTAATTTGATTAGAACAACATGCACAGAACAATATTGATACCAAGGAAAGAAGCAGAATAGGCTCAGAATTAATTAAAAAATGAATGCTTTTACAACTAGAGGAAACATATGTCAAAGAGGTTGATTTCAGTAGAGCTATAAGAAAGTGGAGCAGGAAGAAACAGAGATACTGAAGTTTAGAAAAATATTGACCTATGACCATTTGTTCCTCCCCTCCTTTTTTCTTTGATAAAGGGGTAGGTCTCCCTTAAGATAAAATCCTGTCATCATTTCTCCTCAAATCATATATGGGAAACAAATTTGGAATAAATAAAATTAGCATAGAATATGGGATGGTGCAGATTTCAAACTGCTCAGGTTTATCCCCTTGTGTAAGTTAAAAGAAACTTGTAGAATAGGACTGGGTGTAGTCAGTAGTTTTCCTTCTTCACTAACAAATACAAGTACCTGTGGCTGCAGCAGTCTTTTGCATCTGCAGGATATAAAGTGTGATAGATTTTGTTAGTATTCAATCTAATTACCATGCCCAAATTTGTTCTAGGTGAGAATTTCGTTGCATGAGGAAATTACATTATTTCTTCTGTTCTGAAGATACAGTTGTAATGTCTTCCAAGTGTAACTGAGACATGAAATTGGTAATATGTTTTCAAATCATTCATGTTGTACAAAACAGAGGAAGTTAAGTGGAGTCACCATTAAATGGCCTAAAATGTTGTATAAAACTCACTGTTGTCTGTTTGAAAGTATTGTTGATATCTTCTCATCAACGAGAATTGCATATAAATATATGATAACTATATGTCTATCTGAAATGGGCATACTGGAAATACAACCAAACATGTCAACATACACGAAAGGGCACCACCTACCCTCCAAAGACTGAAAGGCTATCAAGTTCATATGTTGATTGATATGTATTGTATTGCAGGCTGCTTATTGTGAATCATATTGATACATGGCACAGGTTTATTGTTTCACCCTACTTATAAGCCAAGTCAAACAGCAAACAACAAAGATCCTCATCTGCCATAGCATAATGTGCCTGAAGATCATGTTATATATTGTTGTTCTACTGATTTCTTCAAACAAACTGCAGACCCAGATATACTGGTGCATCATGCAATGGCAGATTTGGGTCTGTGCAGTTTTCAGCGGGACTTGACTTTTAAGTGAGTATATTTAGTATTTAGAATACATCTACCGAAGACATCATAGCCATGTTTGTTTGAGATACATATTGTTTTTTTCAACCCTTCTATCCATTTTCTTTTTCTTTTTGTATTACAAAATATGGTATTAAGTGATCTGGACATGTGTGCATGAATAGACTGTATCTTGAAAATTCCACACCTATTACGTAAAGAATTTTAACTTTTGGAATGGTCTGTAGTACATAAATAAAGTATTAAGATATGTTTTTTTTAATTCTAAATTATGACTTTTTAAGGTTTGAGGTATGGGCCACTTTTGCATGAATCATCTGTTTTATAATAAAATTTTAGCTGCTTCTTAATTTTAGAAAAAATTAATATATGAATAATGGAGAAAAAAAATATTTTTGTCTTAGATGCAGAGAAAGTGGAAAGTGAACAGACCCAAGGACAAAAGCTCAGGAATTTTGAGAATGGTAAGAATTTTTTTAGCATGCCGTCCCAGCACTGATTCAGTTAGTATATTTTTAATCTATTCATAAAAGCTGCATGACTTTGACATAATCAGAACATACATGTGCCACCGCTACTGAAAGATATATCTTTCATTTGTTACATGTTTAGGCTCAAATAAACAATAATGCAGAAAGAGTGAAAACAACAAGCTTTTTAAAATTTAACAAATAATTTATTTCACTGGAAAAATTCTGTAAAAATGAAAAAAGGAGAACTTACAGTTTCAGGAATCAAATCCAAAAGTAATCTAAGAATAATCCAAGAATTAAAGTGCAAAAGTCCTAGTAATAAATGTTCAAATGATTTTAAGTTCAGATCCTAATGGAAAATCCAAGATGGATGACGATGACATATGTTGTAGTCTGTACTGTGCGTATCTACAGGTCCTTGTAGAAATACAAATAATAGCACTCCGGTGTTGGAAATCCAAATTAAATTTGTAAGCAATGTCTTTCCAAAATTTCTGTGTGAGTACTCCACAGAATATTTCCAGAGAAAAAAAGAATTAATCCATTTGAAATCGAACTGATCTGAAGAAAATTGTAACTCAAAATCTGGCTACAACAAAATAACATGACATCAGTGTAAAAAGCCCAAAGCTGAGAAATCTCTCGCTAAGTATCTCTATTAAAACTAACAAATGTGTAGTAATGGCAAAAACCGGAATTGCGAAATCAAAAGGGTAGGGGTCACATGATCTTGTTTATGTCACTTATAAAGAGAAAGAACTTTAAATGACTTACTGTCAGAACCTGCACAACAGAAGCTGACCAAATTTGACAGAAAGCATTGAGGCAAAGAATGCTTTCAATTTGTTTACAAACAATGACAATCTGACACCAAATTTGACAGAAAGCATTGAGGCAAAGAATGCTTTCAATTTGTTTACAAACAATGCCAATCTGCCACCAAATTTGACAGAAAGCATTGAGGCAAAGAATGCTTTCAATTTGTTTACAAACAATGCCAATCTGCCACCAAATTTGACAGAAAGCATTGAGGCAAAGAATGCTTTCAATTTGTGTACAAACAATGCCAATCTGCCAGCACATTTGGACGCTTTTATATAAATGAGTAGAATCTTTTAATATCTACACAATATTTCTCAAATTTCACTCAACAGAATTTGACCAATTAGACAGAAATTATCCTGGCCTTGATGGACCTAAATTTTCTTCAAATGATGCTCATGTGCCATCAAATATAGCCACTGCTACGAGAGCTAAAACAAATATGTAAACAATTTCCAAATCATGCTAATCAGAATTATTTCAAATTAAACATAAAGCATCAGGGCATAACATTCTTTCAAATTTTATGAATGATGTTCACCTGACCACAAATTTGGTCACTAGTACTAAAACATAAACAGATTTTAAATGAATTTTTATGAGAAAATGATCAGTAGAACTTGACCACTTTGACAGTAATCTGGCAAAAAAGTTAAAATATATACAGATGATGCTGATCTGCCATAAATGGCTTCCATTTCTAAAAGCTAAAAATCCTTTAAACGACTTATTCTTAAAACCATCCAAAAAAGTTCACCTAATTTCATAGTATCATGGCGACAGTGCCATATGCCATTACCATGTCCCTTCCCTGTGGTCCACACTTTTTTCATACATTAAAGTTATAGTTCAAAAGGTCGGGTTCATTTGTAAGGAAGAGGTACCATTTAAGCACTCTTGTAAGCATAGTCAGAATTTGAAATCTCTATAAGGTCAGTGTTAGATATTGCAAATATCTCTTATGGGCTTGCTGACTCATTTAGAAATAGAAGGAAAAAAATTATGCACAGATTCTGTCAGCTTTGAAACATCCCTATAATTGTTTAGCCCTTAGACCTAATCACCAGGACTAGGTAGGTCATGAAGGAAAATTCTGTCAAATTCCCACACGCATCCACATTTTTGGTACAACTGATATCATGCACTGTATGTGTTGGACACGCCCAGATATGTATATATTGATATGTATGCATTTCTGAGTTGTATATGTACATCACAGATTTACAGGCACAAATTTGGTCTCATCTCTGTTACTTTGGAAGGATGGAATTTCATGTAAAATAAATTTGCATGGTGCTTAGTTTTAGTAAAACCTATGCTTAATTTCTTGCATCAAATTTGAATGAATCCTTTTGAGATGTAGAAGTATATCTTTTACAAACAGAAAAGTTTGTTAGATCTGGTCATTTTGAACTAAATTGGCATGAGACTAAATAAAAGGAAATGTCTGGTGAATTATCTTTTTCATCAAAATACTTTTTATTTTTCTCAGCCAAGTTGGACCAGAAGATCCCCTCTGTTGATGCTCCAAAAGAACGGCCTGGCACAAGACGCACAGCTGAGATGAAACTGCTTTATGGAAAGAATGCAGCAATGATTCATGGGATGGAGACAGCTCTTCAAATGACTTTTGACCGAAATATTGATGTAAAACAGCCCAAACTTTGGCCAAATATGCCTCTACACCTTGCATTCAGTTAGTAAGAACTGCTGAGATTGGAAACAGTTATTAAAATGAGGCATTAAAACGAGGCTTGTTTTTTATTTATTCTTTGTCAGTTTTTTAATTAGGATGCTTGTCAAATTGAATGTACACAATAAATTTTGTTTTGACATCTTTCTTTCTGATCTGTGAGAGATATAGCTTATCAGAGATAATTTGACCTGTCAGATACAAACTTTTTTTTAGGGGTAAAATTCAGTGATACTCTTTTTATATTATCAATACACAAAGCAATTCATGGCACAAACAAACCCTGCAATTGGTGATTTTACTAAATTAGCCTTCTTTTTATTCTGCATCTATCATAATGTCACTTTTAGCTGTACTGGTCATATACCAGAAGAGCTTCTGCAATGACTTGTTTTCCATCATCTGTCATCTATCGATCATACATAGATCCATTAGCTCAAGTTTGTTATCACTGTTCCTTCTAAACTACTTGGACAATGGCAATTAAACTTTACACACACATTCCTTTCAAGGTTGAACCCTCCGGTGGTCTAGTGCCTTGGAAGTGGTAGGTCGTGGGTTCGAACCCTGGCCATGTTATACCAAAGACAAAGACTTACAAAAATGGTACTAACAGCTGCCTCGCTAGGCGATCAGCATTAAGAGGTTTAAGTTAGGACTGGTTGGCCTGGTGTCAGGATAATGTGACTGGGTGGGACATCATGCTACATGTCTGCAACATGATGCCCCAGTGCTAGACATTACTATAAAATGTCACACTGCAGACATTGTTGTGATATGACTGAATTTTTTTTAAAGCTACATTAAAAACATCCTAATCACACACATAGTCCAAGGTCTAGTTGGTCATAATTGAAAACAGTATCACTTGGACATCCAATATGGCTGACAAAGTGGCCATTTTGATAATCTTATTATCAATATTCCTTGTAAATCAAAGGTCATACCAAGATGGGGTTTTCAGTAAAAGACTTATTATCTTCTCTCATTGGGCCTAAATGAGAATGGTGCCAGTCTCACATCCAGTATAGCTATCATGGCAGCCTTGTTGAAAATCTAATTCTTACTCATCATGAAAGAAAGTTATATCGATGTGGGGTTTTCTTTATAAAAAATGATGATGTCTCATTATGCCTAAATGAAAATGGTGCTGTCTGATATGACACTTTGCCATCTATCTTCAAAATCTCATTATCACTACTCCTGGATTGAATATATAAGAGCACATATAGTCATATAAGCATGTAGTTTTCATGAAAAGACTTGTGAGTATGACGTCTAGTTGTTTGTAAATGAGAATGGTATTCATCTGATATCAACATACATTTAGGAATCATCATGATAATCATTTCTCTACTAAAGAAACTTATGTTGATCTGACATTAAATATGATCATATTAAAAATCGTATTATTGCTACTCCTGAATGCATGGTTTTATGGTTTTATTGATGTAGGGGTGTTAACCAAAAGACTTTATATGATAGTTAGTCCTAAATGAAAATGGTGCTGATCTTGAAGGCAGTATGTATCCACCATAACAGCCTTCATGAAAACACTCGGCAGTAAAAAAAAAAACAAAAAAAAACAACAACAGGAAATTCTTTTCATCCAATAAAATGTCAGTCACTTCAAGGGATTCCTGTTTTTTTCATGGTCTTAGTGATGGTCCCAGATATTATTTTTTACAGATTCTGTAGTTTCCTATCTGTATTGTGTTGGCTTGTTTGGAACAAAATGGACATATATGTACCAAAGTTGGGTTTCTGTTGTAGGGTGTGTTAAAGGGAGAGCAATTTATTTTTCATATCTTGTCCTTTTAAAATTATGCCGTTATTAAATAACACATATAAAATTAAATAGCACATATAAAATGCAAAAGACATAATTTTTTTGAATTTATGATAAATTTATATATAAACAAAAATTCATTAAGTGTGACAGAGACAGTAACTGTTGTAGAGTATTTGGGAGGAAATTTTATTTCTTTTTTTCATTAAAATAAATATTGTGTGGGTGTGACAACCAGTGATAATGTCTTCACATCAACAGTGATTATTGCTTTTATCTGCCTCAACAAGAACAATGTCCAGCTTTGTAACAAGAGAAAAATTATGTCTTTGTAAAGGATCTGGACCTGAATTGTCATGTAAAAGTGCTTTTGACCAGGGCTTGAAAATAATCAAATTTTAGATCCATCACTGAAATGCGTTTATATTTCATTCCATATTTGTATATCATTCATTGTTCTCCATTTTGCACTTGTGCTTTCCATTTCTTTAAAGTGTATGTATCATATTCATTCTGTTTTTCATTTCCATTGATTATGCAGTCTTTTTAAATTTCACTGGTAAAATTTCCTGTTTCAGTTCTCCAACAGAACATGTACTATCATGTGCAAAATCATATTGTTTGTATATATCTGTTTACCAGTTGATGGATTTTATGTACAATTATCATTTTACTGGTCTTTATCTCCCACATACCTTTTTATTGACCTAGTTACATAGCCCCTTACTGACAGGTGCACTAAATTAGGACAACTATTGACAATTAAACAACTACAACACCCTATCAATACAGTGTTCTTTTAGTTTGAAGTAAAAGGAATAAATGCATCATTAATTTGTTCTCATGTGTTGGTGGTTCTTTCTGTGGTTTTCCCAGGTTCTTCCTCCACCATTAATACTGGCCGCCATGTATAGCCTATCTTGTGCTGAAAAATGGTGTTAAACCATACAACAACAACATTTAATTTGTAATTTGATGAGGAAAACGATACTGGGGTGCAGCAGTTTCAGTGTTGAACTACTGGATGATTCATGGAAAGCCATCTCAAAATTGAAATTTGTTTCTTCAGACTAATTAGAAACTCAGCAATGATTTGTAGCTGTCTTATTTTGTTGGGCAGGAATTGTCATCCCTCGGATATAAGTTCTTGGTTCATAATATAAAAATAGGGAGAGACAAGTGAATCAGTTTACAACTAAATCATGAGCAAAATTTGGGATAGAACTATTGCAGTATAAAGTAAGTCAGAATGGTAATACTAGCAGTGTATTCACATAAAAGGACCAGTATAAAGGATTTTGTTTAAACTTTTTTTTAAACTTACAAATCCATATATGCATATTGTTCCATTAACACGATGTTTTGCAGTTCACAATTTTTTACAGTGTCAACTTCACTACAGTGGAGCAAGCATTACCTCCCCTTATACAGGTGTGGCAGTGGCAGCCATGGAACAGTGAGCTTATTTAAGGGAAGTTATAAGTATTAGATATTTGCAAAAGATTAAAAGATATAGGTTGATTTTAGGGAAAGTGAAGAAATTCAAATCAGCCCATTTATATCTTGTTACAATTCTATGATCTTCATCTCTTGTTACAATACTATGACCTTAAACCATGTAACAGAAAGAAGCAAAATCAAAAAGTTTTATTAAACCATAACAAATAATTTAAGTTATGAAGTGAAAATATAAGATTAAGTTACAGTATTATGAATTAAATCCAATAACATAATCCTAATAGCGTAAATGGTGCACGTAGACGATATCCAGAAAGTAGTTCAACAGGACGAAAACCTAATGATTCTTGAATTGATTCTTTAGCAGCAAGCAACAGCAAATGAACACCCTCATCCCAATCGTGAACGTAAGCTATATAGCCAAATTATGTTCTTCAAAGTTTGATGAAATCTTTCCTACGCCACTTGATTTTCGGGTTATAGGCAGAAGATTTAATCTGTTGAATGCCTAATTCATGTATAACGTGCTGGAAAGTTCCTGACATAAAATATGATCCTTAATCAAACAGGACAGATTTGAGAAGCAGACAAGCATAGAAGAAGCTTCAGTTTTAATATTTCTCCAAGGGATTGCCTTTGAAAATATCGTGGATGCACGCATTATGGTCAACTTGCATTGGTTGCCTGATTTGGTCATAGACAAGGAACTAAATGTTTGTCAAGTGTAGGAATAGATGGCAGATGAGCCTTGTGTATTTTCTGATTAAGTTTTCCTATAATATGACCATGTGTGACAAGATCTGCAGTAGTTAGAAATATCACTTTTAATTTGTGACCATTAAAAATGAGTCAGAATCTTGTGATAAGTCTTTTTGACTCCTAAATGACAAGCCATGGGAGTTTCATAAGCTAGAGACGTACAATTTTCTGTTGATATGACTTGGCAACGACAGTTGATAGCTCACTAACCACTTGTCACAAGCAGGTGTCCCTGATGGTCTCCTGGGGGCCCCGAGTGGCCGAGTGGTCTAAAGCGCTCTCCGTTACGGATCACTGCCATCTCACCTCTGTCTGCGTGGGTTCCAGTCTAGGATTCGGCCAATGTGGGTATGTGAGACAGCTTGCCAGTAACTTCTCGTGGGTCTGTGGTTTTTCCCGGGTTCTTCCTCCACTATTAATACCGGCCGCCATGCATAGCCTATCGTGTGTTGAAAAATGGCGTTAAACCCCACAACAACAACAACAACAACTGATGGTCTCCATTTCCTCATAAGGATCCCATTTCTCACAAAATAACAACCTGAAACTTTTATGGCTTTAGCTTCGCTAAGAGCCTTCTGAATCAAACAGGTGATCTCTGGATCTCGTTCCTGTTCAACAATGAGTGATTGTCTTTTCTCACCTGTTTAGAATAAAGAGAACAATATTAAAGCCAGGATCACTCTAATCAATATTTATTGATTCGTAAGCATTAGGAGCAAACGTGAACTCGTCAAACGACTAATAAAAAAAGGAATAATTTCCTTACGAACATTCTAAATGGCTCTTTTCGCCATAGCTTTGTTAACTGTACATGCAGGATATGAATCAGGGATTTGACTCAATACTTTCAACATTTTGACCCAAGCAAGTCTCGTCTTTTACATGTGGGTTAACCCCAAGCTTGTCTCCAACTATAGCATTGCCTAGTAATAAATGAATCCCCTCAGTGTGCAAACAAATCACTACTCCAACAGTCACGTGTTCTGAGACTAAATCTGATGCCAGATTGACACAATGGAGAGGAACATTGACAAAGCTATATCTGACTCTCTGAATAAGAACGCATTCACTAGAAAAATGGTTTCATACGCAAAGTACCAAGTAACAATAGACTCTAGAAGTTCCTGTGCCCCTTGATATTTTAATAGGGATAGGATTGGCAGAATCGTCAATACGTGATATAGCACGTTTTGAACGTGAACGGTTTGTAACAGATGTATACTGTATATCGATGAATCTCTCAACAAAGGGGACATGGTTTAGGAGTTGTGTTAAAATCGGCTTTCTGTATGGTGGCACCCATCTTGAAACCTGTGGTAACGCTGTGCATTCTCTAAAAGATATAGCTCTGACGCAAAAAAGAATGTCTTCAAAACGTATTAAACGACCAGTAAAGCTCTAAATAATCCAGGATAAAACGGAAAAAATATGTTGGTTCAAACTGGAAAAGACCATGGTGGTGGACAAGATAAACCTATAAATTTGTTACGCACTTTTGACGAAAACATGAATTCCCTGTCTGCGACACAGAAAGGACAAGGCACAAAGAGACTTCAGAAAACCATTCAGACCTTATTGACACGTTTATAAAAAGGATAATAACAGAAGAGCAACTGCCAGGGAATTTGTTTTTTCTGAGTTACTAACACTAACAATATGATGCACCACGATTATGCGAATGTTCCAAGTCAGATCTTTATCTGTTTGCCTACCACCAATGATGACGACGATAAAAGAATACCAACGGATCAAAGTTTATTCAGTATCGTCTTTGATCACTTCTGCTTTTGTCGAATTTGAAATCTAAGAATAAGACAATATTATGTCGATCTGAATAGCATAATTGCATGTACATGAAGTCAGAATTCTTAAAACGTAAATAATCCAGACGCCATAGCCAGAGTAGCTCTCATCTACAGTTTCATGCATTCGTTATTTATTCGGCAAAGAGGATTGGTACTTCAAGAACAAACTAGTTAGCAAGAGCGTTGACACTCACCCTTACCAAGCGTACCTGGAAAACATTCGACGTCGGCAAAGAAGTCTGGAACATACATTTTGATGACTCGTTTATATGTAAACCTAGCATTTTGGACACGTTCAACGACTGAGGACGACGATCCTCACAACCACCAAAGGAAAATCAAATAAGGACGCGGTTTATAAATGACGGGTCGTTTGTATTTGGACATGTGGTTGCAAGACAAGTAGTTACTTAATGGAGTTAATGTACACCTGAGGCTGAATCGTAGTAGTAGTCCACTTTATGCTAACGAGTACAAAACAAACATAAAATATACCAGACTTTACGTACGTTTGCAGTAGTCTTACCGAAAGTGATAAATTACCTAAGTCAGATTTTAAGGAGAATGACACGAGAGTATTATCTACAATGAGTGGAAATGAAAACCTTCACGGGTGCCTCTGGAATCCAAACCAAGGTCGAAGATCATGTTTTCCAAAGCCACTGCCAAAACGTTTGCTTATTTGCTTTTTGTCAGCAATGAGGCCGTCAACGGTACTATGGATCAAAATCGTTTAAAGTCTCAACACTTATTTATGTCCAGGATAGAAGTCATCCGAGACGGTGAGACGTTGTATCCCAGACTCTTTGAACCTCACATTGCCCAGAAAACCTTTTCAGATCTTACCTCACATGCTTCGAAGCCACAGGACATTTAAGTACCAACTACAACCACGCCATTTTGTACAGCAAATAAGTAGGAGGATATGTTTTGTGGGGATTTTACTTCACTCCCGAGAAAGGCAGCGAGGAGGGACATAACTACAACATTGAACCAGGCGAACTTCGTTTGAAACACCGAGTTTTACTTTGAGAATATTGTTTGAAACACAGTAAACGTCATCTTGTATACAGAATTTGACACTACTATAGAAATCAACAAGCTGAGAGAAGTGATCCTAAAATGTTTGAGAAAAAAGATAGGTGAAGAGAATGGTTTCTATGCAGAACAGCATCAGTCACAGAACACTTGCGAAGCTGAAACTTCATGATATCAAGACGGCTATGGCAAGAATATCACTTAGGCTCCAGTTTTCCTTGTGACCCGATTACAAGAATCACCGGCTTGACCAGAGAACATTGTTATGGTTGTCAATTCGATCATCGTAGTCAGAAACAACATAACAAATATTTTGATGATGAGTTCAGAAGACAAGTTGGAAGAGTATCTGGAAGAGGTGTAGAAACTCGTCTAAGACGAGGCGATCTTGACAAGGTTGAAATACGACTTGAGTGACCATTCCTTACCTCAACTGACGTCCCTGGAAACACATCACTCACATCGAACGTATCTTACAACAGCATACGGAAATGTTCAACGACTTATTTGACAATATTCTCAACGTAAACCACGGTGTGAACTGATGACTTATCCTTGTCGGGGAAAGAAATGGATACCTGGAACTTCATTACCTACTGATATATAAGTCGTACACAGCTTCGTATAATCCAGTGACGTATGCTAAACAAGAACTTCCTCGCCGAAAACCAAAAGATGTTCGACCCCGTTTCATCAATACAGACGAAAATAATCATCCAGAAAACCAGTGGGTACCCGTTGACCACAGTGTGGAATATTTTGATTCTTGTGGACTACCTCTTCCTGAAGACATCAGGGACTTCGTGAGAAGAAACGCTTTATCCACTCCATTAAATAATGTGAGATCTGTTGGGCAGGCAAACTTCGCGGAATTCTTAAGTTTCGGAGCCCGTAACTTCAGTTTGGTGCAATGTAGAAAAATCAACGATGGATTGATGAAGATATAAATGAAATATATAGTATGGTTGAATGCCTTCCTTGACAGGAATACCAGCCTGAGATCAAGAGTCGTGTCTGAAAAGGAGTGTTTGAAACTTATCTTGTCTCTTCTATAGTATGATAGACAGGGTCCGATGTCAGAACGGATATTAGGAATAATCTGAGGAACTTTTGTCAAATTGCGAAGGCAAACCTGGTCTTCAGCAGATTACGCGTAAATGTGTGGGAGCGCAAACGAAACTGAAGTTCTACAAATGTAGTGTATTTCTGACCATGCTATATGCATGCGACGAAATATGGACAGTGTACTGATACTATGCCAAGAGGCTTAACTACTTCATATGGGCTGCCAGCGGAAACTGATGAGGATAAGATCGCAAATCAAGGTCCCAGATAGTGAAGTTCTCACACAAGCAGTCATTCCACGCATCCACATTCTGCTGATGAACTACAGCTGAGTTAGCCTGGTCAGGTCACCAAAATGTCACACGAGGGACAACTGTTACTGTGGTCCTAAACTAAGTAACAGAAAAAGCGAATACCAAAATTGTTTTAAAAACTCAATAGCTAATTTATTTCCCTCAAATACAAAGTTAAAATTTAAAAAAGACCCTACAGTATTGTGAATTAAATTCCAAAAAGTCATAAAAGTTCTATTACAAGTCATCAAGTCTTGTGGTGTTCCAAAAATTACCAATATTAAATATGTTGATGTGCATCTAGTCTCGGACGTGCCAATGGGCAAATGACCTGGATTGTGGCGATGTGCTGATAATGTGATGTATCGCATTAATATAATCCAAAATGTTGTTGACTGACATCGTATAATTTCAAATTAATGTTTTAGTCCAACAATGATACAATTTGAATAAATAAATCCAACCAAATTAAAAATGTTCGCAACAACAAGACTGGTTCAGCTTCGGATGTCAAGGAAGAAATGAAAAAAATAATTGTTTAAACAAGTTTATGTACCCCTCAAATTGACCTAGTTGACAATCACCATTATCTGGAAATACTATGTCAACTTAGTGTACAATTTCTTTTCTCGAACGTTCAAAGGTCACAATCAAGAACGCATCTTGAACTCAAACTGAAGTAAAGTTAACATGATTACGATTTATAATGATCTGAATATTTGTCTATAATCATAGAGAAGTGTTAACTATAACTTATGTTGCTTAGAGAATAAATGTCACTGGTCAGGTAGACCATGAACTTGATTTTGGACTAAGGTCAATTACAAAATACAGATATACATAACATATAATCATTTAAAAAAATCGACAACAAACAAGTCAAATTACATATACATAACACTACCAAAAAATATCTTCTACGGCTAACCGAAAGAGGAATAGCCATCTCAGAGAGGTATGAGGAAACTTGTCAAAGACTCCATGAAGTCATCCTAGAAACACTTTGACCTTGTCCCCGAGTTTAGTGACAATCGCGCACAGGATCGTTCAACCTAGCGCAGTCCCAGCCTTACTGGAACTGCAGAATATGAGCAGGAAAGAACTGCAGAGGCACGAGCAGTGTAAATCTCAGAACTGCAGAGCAGCGTAAATCTCAGAACTGCAGTATGTCAACAATTAACGGCATCTCTTCAGCGTGCCACAGACAATCAACACTTTGGCCTGATCAGGCACGTGCTGGGTGTAATTTTTTATATATAGAATTTGATTACACGTGCGTTTAAATTGCAATTATTTACTTTATTTGGTCTTTTATACATCCATATTAATTTGTATGGTTCTTATTTAAACAACTCCCCCCCCAAAAAAAAAAATATTAAAAAAAAAATAATAAAAGAAATACATACTGCCAAAGCAACGTAACAATTAAGAGGACATTTTTAGACGAGTTCTATGGAGGGGCAATACCGCCATAATTATATGCATGTATTGTCTATTCTTTCTTGATGCATTATTGTAAATGGCTGATTGCAAAGCTACTTTCTTCATTCTATCCATGTATATTGTATTCTTCATTGATACAAACTGTACATGGCAGTTTGCATGTGCTACTTTCCTTCTGCATTATTGTAAATGGCTGCTTGCAAGTGCTACATTCATAATTAAGAGTCATGCTTGCAAGTGCTTAGATCTACTTTCCTTTTGCGTCATTGTATTTGACAGTTTTTCGGCTACTGAATTCATTCCGTAGTTTTTCGTATGGCAAATGCTATGTCGGTTATTACAAGCTTTAATATTCAATTTATTAACTTGCCATATTACAATTACATAATTTTAGCTGCGTTTGTCATACATATTTGGCCGTGCAACAGTGTAAATACTAAGTTATATCAGTATCGTCGTTGTTGTCCAACTCGAGTCGCCATCTGTTGTCATAATGTGCTACTAGAGTTTTAACATGACATTATGACAATAGACGGCGCTCTAAATTTCGGTAGTTTTACCTTTACCAAAAGTAGTGAATGCTCCCCACGGGGATTTAGATTACCTGACGGCATTCATTTTGTGTGGCAAGCAGCATAACAAGAACTTACTAGATCGAATAAATATTGTAACTCTTTCAGTCTCCTTTTTAAAGGTGTACGTTAGTGACGAAGTTTTATTCGTTCTCTAAAACCATGTGCTTTCTCGAAGATCTAAGTCATTTTATATCACCTTAGAAAAACAAAAATACACACAGCACAGCAGGGTGGTCCATCTTCTTCAACCCCAGTTTTGACGCACTTTAAGTATTTACTTTCACCTTTTAAGAAATCGACTTCTTAGTGATGTATCTCATTACTTTGGAAACATTAGTTATTTTAACAAGGTACGAATTAGAAATGACAATGATATATTCCCCCGTATGTGATATATTCCCGCTGGTTGTAAAGATCTTACAGTACGTCACCCATTTTGACGCACCTAACACATGTCTATCTTTCCTTGTGATGTTATTGTACACAAGCTCCTTCGAAAATAATATACGCATAAAAAAGTTTATAGGTAAAATGACACTAAAAATATTTCAACATTTCTAAAGGTTTTCTTATACTCATCATCATCTTCATTGTAGAACATATTTTGTCGCAAATGCCGAAATAATCAAATTGTGGAAAATCATGTTCATTTATGATAACAATGTTTACTTATGATTAGAATTATTATATTTAGTGTACGGTTGTTTTCCAATGCTTAATTTGCATTGTTAATATACAGAATCTCAACCTTTGAATGCAAGGTTGTTTTGTTATCTTAAAAACTGGTATGAATCCTTAAAACGTATGACTCTAAAAGTGGAAATAATCAGAGTCAAAAGATGTTACAGGAGATTGTATTCTTATTTATTTGCAATTCTTACCATTATCAAACCAATTAAAAATAATAAATTGGTTCAAGAATTTTAAAAATATAGACATAGCACCCTTAAGAAGGGCCGTATAGAGCGATCACGTGCCTGGGGTACGCAAAATGGGACCTCTTCTAGTTCTTATTCAAACAAAATGTTTCTTTTATAAAATTATAAAGTGTTGTTCGGCTCGGACACCATTACATCCTCGGTTGCCGCCCCCTCTTGTCGGTCCTGCCCTTATCAGTCAGCGGCTCTTTGTCACAATAAAGATTTAAAAAAAAAAATAATTTAAAATATTTTTTTAAAATATTAATGTAGTTACGCATTAGTCCGACTTACTACGTGTGCCGCACTTTGTCATATAAAAGTAGTTTCTTTAGAATTATCTATAATCAATGAGAGAGAGAGAGAGAGAGCATCAAAACTTGCATATTTCATTAACAAAGTGTAGTTGTATACATGTATCTTGGGTCGATGATCTTGTTTTGGGACAGTCTTGGGGTCTTTCCTTCAGTAAGTATCAACAAGGGAAAAACTCTACTGATCTTTCTCGATAATTATATAATGCAGAATTTTACTGATTGCTGTCTTTTATTTATAGCTTTGATTCAATATAATTGTATACATGTATCCTGGGTAGGTGAGTGTCTTCTGACAGTCTTATGGTAGCATGCATCAATGAAGAATAGAAAATTCATGACTAGAATTATGAAAGAAACACTTGCAAACAGAGATTTACAATAATGCATCAAGGAAGAATAGAAACTACAGGCATATAATTTTGGCGGCAATGCCCCCTCCAAAGAGTTCAACCTAAAGATGCGATTCATTCAAATCTGATCTCCACAGCCGTACGTGACGATCTGATGGACACTGATAAGATACTAAATATAGTGGACTGGAAATTCCAAAGGTCACCAAAACATGAACTTTTATCGTTGTAGGACTGTGGATATCTGATTACAATCAGATTTAGGGGCGTAATTTGTGTGTGTGTGTGTGTGTGTGTGGGGAGGGGCTGGCTATTTTCCTAAAAAGAATTGTTTTATTTAAAAAAAGATCTCGTTTATTGAGAGAGAGAGAGAGAGAGAAAGAGAGAGAGAGAGAACATGCAACGGGTTTCCTTTCTTCCCCAGTGGTAATGATATCCAGGAAATGTAAGTCGCACAGAATCAATACGTAAGATGTAAAGCTTTGTTGTTGTTTTTTTTTTTTTTAATAGAAATTTGCATGTCACTAACATCGCTCAAAGTAACATAGTTATTCTTGACAATTTAACAGTGATTAACCTGAATTTTCGTTTTAATTTTCTTTAATAAATAATTTCATGACTTATTATTGCCATCTTTTAGCACTATTTGTAGTAGTTCCTACTGTATTTACCCAGACCCGTTCAGTATCTGGACACCATTGTTAAAGTTCTTGGCGATCAACAGTTTTCATCTCGAAGTTTTTAAACGGCTATTAAGATGAGGAGCAATCAGGACTGAATAGATTTTGATTAACTATGTTGCTATTAAATTTTATAACAACAATTCATTTAATTTCAGTAAATGCGTCCACATGACAACGTTTATATACACTTTAGCTCTGTGCTACATCATAATGAATTTTGGCATCGCATGTGGTTAACCTTTATAAGAACTTATTTTAGAAGAAAATAACATTTGTAGGTATTAATTTTGAAAAGTTATTGAATTTTAAATGATCGTAAGAATCATGCCTCTGCATATTGTTGTAGTCGGTATACCCCCCCCCCCCCCCCCCACGGGAAAATAATCCACAGCAGACATTTTTGTGGCTGGATTGAAGAAAAAAAACAAGGGTTGTTTAGTCTGCGTCTGCATATTGTTGTTGTCCGTGTGCCAGCTCTCTCCCCCACCCCACTTAAAGGGAAGACAATATATACAGCAGATATGTTTTGTGTCTGGATTGACATAAATGGAAGTTGGCATGTTGTCTGCAAACCACAGATATCACAAGTTTGCACATACAACTTCCGGCTAATAGTCGTCGTCAGCAACCCTGGTTGGGTAGTAAAGCTCGTCTTAGGTTATTATCCAATGCACTAAGACAAAAACTTAGATTCACATAATATATATTTTATAATTGTTTGGGATACTGATTCATAAACCAATAATTTCAAACACTCCAGCTTAAGAAATTTAGCGTTTTTCACATTACGTCACTTATTTTCGAGAGGAATCTATTTTCGAGTGCTAGAGGGTCGATGTGAAAAATATGTTATACAGATTAGCTGAGTTCCTTTTTGTCTCTCCGTGCCTGCAATTTACGAATTTTTAGTAATAAAACCGACTGTGTGACAGTATTGTTATACCGACTTCGAAAGTGTACCATGACAGAGGAGCGGGTATGTATGTGTGTTAGACCAGCAAGTTGTTCTCCACCTTTTTTTTTGTTTGACTGGCGGCGGAAAAAAAGGTGGAGAACAACTTGCTGGTCTAGTATGTGTGTGTGTGTGTGTGCATGTATGTCTGTATGGGTTTCTTTCACACCTCTGATATTGTCGTTTTTTCACTACAGAGTAATGTGATATAATTTCAGAGGCCTGTAACTGTACATATATGATCACTCCCTTACATTGCTGTAATAATGTCTACCTTATTGCATGCTTTTTTCAACATGCCTTTTAAAGTGCTTACATTTTTAACCTCATTTTGAATTATGTTACTCTAACAATAGTGTGTTTAATTATACGCATCTTCTTTCATTATTTACTTATACTTGCCTTACATTTCCAGAAGACTGATACAGAATGTCTGGTTTTGGAGAGGCAGGTGATGGCTTTTACAGCAGTGGTGGATATGGTGACTATGGATATGATTCCGGAGCTGGACAACAATTCTCTGATCAGTGAGTAATGTTCATTAGGTAGAACTGTAGTCAATGGCACATACTTTGTGACACTTTTCAGGAGAAGAAGCATACATGGAAATGCAGAGTATGTGATACAACCTGTGTGTACTTTCATTTTTGCCATGCTTTCATTGTCGAGCCCATTCTGAATTGATCAGTTTAGACTGTAATTTTTTGCAGATGATTAAGGATGGTTTGCAGGTTGAAAGATTTAAATTCTATACAATCAGAAATATATTTGAGCTTACAATTTTGTGGTTATTTATTTTGTGGTATTTCACTGTTACATAACTTTCATTCATTGATACTATTTTTTGTCATGCCTCCCCCCCCAATAAATTATGTCCTCTACAAATGTTTTTGATTTTAGGCTAACTGCTGGGAACAGCTCTGACCACTATCCATTGCACCATTCAGTTAGGTGTAAGTTTTGTGATTTTTGTATAATCAATATCAAATGAATGACTGAATGATGATTCAGACAAAATAACTGCCACAAGTATAAGATTATACTGGATCATGTAACATATGTAACTATCATATGTTCTGATATCCAGTTATATCAGTTTGATTGAGTACTTACAGGGCTGAGCAAATCCCATAGCCCAACATCCCGGACTAGTCATTTTTGAAGTCGGGCAAGTAAAATTTTCCAAGTCGCTAGTCCGGGACAAGCGCTTTTTAAAAAAGTTGGGCTAGTCCTTTTTTTCATGCTTTAATCACTATATCTACCTTTATTTGGCCAATCATGCCCTCCGGGCGTACTGAATACTTGATTCTACTCCTCTTCGTGTATACATTTAATTCCTGTTACCGCTTGACTGCATATTGGGCTAAGCGACCAAATTATCGGCAAATCAAAACATGTCAAACAAAAGAAAGCCAGTATGATCAGTTAGAAGTGTTGTAAGCAGTTTTGTTGCAATGAGTTTACTCAATCTATATCATAACTAGCAGCTCACTATGATTTTAATCCAGCGAGTCAGTGTAATTAAATTAATGAAAGGTACTTTACCGACATCAGTGTTGGTTTCCTTTATGAACTGATTAAATGACAGTAATGATTCTTTAATTTATAATTGATTGTACAGATGATTAACTTTCACGTGCGATATTATGTTTGAAGCGAACCAATTACGCTAATTAATGAGCTGTTTCAGTTCGTATTTAAAAGAGAAATTTGATCTTATGATCACTTTAGAAGTAGTTGTCAAGCAAGCTGATAGTTACTCTGCAGATAAAATGAGTTTGCTAAATTATTTTCGCAAGGAAGGTAATAAAGGCAATTCGGAGAAGGTAAATTTGTTTGAAAATGGAGGGATAAAACATAAGACGGATACTGAGTGTGTTTGTTATCCCTGTCTTGAATATATGACTCGGAAGGTGCAAGACATATACATGGACATATTTTAAAATCCATGAGCTAAAACATACATGAACCTGAAGAAGCCAAATGTATAACAACCAATGTTTTTAAAAATTAAATTCTTTTAAGAAATAATTATGTTGTATATTATTTCGTTTGTGTTTTTCTATGGATTAAGTACATACGTCTCATCAAATCTTGGCAAGTGATTACCATTTTGGGACCAGTGAAAAGTAAGGTGGGACTAGTGAAGAGTAAGGTGGGACTAGTGAAGAGAAAGGTGGGACTAGTGAATTTTCTGAAACCACTTGTCCTGGACTAGTGGTTAAAAAAAAATTTGCTCAGCCCTGACTTACATTCCTAATACTGAACAATTTTCCATCTTCAGCAGCTGTACTGTATCTGAATTTTCAGTTTCTTCAGATTCATGTTTGTTTCTATGTTCCATTTGTCAAATCTTTATGTATATAGTGTTTCAGATTTCCACTTATTTGTTTCTTTGATAAAGAAAGAACCAGTGGCAAGTAAATTTATAATAAATACCAACAGATTGAGAATAAAATGGAAAATAGAAATTAATGCCCCAAAAATTAATAATGATGCACGCTCATACTGTTTTTACTCATGTTTACACCATGTATGCCATTAATGTATGAGTTTATATGTTCGACTTTCAACTTTGAATTTGAAATTCATTTTTTCATTCAGATTCAAAATTTTCTTTATTATTATACATCCGAGAGTGAGAAAAATCTGATAAAAGTTTATACAGTCTGTTTCACTCATTTAATTCCATCTCTCACAGAATAATACATTTTCTATAATAAATAAAATTTCCCTGGTAAAATTTCTGAACCAAAAGATTACTGCTTGGAAGTCTAATTTTAATACCAAGTTGCATGCCTGAGTAAAACTTAAACATGTCTTTTCAGTCAGGTCAGAGTAAATGGTAAGAAAGTCATTTCAGTCATGTGCGAGTGGCTAGTATTTGTGCCATTTTAGTCATGATTTTCCACATACTACAATCTATTATATCTATACATGCTTATAAGTTGGATCCAGCTTCAAACAAAATATACCCTGATGTGTCTGCTCACCATTGTAAATAAACCTAAGCTATGACCATCTGGTCTGTCAAAGATAATCTGACAGGGCACAGTGGAAGGAAAGAGAAAACAAAGCAGACAGAAGAAGAGATGGAAAGATAACATCAAAGAATGGACAGACATGGACTTTGCAAAATCCCAAAGAGCAGTGGAGAACATGAGAAAATGGAGAGTGATTCTTGCAAAGTCATTATTGGCGCCCCTGTGACTAGCCAGGTTATGTGAGCCATGAAAAAATGGAAAAAGAAAAAAGAACATGTCCCCAGATCAGAATTTATGTTGTTTGTTCCCCAGATTACCATTAATAAAAGCATAGACCCAGATCTACAAGTGCATTATGTGACAGAAGATCTGCTTTTGTGAAATTGGATCCTTCTTATACTTGAGTTTATACAGTAATAAAAATTGGTTGGTCAAGATGAGATCATTCTCAATGAAGGCACACAAATTATAGACAATGACAGAAATATGTGAAATCTTCAAAATAAATTATGTAAATGTGAAATTTGACATTTGTAAGGATGTAAATTTTTTAATTAAGCAAGTTAACCTTGAAAAAGTGCATAAGTTATGAGCAGTTTAAATTTTAAGAAAAAGCTACTGGAGTGGATCATATTCCTGTTCAGCTGTTTATAGCTGGGGCATCAATCCTTGTGGGACATTTTACAGATATAACTAACAAAACTATGTAATCAGATTTTATTCCTGGTTGTCTGAAGGAAGCTATAGTAGTTCTGATATTCAAAAAGAATAATCTTCTTGATAATAATAATTATAGATGTGTAAGCATCTTACCCATCATTATCCAAACTGTTTGAGAAATCAAATGAAACTCAGTTAGTATCATCTTTTGAGAAAATTTTTAACAAACAATTAGGTGCTTTTCCGAAAGTTCATGGATGCCAGACTACTCCGTTATGCTTACTTAAAGACTGGAGGAAGGCTCTTGATGAAAACAGATATGTAGGTGCAGTCATGATGCACTCATTGAAAGCTTTTGACTGCCTCCCTCATGATATTCAGATTTGCAAGTTAAGGGCTTATAGTTTGTCAGTTAACTCAGTAATGCTGTTACTGAGGTATCTGTCAAATCGTAAGCAGCAAATTAACACATTTTGAAAGCTATTTCTGAATAAATCCTAATAAGTCAACTTCCAGGTGATTTTCCAATAACATAATGCTTAGTTGTGTTAGAAATGTCATTTTTCATTGGCTATTTGGCTCGTGCATGAGCAGAAGGGTAAAAGTTGGAGTTCATTTTTTTTTTGCTTAACGGACTCATTATTTTTGTATCGAGACCACTCTTTTTTCCAAATGCCCATCTTATCCTACTTTTCGCAAAGGGTCATCTGTCTGTTTGCAGTTCATACCAGTCTGCCTTAGATCTGAGACCAAAAAGTCTAAATTCCAAACACAAAATCAGATTCCGACCACAGGCAAAATTTAGGTGGAAAAAAATTGGCTCCAAAAAATGAGGTTTTTCCCTCAGTATTTTGTAGTACAACTAGAACTTCCAGATTATTTGGTATCATTGTAGAGCTATATCTGTCTACCTTTCTATAATACCACCCACTTTAGTGTATCTTGCATGACCTTGACGTCACAGAGCTCGGCAGTAGGCTACTACCTCCTGCCACTTAAACTTGTCACCAGGGGTTAATGTGTTAAGTTGCAGTGTGTCTTGAGTATTTGATATGAAATTCATAAAGGGGTTCTTAGGGATCAGTCCATGGACCATTATATTTTAATGTTTTTATCAATGATAACTTCTGTTTTATTAGATATGGCTCTTTATAAAACTATGCCAACTATAACACTTTGTCTTTTTCCACACTGTATTTTAACACTTTAAATAACACACTTGAAGCAGTCAAACATTCTGGTTGACTGGTTCACTGCTATCAAAATGCAAGCCAAACCAGAAAAGTTACAAGCAATAGCTGTAGGTGAAAAGATATTCAGTATGAAGCCTGTACTTAACATAAGCAGTATTGTCATAAATTGTGAAGAAATTGTTAAACTGCTTGGAATTGACATTGACTTTTAACTGCAGTTTCAGTTTGATTCACATGTAAATAATTTCTGTAGGAAAGCTTCAAAGCAATTGTCCACCTTGAAAAGTATTGGTCATAAGCTAACTAGATTCAATAAGCTAACATTCTTATATAAATTTATCCTCTCAAATTTAAATTTCTGTTCTTTAGCCTGGCATTTCTGCAACGACATGAACACTATAAAACCTGAACAAAAATACAAGAGCATTCTCTGAGATTTGCGTATAATGATTTTACAAGCAGCTGTCATAAACTTCTACTTCTGGTAAAAATGCCAACTCTAAATGTGCATAGACTTTGAGTTATGTTCCTAGAGACTTTCAAAATACTAAATAAATGTGCTCCCAAATGTTTGGACAATTTAATAACTTTTAAACACAATAAATATAATTTTATTATATTTAAATATTTTAGATGTTCCAAGAATTAATGCCTCAACAGTTGGCACAAAATCTTTTAGATATGCACCTATGGAAAGAGCTACCAAAACACTTTAGAGAGCAATCAAACTTAAATTCATTTAGCTGTTTAATTCCATCCTGGAGTTGTATAGACTGTAAATGTAATATCTGTAAATAAAATAACCACCCCCACCCCTTGGCCATGATGACAGCTAATGTTTGTGGTAGTGTTTTGTTTGTTTATCTGCCCTTGTCTTATGTACTAATCAAGTACCCTACTGTCAACAACATCCTTTTTAAGTAAGGTGTAAGCTGATTAGCAGCATGCTTTGTTGGTCCTAATTTGGTGCTTCTGCATTTATTTTGAATTTAAATTCTGACTTGTAATTTTCTTAATTAGTTTTTAAATAAAAGTGTAATAAAAACAACTTTATCCTAGATGCTAAATTTCACTTTTAATCATTGACTATTATGTTATGAGTCTATGCTCTTAAAATAAGTAACATAAAAGAGTGAAGACAACAAGCTTTGTAAAATTTAACAAATAAATTATTTCCCTAGAATACAAAGTGAAAATTGAGAAAAAAGAACTTACAGTATTACAAATTTAATCCAAAAATATTCCAAGAATTAAAGACACAAGTCCTAGTAATAAAAGTCCTGAATAAAATAAGTTCCCAACGAGATCCAAAATTGAAGGCAATACTGTGTCTGTTATGGCCTGCAAAGTGCTGATGTGTCATCAGTCTCTTGTTGAATCACAGAAATATTATTCCAGGTTTGAATTCAGTATGAATTTCAATTAATGTCTATCCAAGAGTTTTGTCAGAGCACTTTTGTATTTCCAGAGAAAATCACTTGAATTCAATAATTTGAAAAAAATTAAATTCAGTCCAAACTGGTCACAACATAATACAACCTAAAGTGCTAGATGTTAGAGCACGACTGGTAAAATCCTCAGTCACAAGATAATATAGTTCTCTGCTTGACCTCAGGTCACAATTAGCATTTTCTAAAAATAACCATTACCTAATGGAAAATAACCTTGTAGAATGATCTAATGAGCCTTGTTTATTTACAACACAATGGTCTACAACATTCTCCAAAACCCTGACCATGATCAACATAATTACTCCTTTGTTTACCTGAAAAATAATCCTGATAATAAGCTCATCGACATAGAGAATAATGAAGCCTTTATTAGTTGTTTACATAAATGAAATTTTTAAAAAATCAATCAGGTCAAGCAGAAATGAACTCAGTTTTGGACAAGGTCATGTCCAGCATACAATGTTACATTACAATAACATGTAAAAAAATAATTTAAACTAACAACCGAACAATTAAATTAAATATACATAACATTTAAAATTTGTGTCTTAAGTCATGCATTGTGGTTTTTATCCAAGGTTGTGTTTGTGTGTTATGATGTATTGGATGTCTTGCTATTCATGCTTGTTTTAATGCCTTATTTGTCATACATAATGTCGGTAAAAAAACTCTTTAGTTCTTATGTTGAATAGTTGCTTTAATCCACACAGACATCAAATAAATCTTATGGCAAAAGTAAATCCAAAGGAGAATTTGTTGACATTTCAAATCAGTGCACATGGATAGCATACAAACAAATCAGATCTTACAGAATTTATTAAAATCTCACAAAAGATTCTGTCAAATAACAGTCTGGTGAACTAAAATTCACTTTGAAAAAAATAAATTAAATTTGCAAACATATTAACAATGAATTATAAGTAGGTAGATAAAATGTTGAATTGATAAATAACATATTTAAAAAGAACTGTCAGAATTTTTTATTAGAACGGTTGTGTTTTATTATCTTTTTCTTTTTTTCCAGAGGTTTTGGTCAGTTTGACTATTCACAAGGATATGCAAGTGACAACACAGGCTACATGACTCCTCAACAGAGTCCCAGTTCCTATGGAGGTGCCATCCTTACTCCTGATCCAACAGCAGCTTATGTCAGCCATCCAACTTCTGACAGCTTTGATGATGAACCTCCACTTATGGAAGGTGAAAATGTATTTGTATTCAATCCGCCACAGAAATCATGAAACATATTGAACTTAAGTTTGAGATTTTGTGTCACCTGATCACAGATGGCTCCATGCCTTCTCAGGTTTCTTTCATCAAAATGTATGGAATGAAATGCAGTATTTACTTGAGCATTTTAGGTAATCAGATTAACCAGTAACTTCATCACAACATCAGAGATCCTTGTAAGGACTTCTTGGATATCAAATACCAGTATATGATGCTGATTTTCTAAGACTGTGCTTTGTGTGGAATTAGTATGCATAAGATGAACTAATTTTGTCATTTTTCCGTATTTGTTAAAAACCAAAATTCCAGTTTAGAAACAGATTACTTTTAAACTGAATACCTATTTAGCTATACTGGTCATAGACCAGGTGAGCTTATAAGCTTATGAAGTCTGTTGTCATTTATCTTTCTGTTCATTAGCACAAGTTTGTTTTTGCAACTCCTCCTAAATTTCTTGGAGAATTGCAAAGTAACTTCAGACACACACATTCATCCATTAGCCTAGTTGGTCCAAAATGAAAATGAAGCTGTTCAAACACCAGAATAACCTGCACAGCAGCCATTATGATAACCTTTAATATGATAATAGCAGTTTGAGATTACCGATCTAGGTCAAAGCCTTTCATACCTCAAGCCTTTTTCCTCACATCTCAAATGAGTGCACACAAGGCCATGACTCTAACCTGCATGTGATATCACGAGCCACCACATCACATTGTAATGTGAGAGGAATGTCCTGGGGAATAAGGGGTCAAGCCAGACTTGAATTTTAGGGAGAAATAGCTTCTCCTTTTGGATGAGTAGAGAGAGGCAAGAGCTGAATATGGAGAAGTGAGAGTAAAGCAAGAAATTATATATACACAAACACTCACATGCACATACAGTAGTCCCCCCCCCCCATGAAGGGCCCCCTTGATCAGCAGGCACCCACTTTTTTATGGCCAGAATCCCTTGGCAGCTACAAGATTTTGTTCAAAAGTACCCTATCAAAAAAGGCCACTTCTCTAATGCAACTAGTAGCCAGCATATTAGTGCAAAAATATAAAAATTAACCCTCACAAGTGGACATATTTTATTTTAATATTTGCCCAGAACCATTATTTAATTCATTCAGTATGGTAAGTAATCTGATTATCTTTAATGATGTTGGTTTCCCAATGTCAGGATTTTGTTACTGAAACAAGTGTTGACTAAAGTACATGTACCACTATAATTAATATTATATCAGAAATGCTAATGTTTACAGGAAATGGGGCCAACAGTGTTAGGCTTCACACAGTGGTTCAGTTTTTTTCTTTGATGAATACTACTGTTAAGATCATGACATGGTCAGCATGGGCTAAATATAGATTTTATGGATTGACATACAGAGAGAAATTAACCTTGAACAGAACAGGCTACCACACAAAGGCCAAAAAAATCATGTGACAGCACATGTATCAATTCCTTTATAAAGAATGCATTTCATCGATTCTACAAAAGTGTTTTCTACATAATGAAGTTGCAGTACTGAACAGTTAGCAACATATTAATAAATTACATAAATGGAGAATTAATACTTCAAAGAAAACATAAAAGTTATTTGACTTCATGATAATGGGGAGACTTCAAGAGTTCTTGACAAAAAATTTGAGTTGGGAAGACTCAAATATACAACATCATAACAGATATTAAAAAGAAAAAGGTCTGCAGCAGTGAGAAAATTGAGTAAATGAAAAGAAAATTATTTCAAATATAGTAGTCCCCCTCTTATAAGGCCACCCCTAATGCAGCAGGGAAGTGGCCTTATAATGCGGGTGGCCTTTCTAGAGGGGGATGACAAATGTGAATAGTAAATACATATGAAAAAAGTCACAAGTACATTTAATTTTAAATATTTAATATTTTAATTAAAAAATCACATGCATGATGTGAAATAAATGTAAAACAAACTTTGTCATCATTTTCAAAAGATTGCTATGAATAACCATTGATATAGTTTTAAAACTGTCTTTATAATTATGTTACAGTTCACATCATCTGTCACTTTGTTGGTAACAGTCTAAAAAAACAAACCAGTCTCATCACATTAAAAATATCCTTGCTGTCATATCTCCTGCATATATCGTTTAGTCTTTTGTTCCAATCTTTGACAACTTCATTATTAACATCAGCCGATTCGCCACTTAGGAAAGAACACTTGATATTGTGTCGTACTTGAAATCTGTGCAACCATCCGTTACCTGCGGTAGTCATATCCCAATTCAAATGACAAAATTTTTGCTTTTTCTTGTCATTCAAATCAGGATACAAATGTCTCCTGACTCAAACAATCTTCCTTTCTCCGTCCATTTCACCTTTCCACTTCTGCAGAATTGTTTCATTATCTTTCACAATATTGTTTATCGGAGTCTTCCCGACATTAGTTTTCTGCAAGGATCCTCGATGACCCCCCCCAATCAGTTGAATTACTTTCACGTTCTCGTCTAAACTGAGAATTTTTATTTTCCTCGATGACATGTTGCTCTTTTTGCAGTAATTTATTCATGTTGCCAACTACAATACTGATAAAACAATTTTGTATGCATCTAAACAAATTGCCGTGGTTTTTTAAAGGAAGTGATCTTGTCACGTGATTCGTTAGTCGCAGTCTGGTACCCTATTGTTTTTATACATTTGTTGAAAGTGAGTGAGAGAAGCCAAAACGGCTTCTATATGTACCATTAACATCACGCAGATTTGACCTCGCGGCCGCTAGGATTCGTAATTTTTTGACAATTATTGTCAGTAGTAATAGCCACTGATTATCAAAGTGAACAATCTCAACATCTTACTTAGGGAAGCCATAAAGGCTACCAAACCATTTTCCTGCTGACTTGGGTATTGTACATCGATACTGCCACTTCTCAGCTGTTACTACTGTTCAATAATTGTAATTTTAACAATTATCAGAGTGACGAAACCGGACTTCTTACTATAACACAGCAGTAAGGCTAATTGGATTACATGTACGTACCCTTTTGTATGGATTAAAATTTGAGTCTTTCTCGGTTTTTATGGAATAAATTTGGCTTCTCGTGAGGCGTAAATGATATAATATTAACCTTAGTGGTAAATGTACTTTACTCAACACTTCTTTCAGTAACGAAAACCTGACATCGGGAAACAGAAATCGGATTACTTAACACACATTATGAATAAAATACTTGTTCTGGATACATATTCAAATAAAATGCGGCCACTTGTGAGGGGTAAATTTTATAATTTTGCACTGATATGCCGGCCGCTGGCCGCGTTAGCCGGGTGGCCTTTCGCGAGGGGTACTTTTGAACACAAACTCGTCGGTGCCAGCGGATTCTGGCCGTAAGGAGCGGGTGGCCGCTGGTCAGGGGGGCCGTTCAAGAGGGGGACTACTGTACCAAGAAATCAATATCTGTGCCAACATTTAAATGACATTTTGAATGGTTATGCCATGTACATGTCAGCAATACCCTACTCACATTTAATGCTTAAGAATAAGAGCTATTAATGTATGTTAACTTGAAATAAATTAGTTCTTAAAACAAGAAGAAACTTTTTATAATTAGTGCTACTTTTAAGTGAACATATAAATGTTTTGAAGTTAATTTTAACTTTCTTACTACTTACTCATACTTGTTACAATATAGTCCCCCGTCTTTTACGGCCACTTTCCCAGTGCTGAATGGTGTGGCATATAAGAGGGGGACCACAATATGTATATGTGTGTGTGAGTGTGTGTGTTTTCATTCTCTTATTTGAATTAAGCCCTCTGTTTTTCAAGCGTTTAACATTGCTTTTAAGCAATACTTTTTTTTCCACTTGAAAATTATGTTTTGTATTTATTATAAACATATTTTGTACATGTATAAAAATGATAATATTCATGCCAATTATGTTCATACTTGAAAGTGCATATGATTGGATGGAGAGATACATTCAGTGCATATTGACCATATGACTTTTAAAGAGCACAGAAGAAACTTTACATTGTAATTAAATTTAACTGCTAGTAGTAACTAGATTATAGTATTGTAATTGCAAGTTGGTTGTCTGAAACTTCACTAAAACTGGCAGTTAAAAAGCTTTCTAAACTACATTGAAATAACCCCTGTAGCAAATACACAAACGTCTTCGTGAATGTTTTATCCATCAGTGTCAATCACGGCCACAGAAGCAGTTATCTGTTGTCAAGTGATGTGTATGGAGATGATTAGTGAGACCAATCTTTGCGCTGAAGTCTCTCCCATATATTGAGCAGACAAGGGTTGGTATAGAAATAGAGGATGTTGGTAGCTCTGACCTTATGAGTGGCACATTTTTTCTGTGTCTCAGGAATTTTCTGCTTTTCTTTTGCATGAGTGCCAGATGTGATCTTGCTATGCCAGGAGGGACAGTTTTGTGCAAGGGTCTCCCACGAGGCACTGTTGATATGCAGATTTTTCAAGGGCACCTTCACTGAGTTCTTGAAGTGCTTCTCTTGTCTTACAACAGCATGTTTTCACTTGCAGAGTTTGCCATATAGCAGCTGTTTTGGAATATGTTTACCAGGCATACTTGAGCACAGGTGTCTTCATACAATACTGTTCATCCCATGTTCATTGTTACTGATAAAATATTATGGTAACTATTCATAGGAAACTGCTGATAAAATATGGTAACTATTCAGAGAAAACGCATTGAAGCAATAAAATCGATATATGAATAAACTAGAATTTTTTAACCGAATGAACAAAACCATGAACAAATGTAGCAGTCTGCATGATATGTGATTGCAGTTATTTTTAGAAAGAGGGGTTTTCTTAATATTGCCACTCATTTTCTAGACCATGCCTTCTATGAATTGTATCTTTTCATTAATCTATTTTCCCAATGATTTATTAGAACATATAATCTTATAAAGTGGTATTTCTTAGACAAAGTGACAGAATTAAAATAACTTACAGTATGGTAAATTAATTCCTATTTCTTAAATAGTTTTATAAATTCTGTTAGATCTGATTAAATCCAGAAAGGTATTCCAAATGATAGCTATTGTGTACTGATGTGTAATCAGTACAGTAGAAAACTGTTTTAAATCCAAATGTCGTTAAGTGAATTAAAGGTAAATCCAAAATAATCCAAAGTCTATATAAATATCCAAATGTCCTTTGAATAAACTCATAATAGTCCATTATAGCTTTTATATAGGTATTCAAATATTCTTTAAAATGAAAGTTCTATACACAGTCATTTCAATGAAAAAATGTAAATGAATAAATTTCTCTAACTCTTTACAAGTCCGGTCAAATCTTAAGAATGGTGACTTCCGTGTCTTTTTTTCTAATATATAGAAATTTAATGTGTAATTGTCAGACTGCTTGTACCATGCTTTCGTTGAATCATTCTGTATTTTAAAATGTCAACAAATCAGTTGATTCAATCTGGCTAATCAAAAAGTCAGTCAAGAGCCTTTTTCAGAAACACACAGATGTCCACTTACATCACCTATTTAGACCAAATGATATTTATCCCAGTTCTTCAGTACATCCATCTTGATTTATGAATAAAATAGTACACATTATGCATGACTCATTTTCAGAGTACAAAACCCATCCACAGGATCTTAGAATTAAAAATATCATTAACTAAATGACTCTAACAAAAACTGTTATTATAAAAGCAATATACATGATATAGATGTACATAAAACTGCCCCTCATAAAGAAAAAGAAAGATTTATGTCATACAACTTTTTTAGCATCTTTATGAAAATACATATGAATAATGTTGCACAGGAATATGAATAACACAATATGTATACAGAATAATGCAACATAATATTTTTATACATGTTCAGTCAAATTTTCTTTTCCTTTGAACATCAATACTGTTTGACTGTAACATCAATCTCAGTTGTAACAATCTACACTAACAAATACAGATATAAAAACTCGGCTCAGAATTCTTGGATCTGGTTGGGTAGTGACTTGAGTCATAGTCTAAGTTTAAGTTAAGTTTGTGAGAATAAATTAAAGTTTGGAATACAAAAATTCTTGATGCTTGAACCATTTGCAACCCTCCCATAAATGGAACCCAAAATTTTGGCTAGACTTTTTAGAGCCAGTACAAAGTAATATGGACCAAGTTACTGTTCCAGTGGCCAAAGTGGTTAGGGCATCTGCTTTGTATATAGGAGGTTGAAGGTTCGAAACCCAGGAGAGTCATACCAAAGGCTTATAAAATTGGTACTAGCAGCTGCCTCGCTCGGCACTCAGCATTGTTAGGACTGGTTGTCCTGGTGTCAGAGTAATGTGATTGGTTGGGACATGGTGCTATGTGTCTGCAGCATGATGTCCCAGTGCTAGAAATTACTATAAACTGCCACACTGCATACATTGTGCCAATATGACATGAAAATTGTTTAAGCTATGTTAAAAATCCAAATCTCTCTTTCTCTCTCTCTCACACACACACACATACACACACAGAGTAAAGTTGTGACCACAGTGTGCTGGGATAGGAAATACTTAATGGCTTGTACTTTGCAGGTTCCAATGCATTACATCTACAATAAGTTGTACATTGCCAGTTTGTATGTAATAAAACTAATATGGTCCTTATAATTTAATTAATCATTTATTAACATAAATGCCACCATGAGGCATTTAAGCAAGGAGCAGCACTGCTTAAAATTAGAAAAATTGGACCATGTCATCTGGTCAAATGTTTTAGTTACAAAGGTAGCACTAGACAGGACCATAATCCAATTTTATGGTTAAAATCTGTATTTTTTTTACATTTTTGTTTCAGAGCTGGGAATTAACTTTGATCACATAGCTCAAAAGGTAGGTGGACCTTACTTTAACACATTGGTTTGATTTATAGAGTTATGCTCCATACTGTTAGAATCATCTTACTTTTGAAAACTAAAGAAGAAGCAAGAGATCTTGCAATATTTGTAGAAGTCTTTGTTTATAGGACACATAAACATGACTCAGGCATACCTTGAGAAGGATACACCTCTGCCAAAGTGTTAGTTTTGCTGGCGTCCACTGACAGGGACCATATTCTTGTCAGGTGTTTAGTCTTCCACCCTGTGGGTGAAAGCTTTTGATGTGGTTTCAGTTAATGATTTTTATGATGATGTATCACTAGAGAAAATCTTGGACATTCAAGAAATGTGGTTAATACTGTATCTTTGGTATTTTATATTTTGTAACTTTTATCATCTACTTTCTACACATTTTGCCAAATTTTAACATCATTACTTTTTATCTTTTATCTTGTAGTACTTCATATTTGCATTTATTTTAAAGGGTTTGTGTTCACACAAATGTTTTGTGCAATTCTTTACATTTACATTTGCATGAATTGTGATCTGCATCATAGCCAATATTGTGCTGATGTGTCATTAAATGTTATTACAGACATGCGTACATATATATGTACATAGATACTTAAAAGCATACATAAACACACACACAAAATACATACAGATGTTTAAGCTGTAGGTATTTATGGAGTTACATTTTTGACTAGCTTTTTTATGTTATCCCAGTATTTTGGAATGAGCAGTAAGAAATAGCAATCACTGTTAGTTATGTGGGTCTCTGTTTTGTCAGTAGTACAAAACCTCTCTTTCTGGAAACTTTAGTTTGGACATAAAACATAAAATCTTGAAATCTCGTTGGAGAAGATTTAGGTCAGATTTAAGTTTGACCACTTAAAATATCTTCAGTCCGATCTTAAACTTTACAGGTATGTTGATGAAATATGGTCCAATATTCTCCTTTAGTCTAAGAAACTTTGAATGCAATAATATTCCTTTTTATCTAAGTAGAGAAGTCATTAAGTGAATCAAATTTCTTGTCTTCTGAGCTCACGGTACCCACCATATGGAGAAGCCCATCATGTTGTGATGTTGCCCATCATAAGTCAGTCTGTTCCATTTCATTTTCTGCACAAAACATCCACAATATACCATTATCAGACATTGTAATTTGCTTACATTCTGGAGCAAAGGAAGAAATCATTCAGTTAAGGCACAAAGGATAAAAGGTAAGATTACAAGGACTAAAGGATTTGTACTTCATATACTGTAACCACATTTTTAAGATGGCTTGCATTTTAGATAAGGAAGATAACTCTTGATTTTGGTGTAAAACATCAGTGTCACAGTTACTCTAAAAAGAAAGATGGTTTCTGCATAATATCTTGATATCTTTATAACTACTTTGATGAAATTTTGTGGATCAGTTGCGTTTTAGACAAGGAAGGCAGTTGGGGTCAAGGTCAAAGTCATAGGGACTGAAAAAAGGAAATTGATTTTCATAAAACTTTGTCATTTTTGTACCGTACAGTTTAACTAAACGTTTTCTATGGTTTGCATCTGAGGAAAGGAAAACACCAGTCCTAATGGTTTTGAGGGTAAAAGGTCAAAGTCAAGGTCAGAGGGACTTCATGCAGGTATATGGTTTGCACAGAATAATTAGAGTCATGTGGCACAAACCATGACCAAACTTTGAGGATGGCTTGTTCTTCAGGCAAGGAAGGCACATATGTTTTGGGGTCAATGTACCAAAAGTTAAAGACTTGGAAAAAAAGATTGCTTCCACAAATAACCTGATTTAACAGGCACATAATGTACTGTTTGCAGTACTTTTTTTTTATGTGAGGTGGTTTCATGTAATATACTTCAATTTCAAGCATATTTTATTCAGTGTCCTTATTTTCTTATTGTTCACATTTACAAAAATGCCATTGCATCTTATTTGAACAAGTACATTTCATTATGACAAAACACTTTGAAAACTCTTGTAGAAATGTGATTGATAATGTAATTGAAGTCATTTCAGCTGTTTGCAATTTTGTGGTAAATTATAATATTACAGTCAAACCTGTCTTAAGCAGCCACTTTTGGAAAAGAATCAGATCGACCTCTTAACGCTGGTGACCTCTGAATAGAGGGTTCAGCTATCAAAGATGGTTTTGTAATAGATATTGTGCACCATTTGCTGCTATTATTGTCATTATTATTGTTGTTGTTGTTGTTGTTGTTGTTATTATTTTAATTGACTTTATTCTAAAAATAAAGTTTTAATCTATATTCTTACATTTTTTAAGATTTTTTAGATTTATGGGTGGGTGGTTTAAGGCAGTTACACAGTGAAACATTCACTGTATAAATTTATCATTCAGCATTTCTAGTAGAATGGGGCTTCCTTTAAAAGATTTACTCCAGCTTACTAGAGATGTCAAAATTTTAGAAAAAAGTCTACCGGGTACCTGACAGTCCTAATGATCCAGCTGAGCTGCTGGGCTGCAGCAGAAATAAGAGACCTGGTCAAAAGAGAAAGTGATAAATAAGTTTTTGACAGGTCACCCTTGTTCCATGACAAGTGAAAGCAATGTTGTGTAAACAGTAAACACTGATCCCATCATATATTTAGTATCTGATGTGCTTCGGTTGTCAACCTAACCTCTATATTCTTGCAAAATTTGGCATAGCATTCCTTAAACATTTTTTTAAATAACTGAATATCTTAAATGAAATGTTGACTGCAATGTTGATCCATGATCTGTTCTTGTATTAAAATGGGCAACCTAATGCTTAAATGCCTGTTGACAGCTGTTGATATTTTTATCACATAGATTTTTAATGATGATCTGGTATGTACATCATGACTTTTTTCTTGTACAGTACTGCATTTGTACATACAGATTTGTGCAGACTTTTCCATAATATTATCTTGCTTCAGTGGTTTGTGTTACTTTGTGTTTACTTACATTAATTGCCACACACTTATCTGATGAGAATGAGCAGTATTTTAAAGCTGAAATTACAGTTTTGCATTATAAACTATAGAAAAGAAGAATTTATGCGATCTTGACACTCTAGCTATTACTATGCGTCAGGTATTGATAAAATTTGCTGAATAGCTCAGACTTAAGCAAATTCAATATAAATTAGAATTTTATGGTATTTACATGGATTGAAAAGAATTTTCAGTTGGCTTACTTGTCCTGCAAGGCCATGAGTTGGAACTTGTACAATCCCTGCATAAATGCCACTCATGTTGCACTGTACATAATACTGAATCTGTTTGAATGACATTCATCTTATGCTGTACATAATACTGAATCTGTTTGAATGACACTCATCTTGCACTGTGCATAATACTGAATCTGTTTGAATGGCACTCATCTTGCACTGTGCATAATACTGAATCTGTTTGAATGAAACTCATCTTGCACTGTGCATAGTACTGAATCTGTTTGAATGACACTCATCTTGCACTGTGCATAATACTGAATCTGTTTGAATGACACTCATCTTGCACTGTACATAATGCTGAATCTGTTTGAATGACACTCATGTTGCACTGTGCATAATACTGAATCTGTTTGAATGACACTCATGTTGCACTGTGCATAATACTGAATCTGTTTGAATGACACTTATCTTGCACTGTGCATAATGCTGAATCTGTTTGAATGACACTCATCTTGCACTGTGCATAATACTGAATCTGTTTGAATGACACTTATCTTGCACTGTGCATAATACTGAATCTGTTTGAATGACACTCATCTTGCACTGTGCATAATGCTGAATCTGTTTGAATGACACTCATCTTGCACTGTGCATAATACTTAATCTGTTTGAATGACATTCATCTTGCACTGTACATAATATTGAATCTGTTTGAATGACACTCATCTTATGCTGTACATAATACTGAATCTGTTTGAATGACACTCATCTTGCACTGTGCATAATACTTAATCTGTTTGAATGACACTCATCTTACACTGTTCATAACGCTGAATCTGTTTGATTGACACTCATCCAACTGGATGAACATCTTAAAAAAGTGACTTGGTCAGTATACATGGTTAGTCTTGGTCAGTATACAAAATTAGCCTTTGTTTGTATGCATAATTAGCTGTTGTCAATATACATAATTAGTCTCAGTCACTATACAAAATTAGTCTTGGTCATTGTACATAATTAGTCTTGGTGAGTATACATAGATTAGACTTAGTCAGTATACACAGATTACTTTTGGTCAGTATACATGAATAATCTTGGTCAGTATACTTTTTTGACTGTTTAAAGCTATAAGGGACCATTGTTTCCTTATGAAACACATGTGCTTCGACTTCAGAAAGCAGGTAACCCTTGATTGTATGACTTTTATACAGGAAATTCCTCAGAGGGAAATGAAAATAGCCACTGAGACCAGGTGACTGTCAAATAAAAGTGACCATTAGGGTGGGTTTTACTGCAGTGTTCAACTTGGTGGTGGCAGCTTATGGAAAATGATGTTCAACTCATTTAACAAAGTTTGTATTTTGAACAAAACAATTAATCCTGATCTGAAGGCACAGTTTTATTTTTATTGTCAGCAAATATTGTCACAATGTTCAGTTGATGTTTTATTTTCAGAGATTTGTAAAGTTTGTTGTTGTGATGTCTTACAGTTTACTTCTTCTCAAGTCAAAGTATAAGGAATAATTGATATTTTGAGTTGCTACTTTTGTGTGCAGGGAAGGGCAGGTAGTTGACAAGGGGAAAAACTCTTATAGCCATAACTTGAATGTTGAGGGAAGTAACTGTTAATATTGCATAATTGTGAGTAAGCATTGCATCATTATTCTTATTTAATAATGTCAGTTGTTATCTTGATTAAATATGTTATCTAGTGTAATGCTGCAATAATTGCAGGCAAATAATTTTAGAATCCTTGTGTCAAGAAATAAAAAAATGGAAATTTTTGGTCATAAGGGAAATTCATTTTTGTACTAATTGAATCATACTTTATTATTGTTATTATTATTATTGCTGACAATTTCTTTTCAAACACCTTCCAAAAATTACATCTTGTTTACAACTTATGCTAGAGGTACAGAACATCCCAGTAATTTGTGAGTAGGAAGAAAAATGATTTGGGGCAGTTTTCTAAAGTCAGGGATAGAAAAAGTTAATTTATTTTATTTGTCAACTTGGCCAATATACTTTTAATTGCTGCCGTTGGGACAACATAATGTCTTGATATGCCACCATTATTATCATGCCTAGTGAAGAGGGTACAGTATTGGGAATCTTACTTTTTTGTTTTTAAAGAGGCCTTTTGAATCCTTCCGAGCGTCTGTAAAATCCTGGTATTTTAATAATTTATGGTTTGAAAATATCAATATAAGTTCTTGTTGGTCATTGCCAATTATTTGTTTCGAAGTATTAGACTGGTTCCACCTTTTATTTGCCTGCCAAACACACCATATTTTAAAACAATAAGGAAACCAGACAGTCAATGTTTGTTTCATGGAATAAATTTCAGTAAATATTTGAATGTTTCATTAAGTTAGGTTGGTAGTCAGTCTAGTAAAACACCATGGTCAATCAAGAATTTATTAAAATTGTTAAGTGTCCTCCAGAAGTTTAAAGTGTCTTCTTAAAATTTATGTGGGATACACTTTGTCCCCTAAAAATTTAATCTAGGCCCAACACTGCAAATTACAAGCACTTAGTCATAATAGTGTTATAAAGAATTGATTGACTAACCTGCTATTCTGCTATAAAGTTAAAACTTGTTCATGTAGATTGTTTCTCGGCATCATAGACTTAGAATAAACTGTAACTATTCATGATAGTACTGTTGCGGATCTTTTGTGTCCTTTGTCAGTAACAACTGTGCAAGAGACATTATATGGTTCCAAGAAGTCTTAAAAGTCTTGGAAGAATAATTTATATAAATGTATAAGTATTAATGCAGCCGTGATTTCATATTCTAACTTGAACCCATCCCATTATCCTGTTAAATGCAGGTGGAGGAAGAGGTGTTTGTGTGTATCTTGAGATATAGATACCCCTTAGAGAGGTGCATGTTGCCAACAGTAATGTTTAGTGTGAAATGAGTGTAAAGTCGACACAGGAATGCACAGCCAACAATGGAACATGATGCACACTTCCTGTAGTACTATGTCTACAGAGTTCATTTAGTGTACACAAGCTTAAATATTAGACTTAATCATGCCAGGATGCAAATGTCTGAGTGTCTTATCAAAAGACATAACTGTTCATAAATACAGTACTTGGTTTCAGTGTTGCAATTTTGTTTCTTAAATGTTTAATTAGCCACTATTAACTACCTAATACTACTGATAAGGAAAATTGACTCAGAAGATAATGCATTTAAATGTGACTATCATGCTGAAACTTAAATTTATCTGACAAGCTGATTTGCAAACTAAGACATTTTAAATGCCTGGCATGGTACACACACACACACACACACACACAGTTTCAACCTTAAAAGAGGAAGCATTTTCATCTGCCAAATCATTAACATGGAAATTGACAAACATTAAAACTACTGAACAGACTTACATTTTTGTAATATTAAAATATGCACATCATCTCATCAAATCAGTCCAAGAAGTTTAAATTATTTCCTTTCTGTGGGTAGATTCAGATTGCTGACTGCCGGCGAGAAATGCCCAAGGATGGTGCTGAGTCCACCAAGAAGTTTAAAGTGTTTCCTGGCTGTGGGTAGTATTCAGATTGCTGACTGTCAGAAATTCTCAATAGTGCTCTAGTCTGGCTATAATATTGTTCTAATGTCAGTAACATTCTTCACATGAAGCACAGATGCATACATTATATTATGACACCCTTTGTGAATTTTGCCTAATTTACAGACAATTTTGTTGTCATCATCACTATCACTCATGACTTCAATAATGATAATCAAATCTGGAAAATGACTATCACTTACTTGTGTTATAGACAAAGATAAAGACACCATTCATCCCTCTCCATTATGGATTACAAATGCAGTTAGTGACATATATGTCTGTCTGGTTTACAGTCATATTTACAGAGGTTTAAATTGAGGTCACTTGTATTAATATCAGTTTTGTGTTTCACTGAAATACTTTTTATGTTGTTGACCTTAAGTTAAAATAGTGCTGATCTGGCATCCAATATGTGGCCAAAATCTTGTTTTTAAATGGAAAGTCATTTTGACCATGGATTTTTCATCAAGAGAGTATTTTGAATGTGTCTGGTTGCTTCTAAATGAAAATGACTAACCCTCAATGTGGCCATCATGGTGACTGTCTTGAAAATTTGTGTTATCTCTACTCCTTCCAAATGGGTAGCTGTATCAACATGGGATTTTTGCCAAAGGCTTCTTATAAGACATATACCTACTTGGTCTTAATTAATGAAAAAAGTTTCATTTGCAATGCCAGTATGACTTTCAAAGTGGTTGCCTTGAAAATCTTGTCACTACTTCCTAGAAAGGATGATCCTTATGAAATGAGTTTTTCATCAAAAGACTTCTAATCAAGTCAGCTTTTTATGGAATGAAAATGGTGCCAATCTGGCATTCATTATATCCACCACTGCAGCTAATATTGAAAATCTATTTATTGCTTAAAAATATCAAAGATGGTTTCAGGACTCAGCAGTTAAAATGAAGAAATTGTTTTATCTTAAATTCATGAAAATTCTTAATTCCCTCGTTAAGATGCAGTCTGTCACAAGTTAGTGGCAAAGTTCATAATTGCTACCAGTAAAACTTTTATCTAACTAAATGTTTGTTGAACATTATAGCTGGCAGAAGAATGCACATTTATATAGATACATTGATTAAATTATGCAGTATAGATAATGCCCTACTAATAGGTGAGTTACTCTAGGTGCACAATAGGTGATTTTTTGTGCTGCAGTGTTGCATGAACAAGGGTTAGCATGAGCTTTGCTTATAAAGAGCTGACTTCTTCATTCTTACTGCAGAATTTCTAGAGTTAGAAGCAGTATAAGCATTGACCGATTTTTTTAGAACAATGAGTTAAACGTTGCTTGCTAGTTTGGTTCTCAGGGTACCAGTAGGTCACACGTGTAAACCCGGACAGTCTAGCTGTTGTACAACACCATGTTAAACTGGATAAGCAAGTAAGAGGTATCATTCAGTCCTTTATGGACATGCATTTGTTACATGTGTGGATGCAGACGTCTATTCTGTGTGGGCAGACATAATCAAGTATTTTATTTCCTGTGTGAATGCAAAAGTCTGTCCTTTGAGGGCAGACATATTCCAGTCCTGTGTGGACATGTAATTGTTCCCTGTTTGGGTGCACTTATTTAACCTCGTGTTGGCTTGCATAAATTCGTCCTGTGAGGACCAGTAATGCTCTGTCTGAGGACATACATCCATTCGATGTAGACAAATATATGTCCCTTCGGTGTATGCATGGTAGGCCATGTCTGTGTGAAGACTAGAATTTGGGATAAACTTTTATGAACATAGCATTCCTGTCATATTTTTGTATTACTTTAGCTTGAATATAGTGGTGGATAGATGTAGTGGTGGATAGATGTCTTATTCGTTTATTGAATGAAGTGTTAATAATGTAAATTCTGAATTTGTATATCATTTGAGACAGATTAAATGATATGTTTAATATCATGTATTTGTGTGCAGTTGTTGGTTACTCCTCTCGTACACAGGCACATAGACAGGCCTATTGTGAGTTGTAATTGTAAAGTTGTGACACAGTCCCTTCAGGGGACTCTTGCTCATTCTGGGTCTTTCAATTCAATTTACAAGGCAACAGTGAAATCCATGAAAATTGGCAGCCCACAAAAATTAGTGATAGATATACTGGATGTACTCAGGGGCCCAGAGTGGCTGACTGGTCTAAAGTGCTCTCCATTACGGATCATTGCCATCTCACCTCTGTCTGTGTGGGTTCGAGTCTCCGATTCAGCCAATGTGGGTATATGAGAAAGCTTGCCTGTAGCTTCTCTTGGGTTGGTGGTTCTTTCCAGGGTTTTCCTGGGTTCTTCCTCCACCATTAATACTGGCTGCCATGTATAGCCTATTGTGTGCTGAAAAATGGCATTAAACCCTACAACAACAACAACAACTGGATGTACTCACTTATAAGTCAAGTCAAACTGCAAATATCAGTGATCCTGATCTGCTTTGGTGTAATGCGCCTGCAGATCAGGATCTGTGTTGTTTGTTCATCTGATTACTTAATTTATTCCAAAAGCATTACAATGAAAGCTTATTTGAAATTTAAAACTACTTTTTTGGGAAGACCACTGATCATGAAAAACAGGAGTTTTCATGCACGGGTCAACACACACACACACACACACACACACATATAGTAACCTGTAAAGAGAGATTACTGTCTTGAGAGACAATATTTTATGTGGTTTCTGAACACGTTTCATATATATATATATATCATACAAATTTATATAGTCTTAGTAGTTAAGAAAAAACAACCTTTATTATATGCTGCTTAAGTTGGGCAGAGTTTGATGGTTTCAGGTCAGTTCTCTCATCATAGAAGCACTTAACCCTGTTTAATCAGGTGGTGCAAAACTTAATGGTCTATATATTAGCCTTGGCAAGTAATTGATGGAGCCAGCTAGGACTCCCCAAATAAACTAAGGAACACAGCCTGGCACGCCTTGATGGGTATTACACATGCTCAGTCACCTGCAAACTAACCAACATGCATACCATAATGGTTGCAAAAACAGCATGCCATGGCCTAATTCATAGGAACCATGAATTTGGCTAGTACACCATACCAAATTACCTGACCATTGCAGAATAATCACACTTAAACAAGCAAATAAATAAATCCTTTTGTAATTGTGGTTTTGTAGGAATTCAGGTCCTAAAATATGCAAGATGAGAAATACAGATCTATTTGTAAAACCTTGACACCTTAAAAACTGCAGATTTAAACAAAAATATAATTGTTACAAAATGGTAATAATAAATCACTAGCACGTAAACAAGTTCATTTTCTCTCAGAAATTCAGTTTGTAAAATAATTTGTTTTGGTTTGCTTTCTTTCTTTAAATTCTAGATATTGGAAAGGGATTTGGTTTGGATTTGCAAATTGATGGAGAGAACTAACTACCTTTAATCAAAAGACATGAGTTTGCACATTGTATTTTAATGGATCCTTAAAGCTTTATTCCCTTGCAAAAACAAATTGAGATGATGAAATAATGACTTTGTTGCTTCCTCAGTATAGTGAATAGTGATAAAAATCATTGAATAAAAGTAACACCAAAATCAAGACGAAATGGAGAATGTAAGCATGGATTGAAACTGTCAGGTGGATGATTTCACCTTTAAATAAAACCGAGTTGTTTCCCAGTTCATTGTTCATTATTCACTCATATCATGATGCACATAAACTGTTGACAGTATCTCCATGGCTTCACAGACAAGGTATAATTAATAGAGATATTTCATTACATTGATACACATGTTGCTACATTTTCATGGCATTATGGTATATCATATTATAACCCCTGTATTGAAATACTCAGATATCATAATATAAAATTTTGTTCCATTTTAAATGATAGTTTATGAAGTACATAAACCATAAAGGTGTATCTTAATATTTGTACATAGGTAAGGGAGCCTCATAATTAAAACCTAATGACATTTATTGTAAGTAATACTATTTTTGGGGATTCATCACAAGGGTTTCTGGAAAATTCAACAAGCCAGACTGGATCATCAAGCTGGATTTTGGTGCTGAGTATTGTAAATAACTTGCTGGTAATATTAGATCAGACTGACTTTGAGAAGGAGTGTCCCTTTTATTCCTAAGGCTCTAAAATAATTTATTACAGGCAGTGATTACATTATTCAATTTATCCAAGCAAAGGATGTCCCCTGAGGCACCATGCCCATGCTACTTCAATGCTTTATCACCAGAACTCAAAATGTGTCATGCTATTAAATATTTACGAGCCACATGATGAATTGGCATTATTCATTATTGCTTTTACCAACAAAACTCGAATTTGTACTTAAACTTACAGCTAGGGTATTTAGCAATCGGATTGATTTAAATTTATTCAGTTTGACCAGTTTAATCTTGTAAATCTTTGACTTAATTTTATGACTTGTGGTGATAAAATGAGAGCATTTAGTATTATTTGCATCCCTGTTTGGAAAGTTGGATAATAATGAAGCTGGATTGTGTAATAATGTGTGAACTTTTATATCTACGGTAATACAAATATGGTGTCTCTTCTACTTCCAATTCAATTAATATGCATTTTTTGTGGTTTTTTTGCAGGGTGATACCATTATTGCTATCTTCATATAATGTGCATTGTTATACTCTCCTTAAGAGGGCCTCAATGGAGAATAGTCCTTGACTAATGAGTCACCCTCTATAAATAAAGCATTATTATTATTATTCTTTAAATATTACTTGAATGACTGATTTGTTTTCAGGTTTTTTCTAGGATGCACAGTTATGGAATTCACAAAAATCTCTAATACAAAATCATTCCAAAATTCAACAGAAGGTGAACAAATTCTGCATAGTATCTGAAAGTCATATCTTTGTTTATTACTTCATTAACTATATATGTTTAGAAAATCACTCCTAATTTTGAATGGAGGAGAAGGAATGCACATTTCCACTACATCCCCACCTCCAATTTATAGTTCTGAAATAGTGTATTTTGTTGTAATTGGTTGGACTTGGATCCTCCTAATTCCCTCAAGGACTCACGTTACAAATTCAGCTCCCATAGTAAACTTGTGCAAAAACAATGATATTACAGATTCAATAACTTCAAATTTCTGAGTGTTTTTTTTCTTCCTGTAAAGAACTATTCTTGATGACAGCTTCTGCATAGAGAAAACCATATAAGCCATGGCATTTTCTGAATCTGAAGGTGTTTGAAAGATTGGTTTTCATTTCTGCACTAAAGAGTCACATAATTTAAGTAATGAGTTTTCCAAACTCAAATATGTGTAAAAGTACTTAAATTCCACCAAGAAAACAATGTCTTTGTTTGTTTGTTTTTTAGTTACAACTACAATAAGCTCTCAAAAGATTCTTTTTTTCTCTCTAAAATCTTAATTTCATTATCAACCACTCTGGCCATCCAAACCCATATATACCATACTCTATTTTATCTTCACCCATCTTTAGACATTCTTCAATATCATTAGTACCATGAGTCCTATAAAGATGTTATATCTCTTTTCAAACTAAATTTTTCTTACATGTAATTTATGGTCTCTTCTGTTTGAAAGGCAAGAGCTTTAGACCACTAGATCACCTGGAGTCCCCTGCAAGCAGTTTCTGACATAAGGCTATGATATTGAGCAGTTATTTAGGCATTCAGATCTGCATTTCCAAGCAAAATAGTTGACCTAGTTGTTATTTATACACATGTTTAGCAAAAAAATTTCATTTAGTAACTTGTGCGTAACAAGTTCGTGGTTAACCTGTGCCTATTTTCACTAAGCAAAAAATTGTTTGTTCAAGTAAATGATGGTTATCCATAGGCAAGGGTCGGGCATCTTCTTTCTTGGCCATATCTTATCAGTTCTGTAAGTGTAGGAAAAAAATCTGATTGAAGGGTTTTAATTATCCGTATGCTATGTCTTGTTGTCATGGTAACAGTACCTTGTAGGAAAGATTAAACAGTCATCAGATAAGATGTGAAATTGTACACACAGACTAACTGTTTAATACCTTGTTTGTATGGAAGGTTTTGGTTATGGATACATATTTGATTATAACCATGTAAGGCTTTGGTTATGGATACATACTTGATTATAACCATGTAAGGCTTTGGTTATGATACACATTTGATTATAACCATGTAAGGCTTTGGTTATGGATACATATTTGATTATAACCATGTAAGGCTTTGGTTATGGATACATATTTGATTGTAATCATGTAAGGCTTTAGTTATGGATACATATTTGATTATAACCATGTAAGGCTTTGGTTATGGATACATATTTGATTATAACCATATAAGGCTTTAGTTATGGATACATATTTGATTATAACCATGTAAGGCTAATTGGGATATTTCCTTGTATTACATTTTCTTATGGGATAAAGGGAAATAAAAATTATCTGACACAGGAATATGTAATGCATTGCAATATCAGAAAGGGCTCTGAGTGTCAAAGTAAAAAAAAGGAAATGAATGCAATTGCTAGCTTTAAATTTCTTTCTTTTTATTTATTTTATCTAAACCCCACATAAAGTTACTAATATCACAAATTTTGTATATAAAATTTAGGACAGTAAATTTCTTAATGATTACAAGTAACTACATCATTGCCAGTGGACATAAATATGATTTGATGGCATTCTCTTAATTTCTTGTAATTAGATTTTTGTCCTTTGAAAGCTAAGGGGCTTTTTTGTAGGATTACACATGCTGTGTACTGTTATACTAATTGCTTCTAAGTCTGGTCTAACTGTAAATATTATTGACTCTGATCTACCATCACATAATGCACTGGCAGATCAGTCTATGTTGTTTTTTCTTCTGACTAGTCCTGACAAACTGTATAGACCTGGATCTGCTGATATATCATATGATAGCTGATCTGGGTCTTTGCAGTATGTAGTTGGATCCAACTTGTACATGAATTATATTGTATGTCAGGAGGTTTAAATATGGCTTTGCAAGAAAGCTTGACTTATAAAGATGGTTCTGTTGCAGTTCTAAGGCTTTGTGTTCAACCAATTTATCACCACTGTACCAGAAGACTTACAGAAATCCATGAATTATATGATTTTAAAACATTCCATCAGAGGGATAACATTGGAGTGAAAGATTTGACTTTTATAGGGTAGTGCTCAATGGCTGCTAACTGGTCCACCCCCTCTGTAGGATCCAGGATGTAGAATAGGTATGATCCGCTTTCCTGCATCTTTTAAGAGAAAGCTAATGGCTAATGAGTCAGGAGGTGTGGTGGCTCAGTGGTTGGCATTCTGTACTTGCCACATGAACAGTTTAGGTTTAAAATCATATCATTGGATCAGCCTGGGTTGGCTACCACGGTGTATCCTTGTGCAAGGCACTGCACTTCAATACATCAGCACTAAGAACCCTACTTTTGTTGCTATGCCATCAAATGCAAAACGAAATCAAACTTTTCTGGTCCGTACTCCATAATGTACATGTAGCTAAATATCCAGTGGATTATTAGTATTTCTCTTATACATCTTGATTGAGCTAAGTTGCAACTGGAAGCTTTTTTATGTGTTTATCTTTTAGCAGTTTGGATAAAACTGGACAGAATATGTCTCAGTGGCCTGCTGTGGTTGTTATTATTTTATTTGTGTATCACAGTAAGAAAAGTCTTACCACATTAAAAAAAAAAAAAATGCTAGTCTTTATTAGTGAGAGGTAGAATACTTACCATACATACCACTTATGAGTCCAACATTCAAACTGCACAGACCCATATCTACTGTCACATAATTTACCGACAAATCTGGGTCAGTGCAGTTTGTTAGAAGTAATCAGTTGAGTAACAGAGAGCCTGATCTGCAGATACATTATCCTGTGGCAGATCAGGATCTTTACTATTTGCAGTTTGACTCAAATTATAAGCAAGTCTATATGGTAATTTAACCATGCAACCATTTTGAGAGTGAAGTCCAGAAGGGCAGATTTTTAATGTCAAGTATGCTGTCACATAATATGCTGGCAGATCTGGATCTGTGCAGTTTGTTAGGAGCACTGAGTTGAACAAACATCATAGAGCCTGATATGCAGATGCATTATGCTATGGCAGATCAGAATCTTTGTTGTTTGCAGTTTGACTTGACCTATAAACAAGTATATATGGTTATTGAACCATGCAACCATTTTGTTAGTGAAGTCAAGGATGTCAGATCTTTGAATGTCAAGTATTAAATAAGGTGGTCATTTGAGGCTGACAATGTTCATCTTACTCACATCATAAGTGATGTAATATGCACAGATGACACTTCATCAAACCAATCAATGATCATGATGATATTTATTTGACTGGATACCATGTCTGATCAAACATTGATCGGACAGACAGCCTCTTCATTGGTACAATCAACCAATCCATGGCCATGATGATATAGAACTGCATACCATGTTTGATCGAACTCTGATTGGACAGACAGCCTCTTCATTGGTACAATCAACCAATCCATGGCCATGATGATATAGAACTGTATACCATGTTTGATCAAACTCTGATTGGACAGACAGCCTCTTCATTGGTACAATCAACCAATGCATGGCCATGATGATATAGAACTGTATACCATGTTTGATCAAACTCTGATTGGACAGACAGCCTCTTCATTGGTACAATCAACCAATCCATGGCCATGATGATATAGAACTGTATACCATGTTTGATCGAACATTGATCAGATAATTACAGCCTCTTCATTGGTATAAACTGACAATAATGGCAGAGTGTACTTAAAATATGATATTTACAGCCTCTTCATTGGTATAAACTGACAATAATGGCAGAGTGTACTTAAAATGAAGGAATAATATAAATGGGAGTAGTAATCACTTAGTTTTTAAAAAAGATTTTTATTCAATGTCAAATCATGATACTCTTGTATCTATGCCAGATTACTGAACTTTCATCATTGTTAAGCTTGAAGGTGGCATAAATTCTTCCTCATTAGGATACCAGTACTTACAGAGGATTGCTGTATGATTGCATGCAACAGAGAGATAATTCTGCCTCACTACATCAGAAAAACAGTTGAGAAAAGCCATTTTGATTTTCCTTATCTCTCCCACATTGACATCTGACTTGTGTAGCAAGCAGATATGCAGTAGGCCTACTACATAATGACCATAATGTTTAGTGTTTGTTTGTATGCAGTACATCATAGATGCATGTCTGTTATTGATCTGTAATGGAAAAGTTACTGGATCCTTGCTAATCCAATCACATTTGCCTACTGGGAAATAACATTTTCTATGAAAGGTTTCTGTACAGGTTTATATTATTAATTCTGGAGGGACCTGTGGGACCTTCAAATCATCTTATATTGGATGATGTGATGTGCCCTTGTTCAAGACTCCTTATGTTGCTTGTCTCAGCATAATATACGTATCTTTCAGAAGAACACTAAGGCATTGCATGTGTCTTTTGTTTAATAGTTTTTTAAGGTCTTACATAGCATGATACATTACAGTCAGCTTTGGTTTTGGTGTTTGATGGCACTGCAACATTTAAAGGTTTTATCATGCCTAGAGAAGTGGACTAAAGGACACATCATGGTAGCCATTTCAGGCTGGTTCAAGTCCAAAACCATAACCACTGAGCCACAGTGGCTCCTCTTGTAATACAGTAAATGTATTAGGATATTTTTGAGTATAGATAGAGTGAGACAATGAAGTTTGTTCTTGTGAAATTTCTTGGCCTCAGCCATTAAGTACATGATCCGTTTACACCTTTAAGTCTCCTGTCACAGGTGTGGACTTTGTGGGGATGGGATTTAGTGAAGGGATGAAGTCGACTGTGGAGATAGATATAGTGAAGGGACAAAAGTGGACTTATGGGGACAGGACTAGTGAGGGACAGGAGTGGACTATATGGGAATAGAACTAGTAAAAGGACAGGAATGGACTGTGAGGATAGGATTAGTGAAGGGACAAAAGTGGACTTAATGTGGGGAATAGGACCAGTGAAGGACATGAGTGGACTGTGTGGGGATAGAACTAGTGACAGGTGAGAAGTGGGCTGTGTGGGGACAGGGCTAGTGAAGGTGTTACATAGATCTAATTTAATATATATTTATTTTAATTTAATTGTTTGTCAGTTTTTAAAAATTTATTCTATTATATGCTATTATAATATAAATTTATTCAATGGAGATGATATTTTTCCATAAAATTGTTTGACCTGAGTCATTCTTTTCATAAACACCAAGTGTTGATCTAAATTCTGACCTTGATTCAAAATTGGTAAACAAAGTTCTATTTTATTTTAAAATGATTGGTTGTTTCGAAGGTCATGATGGGATTACATTTAAGATGTAAACAACTTTTTTTATTTTTTTATTTCTTAGAGAAAATTATTAGTCTAATCAAGGCCTTATTCTGTGTACATGATACAAACATGATCATGTGACCCCCCTTCTGATTTCACAACTTGGGGGAATTTCGAAACTGCATCTTATGATACAATATAACCTTTGTTTTGAAAGAGATTTCTCAGTTTTGGGCTTTTACACTTAGTATCAAGTTGTTTTCTTTGTTGTTGCCAGATTTTGAGTTATCTTCAGATCATTTGGATTTCAAAAGGATTAATTCTTTATTCTCCGTAAATATTTGAAGAGTGCTCACACAGATTTTGGAAAGACATTGCTTACAAATTTAATTTGGATTTCCAAAACTGGAGTGCCATTATTTGTATTTCTACAAGGAACTGTAGATAAGCACAATACTGACTACAGCATATGTCATCTTGGATTTTACATCAAGATTCAAACTTGAAATTATTAGAACATTTATTACTAGGACTTTTGCAATTTAATTCATGGATTATTCTTAGATTATTTTTGGATTTGATTCTTGCAACCATAAGTTCTTCTCCTTTTTTCATTTTACAGAATTTTCCAGGAAAATAAATTATTTGTTGAATTTGAAAAAGCTTGTTGTTTTCACTTTCTGTGTTACTGTTTATTCAAGCCTAAACATGTAACAAAGGGACAAAAGTTAACTGTGTGGCGATTGAACTAGTGAAGAGACAGGAGTGGACTGTTTGGGGACAGGGCTAGTGAAGGGACAGAAAAGAGCGGACTGTGTGAGGATAGGACGAGTGAAAGCACAGGCATGGATTATGTGGCGATAGGACTAATGAAGGGACACAAACCTGGTTTCAAGAAAGCAAATTTATTTGCAGGGAAAAAGGGGAAAATGTAAAAGTCAACAGTTCTACCACCAAGGTGCATGTGTATGATTTGGAACTTTAATGTAGCTTTAACAATTTTTCAGTCCTATCGCTATGATGTCTGCAGTGTGGCAGTTTACAGTGATGTCTAGCACTGGGGCATCATGCCGCAGACATGTTGCATGATGTCCTACCCAGTCACATTATCCTAAAACCAGGCAGACCAATCCTAACACTAACCTTTTAATGCTGAGCGCCAAGTGAGGCAGGTGTTGGTACCATTTTTGTAAGTCTTTGGTATGACTCGGCTGGGGATCAAACCCACGACCTCCCGCATCCCAGGTACACGCTCTAACCACTAGGCCACCGGAGCGGTCTACCACCAAGGTGCACTGTTAGAAGAGTAAATACCATATAATTTATTAAAAATGTCTCTGCCTGTCTCAGTGACTTGAGTTTAATTGACATGTTATGTTGTAAAGCAACATGAAAGGCTTCTATCATAATGATAGATTGAACATCACTCCTATTATAAATCGATCATTTTGTATCCAGATGAAAAATTGAAATAATCACTCAAATGATAATGTTTATATTACTAAATTTAGTTATCAAGTCCTGTTTGATCAAAGCATAAAATCACTCCGTTACTGGGAACAGATATTCCATTTTCCCATTTTGCAGGTTAAAAACAAGGGGTCTAAATACACGAGACAAAAGCGTGGGTTGGGCCTCCTACATAACAAACCCTTATGTTGTCAGATTGGATCCTAAATCATCATAGTCAACTCAGTCCTAACTACACAGCTGAGAAGTCATGCATGCAAGTGATCAATCATTGTTCATTGCATCAGCTGAGAGTGTACTGGACTGTATAAGTTTACACTAATAGAAAAATCACACCTGTAATCAAAATACATGCATAGGATAAATGTGTATGTACAAGACATATTCAAATATGCATGTACATTATGCAGTCTAGGCTCTTGTAAATTATTAAATACATTCATCTAAAATTTAAATTCTCATAGTTTCCTGTATACAGTATGTGTAATCAATATTGTTATGGCATTACAGCTGTTAAATAAAAAGGATTGTTATTTGTACAGTATTCACAATCGTTCAAGACGGTGTCGGGAAGAGTTAAATGCAACACAGTCCAGAAAAATATCAAATCAGTCCACAAAATGCAGGTAATGTAGATCTCCTGTTTGGCCCGAACAGATCTTCAACCAGTTTCTTGTCTTCTATTCTATCAAAGTTGAAATGGAGTCAGAACTGTAATCAGCAAAATCCATAGAACTTGTCTGAGTATACATTAACAAGGTAACAACACTCTCATTCATTTATAAGCAAAATTAAAAGCACAAGGCTAAGTGAGTGCAACAGTGTAACAAAAAGAAATGTTAGTGTTATCAAGGCAGCAACAACATATAAAATCTGTAAAAGTAAATCCTATATTGACCACTGTTAACAGCAGGTAAGAAGTCCAACAAAATACATAACATACTAGCATAACATACATATTAACTGTTGTAGATGTCATGGCCGTTCATAAGATGTCTTTGACTAAGTCATGTGTTTTATTCCTGCCAATGAAAATCACCTACTTTATTATATGCATAATGGGCTAAAGTTGCAAATGGAGAAAACGCATCAAAGCATAGCGAATTGGTAAGCTGTTATTTAACCTTGAATGCATAATGCAAGTTTGTCAAACACAGCAGTTAAAGGTTGTGTGTGGCATAATTAGATGTGAAAAGTGAAGGACATACAGTAGAAATCACATGCATTAGATATGCATGCATACACAAGAAAAATTCATATATATATATATATATATATATATATATATATATATATATATATATATATATATATATATACATACATACATACATTTATATCACAATATACCCATAATGTAAATCATTAAATTTTCACATTAAAAAGATATTTTGACATCATTTACCGTGTAATGCATGCATACTCAGTTCCAGGAGACCTTTTCACATCATTTACTGTGTTCAGAATTTCTACTCAGTTCCTATAGACATATTTTCATCATTTACTGTGTAAGGTATATGTATATTCAGTCCCCATACAGCAAAGAAGACAGATTTTTACTAATTAAAGTAAGATTGTTGTTCATAAAGTGACCATTATACACAGACAGTAATAATGTAGAGTAAAATCCATCTGTCAGATAAAGTAAAAACAATCTTGAAATTCTTAAATTAATCAGCAAAATGCAGTTGTATATTCACTGGTGCTGACATCAAAGCAAAGTGCATTGTTTCTACCACTGAAAATACTCATCTATGTTTTGTTGCACCCATCTTAATGGGAAATAGAATATAGCAGTGACTTGTCTGCCTTGGGTAGTGTTGTCAGCTGATTCTTTATAAACCTTGTATACTCACTTATGAGACAAGTACATCCACAAACTGCACAGACCCAGATCTGCCATCGCATAATGCGCAATCAGTTCTAAGTCTGTGTAGTTTTTGTTTGGAGTAATTATTAGAACAACATAGACCCTGATTTTGCAGGTGAATTACACTATAGCAGATCAGGGTCAGTGTTGTTTGCAATTTGACTTGACTTATAAGCAAGTATATATTGTAATTTGAATGTATTTCCTACATTTTTTATTATATATTCTCATCATACTTCGGATGAATCATTTTGAAGCTAAGATAATTCATTCTGTGAATGTGCATACATGCCCCTTTTGACCTTGGAGTCCAGATCACAGTCTTAAAATATTTGTGTTAAACTTTTGGTTCAAGTTATTTTCATTTGCTTTAAAAGATCTCCTAAATCTTTAGATGGATTTTCTTAAAGATGGATTTTCTTCACACTTAGGATGAATCATTATCAAACTAAGACAGTTCATTATGCAACACATGCAACACGTTTGCTTGCCCTAATGACCTTGAAATTAAGGTCACAAATATAAAAGCTTTCTATTTGTGTTTGAGATAAATGTTTTCATTTGCTTTTATTTCCTAATCCCTTTGCCACTGCTGTATTGGCTTTACAGTGGTTAGAATGTATACCTCAGTTACGGGAGGTAGTGGGTTCGAGTCCTGGCTGAGTCATACCAGAATATTATATAAATAGTAATAGCAGCTCTCTTGCTTGGCACTCAGCATTAAGAGATTAGTATTCGGACTGGTTCACCTGGTGTGAAGATAATGTATCTAAGTGGGACATGATGCTACATGTCTGTGGCATGAAGCCCCAGTGATAGACAATCACTGTAAACTGCAATACTGCAGATATCGTAGTGACATGACTGAAAACATTTTCAAGTTACATTAAAAATCCAAATAACACACACACACACACACACTAAACCCTCTTTTGGATTTTCTTCATACTCTGGATCTGTCATTATGAAGCTAAAACAATTCATTTTGTGACATACTTCCTGAACCTTTTGACCTTGATATCAGGGTCAAATGTTTTACAGCAATGTTTTAACCCTGGCCCTGTCTCTTTTGTTTTATGACTTGGTGGCCCTGTCTGTGTTGTTTTATGACTTGTAGGCCCTTTCTCTCTTGTTTTATGATTTGCAGGCCCAATCTGTCTTGTTCTATGCATAGTAGTCTAAAATTACATGTGGTAAAAATGCATTAAATCATGGAGCATGGTGAACTGCAATTTACCATGAATGCATTACAAAGAGGTCAGTCAAATTCAATAAGGCTATATGCAACATAATTAGATAGCAAAAAGCGGACTAAAATGAATACCCTCATAATTGTTAAAACTGCATAGTAAAATGCAGTCAATAGTTTAACACAGTATTTGCAACACATGTAATATAAAATAACAAGTAAATAGCTGTAGTCAGTTTATTCTCTGACACTTGGAAATTTGTTACATCAGGTCTTATCTTTCAGTTTTATTGCTTGCAACCAGTGGTATAGTGCTAAATAAAGAAGTGAGGGAAAGCATTAAAGAAGTGAGGCAACAAATGTTACTCAGATATGGGTGTGGGGTGGGGGTGGGCTGACAATGGTGAACGCAAAAGGTAAGGAAATACACCATTATGTTAGGGAATGCTTTTCCCATGCAGTCTCACAGCACTACATTGCTTGCAACTTGTCCCTCAAAGCTCACTTGCAGTTGTTTGTTTGTTCAAATGTACATAAAGAGAACTTTAGGAAGGTAAAATACAATCTACCTTAAAATGACACATCTGTGTAAAGGATATATGTTTGTTAAGAGGACATTACCATCAAGACTGTGTAGGAAAATATTCTAGAGCTCTCAGATCATAGTTATCTTCGGTCTTAATCTATGGTATTTATTGAAAAATTATGTACCAATATGGCTGACCCATAAACTGGATTTATTAAATTATTATGTGCTTGGTAAAATCCTGACAGCATTTTTGGGGAACTCATAGCCTCAGTAGTGCCATAGTGAAATTAAAATAGCATATACCAGTGAATGTTATTCTTTTGAAATGCATGTACTTGATTGCATACCATTAGTAGGCACCCCAAGGTGTAGTCTGGTACAGAATGTTTGCTTAATGATAAACCAACCTATCTTGGGTTTATAAAAGCTTTTCTTGGTGATTGCTGGATGAAAAGAGCTCCTTACTATTTCCCAGTTATCTGATCAGAAATCTCTCATTCACTTTATAAAATCAAAATAAACTTCACAATTATAGTAGACAGGGTGTTTAGACCTACACCAGCATGTTATTGTTTGGATTTGTTTGTGTTAAACATCAACTGGGTGCTGGCTTCCAGCTGGATTTTTAAAAAAATTTAATGCCTTTGGAGTAGTCACTCTGAAGGAATAATGGATACAGCTGTGATATCTAATGAATGATATCATATTCATACAAATATCCCATGTTATGATTTGAATCTCTGATATCTCCCACGTGCCCAGAAAGCTTGAGTCCTCATAGGCAGTCAATACATAACAAATGTTCATGTATATTTCCATGTTAAAACACTGTACATAAATAACTGAATCCAGGATTTAACACCCTGTAGTCTGTTAATGCTTAAATTCTAGAGTTGATTGATGTCTGTAATACATTTTCATATCATTATTTTCGAGTCATTTTGGTTTCCATATCTAATTAATAAGAACACTTATCACCATCTGTATTATGCAGTCAGTCTTATTAAATAATGTTATAAATAAGCTGTTGCTTTGACCGGTTTCAGACTTTTTTTTAAATCTGGAAGCTCTTTAAATATTTTGTGTGATGTCATGCACTTGGTTATGACAGATTGTATTGCCCCCCCCCCCATTATTTTATCAGCATATAAAGAAGAAATTCCACATTTTAATCAGCTTCCTTAAGGCAGCCAATAGAAGTAATAATAATAATAATAATAATGAGGACTTTGTATAGCATCTAATCTTTAGAAGCTCTAAGAATTTTACAACATTAGACAACACCAAAAACATAAAAAACATATAATGATATGATTACAAAAAACAAACACCATGATATGAGAAAACATAAAACATGCTGAAAATAATTAAGGTAGGAAACATTTAAAGGTCTTTAAGGTTGATCTTGCAGTCGAAATAGGTGAGTTTTTAAGAGCACTCTTGAATGAGATCACTGTGTCTTTGTGACTGTGTTCAGTGGGCAATTCATTCCACGTTGCTGTGCCCTGGTATGCAAAAGAACGTTGTCCATATTACTTCATTTTCATAGTGGGTCTAATGAGAATACTATTGTCAGAAGAGGAGCGTAAGTATCTTGCTGGTGTGTACACATGGGTGAGGTTGGATAGGTATGTTAGACTGGAGTCTTGTCAGTGAAATGTAGCACAGAGAACAAATTTTGTGTTTCATTCTGGATCGAATGGATAGCCAGTGTAGGGTACAGAGCAGGGTGTGTGTGTGCCTTGATCATGTTATTATCATGGTGATCCAAGTAGCTGTGTTTTGAACTTTTTGAAGTTTCTGGAGTATATATTGAGATGAACCAGACAGAATTGAGTTACAGAAGTCCAGTCTTGAAATATATATATATTCCCTTTAACCTACTTTACTTATGTTTAACCTAGGAATAACTTTGAAGCAGATTTTTATTTTGTGTTAACACTTGGTTTATTTGTTTTTTAATGTATGATTTTGGTGAATACTTACAGTATGTGTGTAAAAGCATTCCAAGTTTAGCTTCCTGTTTAAAAGAGACCACATGCAGCCTCTCAGGAGGATAAATGATTTCTGCAGACATTAGATCTGGTCAGTGCACCTGCTAGCTAGCTTCCTTTGTTGGGGATTACCATCAATATTAAGCTGTCCTAATTTTGAGAAAGCCCACCTTAGCAGCTGAAGTGCATCTGATTGTTTGAAATGAGAGAAGATCAGGGAATTAGCTTTAACCATATTTTGTGTGTGAACTTAAAGGCAAGCAAAAAACCTGTATGCATATACAAGAGGGACTACAGAAATGGCCTCTTCCTGAACCTGCTGAATGTCATTTCAAGGACTAGATATTTTTGTAAATAAATAAGTTAATAATAAGCTGATATTCAAACAAACAACTTGATGTCAGCATCAGATGTCAAGAAGAAAATACAGACATAGAGTCAAATATATTCATATAATAAATAACAGATGTGTTTTTTGAGGTACAAGATCACATTGGCTGGCTTTGAAGTAATTTCCTATGTACTTACCAATTGACAATCTGTAAATCTTTTTTTTACACTTGTTGTAGAGGACTTTAATATGTGTTGACATTTTTTATGTTGATTTAATTTACTACTGTAGTCATGTTTTGCATAACTTGTGTATATTTTGCCAGTTGATAGTGGGTTTTTTTCCTAAAACAAACAATATAAAAGTACTCATTACTGGTGTATGACAGTTGAATTATTGAGTGTGTGTTGACTTAAGGTGTATTCACTGATAAGGTGGTTATGTTACACAAGTTTTGCCTGACTTTGATTCTACCTCTGCATGCATGTACCTTCATTTTCTTTTCTTTTCTTACCCCTGCAATATTTTGTCACATTTTATCATATTTGTAGGAATTTATTTACCATATGTTCTCACTTAAAAGTTTAGTCCAACTGTAAATTGCACAGACCCAGATCTGCCATCACTTAATGCGCTGGCAGATCTGGGTCTGTGCAGTTTCTTAGGAGTAATCAATATGACAAACAGGATATACTTTGGTCTGCAGGCGCATTATGTTACTGGAGATCAGGACCATTGTTGTTTGTAGTTTGATTTAATGTATAAGCGAGTATACACACTTAGTTTTCGGAACTGCTCTGGTATGACAATACGGCATTGAATTTTTATAAATTTTGTGCAAGATTCCCCCGTGGGGTCAGGGTTATAGAAAAGACCCCTCCCCAGGCTCCCTCCCCATGTGATAAGATATGATTGATGAGCCGTAATAACAGTTGTTAGCATCCAGACAGTTTCATTTGTGGTGCCAGAAAACACCAAACACCAGCAGGAATGTAAGAATATGATAAATGAATCTGTAAATTAGTTGGTATGAATATCTATCTGGCTGATGAATACGGCTTCTTAGTAAGGCTAGCAACCTTTACAAATATTTATAAATGTGTACTTGGTTTTCAGTAACTGAAATAATTTTGTTTAATCAAATGGTAACAAATTGAACTCTTCACCCCATCAAGGCCTATTGAACACCTGACAGCTGTTATATTGTGGATGGTGTTCAGCACTCAATTTCAATTGTTTCCTTTGCTGTACATGTTTTGCCTTTTATTATGACAAGATTTTGGTTTGGAAATGTTGTCTTTATAGAACATATATGATAATCTTGTGAAATATTTCTAGCATTGGCATGATATTGTTTCCCCTGTTGCACATGAACCTGATTTATAAAAACTGGATGTACTGATTTTTCATGCATCTGACCAAAACACTTCACGGGCTTACAAGCTTGACATTTTTAAAACAATAAATGTTAATAATTGAAAGTTTCTGTTAATAAACGTGCAGCATAAAGGTAACTAATGTCACATTTTACCAGCATTACTGGTAAATTACCCTGACACGTATTATGTAATGTGTGTTATAATCAATTCTTGTCAACGTCTGTTTTTCCTAGTGATGCCACATTTGATGTGAAAATCATACATAAAGAGAATAATTAACTGAAAAACCAGAGCAGTCCTTTTGAGGAAATGTGTAATGGAACTGGTAGTTGCCCTGTCAGTGAGAACCACATGATGCTTGTTCATTTTCATGGTTGGCAATTTTGTAATGCTTACAGATAGTACAACTAAACTACGCTGTTTGCATGTGTAAAAGTTGCATCCTTATCACTGAGTTCAAGGCTTGAAATTAGGTATTTTGTTAAATGATCCACTGGATCAATTTTTTTTACTGATCCTGTCTAAATTTGAATTGTCTTCTAAAAAGTACAGCACAGTGCTACCAACCCCAATAAGACTTCCTCAATAGGACAGTCAATATTCTTTATTAACTAGACCAGTTTTCAGTACAGTGTAACAAAATATAATTTATATGTGCACTGCTATATGCTAACATGGAAAACATGCATTTTAAAAATTTATAAGTGTCAGATGATGCAGTGAAGGCAACATTATGCTCAACTAAAAGGTGTGTAAAGTAGACTTGGATATTAATGACCAGTTTCAGTTGATAGTTCCTGAATGATGTCATCAGCCGCCATATTTGTGGTCAACTGGCAGATTTACCGTTGACATTATAAGGTGTTTGTAAGTTGAAATAAATTCATTGAATCTCAAGATTCTTTTACAGAAATTACATAAATAAACAGAACACAAATTTGGCTTTCTGTTAGTATCGATATTTGTGATTTATAAGTTGACTTTGCTTCAGTGTGCCTTGTTAAAAATCGTAACATTTTGTGATCACATATACGAAAAACTGCCAGGATGCCCATTGTCCAGGTAAAATGGGCAGAATATCGCCAGCTGTTGATCTTATCGGGAAGCATCTATTTCCAAATACCCATAAAGGTCAATGGCTTCTTGGTATATCTACATGGCCTAACCAATTACCTCTCTTACTGTGAGCAATAAGCAATACACAGTTGACACAAGATGGTATCCAGTTAGTATCACTGTCTTTCCCCAAACACAGCCAAGAATTTTACTATTCCTTTTTATACCCGTGTTCTAATTGTTTTAGCTTTTTAAGAGCATGAATGTGCAAAAGTGTAATAATCAGGACTGTTGCATGAAAAATATAAGCAAATTAAAGCATCTGAGGTACCCTTGCAAAGATGGTCTGGTTCAGGGACATATTCCACTTTATCTAATATTTTATGTTGATATTTTGGGGTATTATTCCAAAGTCCATAATTTAAGTGTCCTTTTTATTAAGGCTTATGCAGAAAGTGCACATCACACACTTTTCTGGGTCACATTTTCAGCTATTTATAATCATTTTTACAAAATGTCTAGTACTTTTTCACATCATCATATTTCCAATCAGACTTATTCTTGTCATAATGTAATTGTGGCTGTCTTGGTGGCTGGGGACATTTCCCCACATTTCCATTGCCACAGCACAAGGCAGCTGATGTTTGACAACAGTGATTTACTGGTTAAAACAAAACCTGTTATTTGGTCTAATTCTTTAATATCATTGAGTTGCCAACATGACCTTTCTGACTGCCATGTTTTTAATACTAACCTCTTACGCTACATAATCAGTATTACAGTAGTGAACTTGCCCATGGCAGCATGTTTGATAAGTGTGTGTTATAATTGTTTTGCCAATAAATGCCATATATGTAGAAGAACACATTTCCTGCCCTAGGACAGATCTTTACAACTTTTATAAAAGTTAGCTCATTCAAGCTTGCCAGGGCAAGCTGACTGTAAAATTAAACTTGCTTTGTGGGGTGGGGGTGAGCCTGCCTAAAAATATGACAGCATATTGTAACTAAAGCAACAAAAAATAAATAAAAAAATTAAATAAATATGAGTTAATAATTAATCAGGTTATAGAACTCAATCTAATGTGACTTCTGCTTATTCACCCATTTCAAAGTTTCTGTTACTGAAGTCATATGACGTGAGTATCCCTGAATTTTGTTGGAAAATTTAAAATGAGTGAATGAGTGAAGTCCCATTGGGCTGGTTACCATAGCTGATGGAGCAGCAGTATGTTGCCACAAAATTAGAAATGGCCACAGAATGTAGGGTTATGGAATTACACATTACCAGGCATAGGATTTGATTAAAAAAATATTCTCCACATATTGCTGAAAGGGTCCATTAGTTGACTGTAACTCAAGAGGTCTAGGGGCAGATTTATTGGACTGGCCCAACATGAAGCTGAGCTCATCCAGTGCATAAGGAGATTGGATTTGTAAAGCTCTGCCATGGGCATTCATTATACCCCAGAAGGTGCAGGTCTTGGTAAATAATTAATACCCAAAAAGAGATAAATTATCAATAAAAGGGAATGCCATTCCACATTTTATTTGATACATCCAACACAAGACCACTTGTTCACTTATTATCATTCTTACAGATACAACAGATTTATAAAGAAAAATGATTAAATCACTATATTCAGAATTCAATAAAATGAAAAAAATTCTTTTCATAGTAATGAATCACAAATTTTGACAGCAATCGGTTTTTAAATGTGCAAGTTAGTCTTGTTTTATGGAAAGTGTACCCAAAAGAATTCTTTGTGTGTGTGTGCGTGTGTTTGTATGCATTTGTGACAAAAGGGTTGTGATGGTATGATTATCTTTAAGAATGTGATAGCTACAGTTCTATAAATTAAAATAAAATTATTTATTTAAAAAAAACAATGTTCAAACATAAAACATTCTCAGAAAAATAATCAAATTTACAAGATTTATAAAAGTACATGTTATAATAGTATAATTTATTTTCAAATTAATTACAGTGAAACTACTGGACTGTCAATTCCAAATGAAGGATGACAACTATTTATGGAATATTATTTAGTAATTTAGCCAGAAATTGCATAACAAATTGATCTGCTGTAATCAACCTGATGAATATTTACAGCTTTGGCTTTGAAAGTTGACATTTTATTTTCCTATATATTATATGGACATAATGGCTGTAATGTTAAATATTAAAAGGGATATTATTAGCATACACAGAATATACCGTGAATCAGTACTGTGCCATGACGCATGTTAAATATTCAAATTTAACATCACTTTATAAATATTAACAAGAATAAATCATGCAGTTTTTCATTGGGCTTAATGGGAAGAAAAATTAGAGAAAATACAATTACATAAATTTATGTGTTTTAAACATTTATTTCACAAACAGTTCATTGACAAAACATTTCTGATCCAATTTTAGTCTTTCAGAAGTACATGGCGTTTTGCACAACAGTACAAAAATATTAACATCTCTTGATCGTCATCTGATAAAACAAAGCAAATAACACTATCTCTGTGTAAATTCATTCATGATCTAGGGTGTTGCTTTGATACTTGGCACATTATTACATTTTCACATTTCATCATTGAGCAACATTAATTAGATATACTATATAGTCACAAAATAATGCATTTGAGCCATATTTCTAATCAAAAGGATGTAAATTTTTCAAACTTTTACCAAAAAATCCATAATTGCAGAGAGATAGGCCGCAGATTCAGATAAGAGGTCAAGTAAAATCTTGTATATCCTATTGAAAAATGAAAATAATATAAAAAATATGGAAAACCAGTATTTAGCGTGTTTATGTGTTTTTTTTCCAATGAAAAGGCCCTATGCCACACTTAAAAAACAATAAGAAAATCCTTTATTCATACATAACAATAGAATCTGAAACATTTCTGGTTCTTGACATTACTTCTGACTAGCATCCAGGAATTCATTTCTGCTGATGAACAAAGAGAAATATGGCTTTTACAAGAAATTTTACATTTCAGCAATGCTATGAAGAAAGTTTGTGAAAGATGCTGAATGTAATTGAAGAAGCAAAATTGCACTGTGTATTTAAGTCCTGCCCATTCTTTGGCTTGCTGCCTAATATATATTATTTTTGTTCACTGGAGATGATGTCCTTGTCTGCCAAAGGTTTTTGATCAGCCCCATAGCAAGCAAACTCAGAAATCAGCAAAGAGAGCTCTTGACCTTATTCATGATCTGCCTTAGCATAATGTGTCTTTAGATCAAGGTCAAGGCTGTTTGTTCAACTGATAACTCCTAACAAACTGTACAGACCCAGATCTGCTGGCACGTAATCTAATGGCAGATCTGGATCTGTGAAATGCAGTTGGACTTGTCATATAAGCGAGTGTATACAGTAGCAAGGGATCAGATTGGATCAGTTTCCTTCAAGGACATTCAGTTAGATAGTGGATCAGTAGATACTTTGTTGGTTAACTAAATATACCAGGGGAATGAAGTGGATCCTTTACCTATTCCTAGGGGCTAGAAAGATGTGGGGTATCTTAGATTGTTGCTGAAAGATTAATACAGCTCCCTGGGCTGGTTTTGCAGAGCAGGCATCTGGACTATTTTGACACCAGATGTAATCTTTGCCCCCTCCATGAACACAATGACATGATGATTGAGAGATTTTATCTGTAATTGGAAGGTAGAGGAATACTGAACTGAGCCAGTTACCTAAGGAATTATGTTACTGATGAAAAAGTATAGAGAAAGGAAGTGAATTCATTTTCATGGAAACAGAACTTTGTAGACACACCTTGACATCAGGCATAAAATATTTATGGAATTTTATTATCTTAATTTTACAGTCTTTTCCGTTTTGTCAAACTGAGAGGATGAAGGTAATTGGACTTCTCAGATGGCATACAGGATAATGTTATTATGATAAATTAAGCTGAATAAGCATCTATTTTATATTTAATCATCCTAATGCATATTTATCCTTTTTGGTTAATATTATGAAAAGTAATCAGTTTTGTTCACTGTTAAGTCTTGGTGAATGAGGTTGCTTACATCACTGAAAATCTTTTGGTAGCGACTTGCGCTCATACTTCATGAGCCTCGAGTATAGAATCCTGGACTCAGCTTTCATGATTTTATCCAAACGCTGATTTACAAAGTGAGTTCTTAAGGGAACATGATCATCTAATTCTATTCTAAACACTCTACAAACTTTTAACAGTACAAGATTTTTCTCAACAGAAACAATACTTCTATTCAGTGATTAGGCTGTTGTTCCTTCAACTTGTAATCAAATCTCCATCCTTCCCACTGCCTCTCCTGATCAGTACAACTTTTATTGGTTATTTGTTTTATTTATATTTTGTTCATTTAATTTAAATAAATGAAAATGCTTTTGACCCATTCCACATGTAAAAAGCAGAAGTTCTAAAATTTTATCATCAGCCTTTGCCATCCCCATTCTAAAAAATTCCTTACTGGATTACTGGTCATCATCTTTTTAACTTTTATGAACTAACATCACTGTGTTGTCAAGATAATTGTATTATGACACCAATGCAATGCTGTTTACAATTAAAAAAATTGAGAGCTTATAACAAGTTAAGGATTAATATAACCGAAGTAGAAACAGTAATCCCCCCCCCCAGTCAAGAAAGACCTATTATAAAAACTAATAGGTCATAGGTTTGAAATGTTTAGGAATAGGTGATTTAATCTATACCTTTTGGAATTCTGAACACCTTTTGTCTTTGAATTAATGATTCAGAATTCTAAAGAAGGCTCTGCCATGCACCTTGCATTTTGTTTCAAAATTGAGTGTAAAAATGACCTCAGGAAATTTGAAATAATTGCTCTGCAGCTGTTTTTGTCTGCTTCTTGATTTAGAAATTTAACATGAAACCGATTCCTCAAATATTGAACCACATTCATATTATATTATCCCCTTCCCATGAAAATTCAGTTTATCATCATTGCGGTAGGCAGTATATATGTATATTGATATTCTCTTTTGTCTCTTCATTGTGGTGTGCCATTTCATGTGGGCTAGGCATTCTATATAATAAAGATAAGATTGTAATTAATGGTTTTGTTTGCCTATGCTTAGGGCACTCTGTTAAATGATAGTTATATCAAATTGGTCCAGGGCCATTCCCCTATGAAAGAAATGATTAGGCTTTTATGAATGCCAGGTTAAGAAGGTAAACAGTAGAGCTGAAGGCTGCTCTCAGCTTCAGTTGATGTCCAACATGCTTCCAGTAATCTCATCTCAGATAACAGCTGTCAGAGTGAGTGAGGGCATAACACACTGAGCTCCCAATTTGTGGCCAGTTGATTCTTCATAACTCCCATTAAATGTATAATCTGGATGAAATAAACTTTTAACATAATCTACACTCATTCCATTATTATAAACTTTTAACAACATCTGCACTCATTCCATTTTTATGTGTGTGCATCATATTTCATAGTGATGAAAAACAGTTTTTTTTTAGTAGTTACAATAATGGATGGATATACCAGAAAATTAGATGGCACACACATTTTAGGTTATTTATTTACATTAATATCAGTATCCATCATAAAATCTACGAAAACACAATGCTCTGTGGAAAAAAGTGCAACTACATGAAATTTCCAGTTTATTGTAACTGTTATAAACTTAAAACTGGTCAAAAATTTTGTTTTACTTACACAAGTAAAAACTATATAGTGGTTTATTATGACCAGGCCTTGATTTTCACCAAAATGTACTAGAGTCTCGACTTAAATTTTAGTTTAAAGTTCAGTAATTAGATTTGTTGAAATTTTAGTCTTGTCTAACCTTACTACTATATTGGTGAATTTAATGCCAGATTTGGTATGGTTCGAAGATTAGAAGTTAATTTTAAACTTTCATAAGAAAACTTCATGATTCTGTATATTTTAGTTGAATCTTGTATAAATTTAAACTTCTTAGGAATGGTCTGTTGTCACACTTTATAAAAGATACATATGTTAAGTTTTCTGTTTATTCAATCTGAGTATTGTATATCGGAGTACAAGAACACCAAGTGATAGTCAACAATCTCTGCAGAAAATATGAATTTGCCCAGCTATTGTTTGACTACAATATGATGGTGAGGTTAAATGCCATGTGCTTATTTGATAGGTGTTAAATAGAAAGTCAACAATTACACAGTATTGAGACAATTGGAGTTAAAATTGGCTTGCCCAGAAAATTGTCAATCAACCATGGGGTCTGGTCGGGGATAGGTTTCCAACCCTTGCCCATTAGAGTGGCAGTCCTGCAGCCATGGCTTTCTGAATTTCATATGAAATATTTTTTTTAGATTTAGGTAAATACACTCTTTGTCCAGGTTTGAGATTTCTTAAAATGTTCCTTCCTTGCATACCAGTACTTGTATATCCAAGAATGTGCAAGCAAGAAAGAATATATCCAAGCTTGTGCAAGCAAGAAAGAATATATCCATGCTTGTGCAAGCAAGAAAGAATAATTATCCAAGAATGTGCAAGCAAGAAAGAATAAACTGAACTGACCATGTAGCTTTGCATGGTCATTATTTTCCTGTCAACTGGAGGGTGAACAAACTGTATGTAATACTTGAATACATATGGCAGACTTGGCAAACTAACCTATAATCTTGCTATTGTTTTGTAGATGGATAGAATTATAAGGATGTCTGTAGAACATAGATTAACAAGATGGTACTGTACATTTGTTACTAAGTGTTTGAGGTCACTCAAAATATTTTCTGCATGTAAAACTCTTCCCTTTTCACATCTTAAAACCTAATGAATGTCATCTTATAAAAGAATACATTCTGGATATATTTAATTACTTACAAACTTGTGAGATGACTGATTTTCCCAAAAAAGTAGTTCTTTCTGATAGCAGTCAAGCACATACAATTTCATGCTGAATTTGAAATTTGCCAAAAAAATATGCTTTACAATCAAAACTCCTTATAGTACAAAATGATTTTATTTCAGCTAAATTTCCTCATATATTGACTTAGTAAACTCTGTTAAAACATTTCTGCGTGTTTTTCAATCATACCCTTTTTCTTGTAATCTGACAGAATTTAGTACCAGTGACAATGTTTTTTCAGAATGACAACCATAAGCTTCTCAAAATAGTACCATCTTAATAGAACATACAAGTTGCCATTTATTTTACTCAGTTATCCCTAACTTTTGTAAGCTCAATCCAACCATACTCCTGCAAGTGTTTTGGCAATAATGTTTGTATTTTTGATTGATAGAAAAGTGCTAGTGACAATTTGCTCAGGATGGCCACCAACAACTTGTCACATGGGTTACATATAAAAGGGACATAAATTAACACTGCTGATTAGATGAAAATTGTGCCATTTTGACATTTTTGCAGAAGAACTAAGTATATAATCAATATTGAACACCTATGCCATGTGAAAAAAATTAATATGACATGTTCTTTTCCACTAAATTACATTGATGAGACTGCATGTAAAAAATTCTCTTAATTGAAAGAAAGTATGACATCACTTTACCTACCTGAATATATCACTATCTATTTTGTGTTTGTTGATGATTTCCCATATATTTGGTTCTGTGAGATAAAATGTACTTCAGAAATATCATAGATCACTATCTTTTATCATAGCAGTGTTAACAAATTTTGAACTGTATTGCTGTCGCCAAAAACAGTTAACTTTGTAAATCACAGACCAATTTAAAATAAATTACTACCTTTAAAGAAACGTACAGATTACAGAGTTCTCAACACTGATAGCCCCAAATGGATAAAGGATAAATAAAGAACATATTAGATTTTCATGGGGATGGGCTTGAAGGCAGACTATGGGTAATTTGTATTATTTCACACTTCAGAGTAACTGGGCATGGTTACAGACTTGATTTTTACATGAAATTGTTGAATTCTGCAAAACTGTCATCTGATGAGTGACACCCATTTATGAACTGTTACATACTGTTAGATGGAATCTTTTTGAGAAGTTAGCTGTGGATGTTCTGACCAAACGGGGCCAAGTGGTCTAAGGTGCTCGCCTTCACAGATGACTGGCACCTAGTCTCACCTCAGCCCACATGGGCTTAAATCTTGGGCTTCGCCAACATGTGTATATGAGAAAGCTTGCCAGTAATTTCCCATGGGTTTGATGTCCTTCCCGGATTCTTACTCAACTAAATATGCAGGTCACTATGTATAGCATTTCATATGCTGAAAAATGGCATTAAACTCATAAAAACAAACTAACCGTAACAATCTTTGTCACTGTTTCTTTCCTTTCTGATTACAAAATAGAAACTTGTCACAACGACTATATTCAGGGAGAAATTTAAGATGATGTAAATATTACTACAAACCGGATCAATCCATGTTAAAGGCAAAGACTGCACTTTTATGTCTGTTACTTATCTGTATCAACTCAGAGCAACACTGTCCACCAAAAATCTTCAACAAACAAAAACCTTCTAATTTATGTTTTAATCAGCGTTGACTGGATGAATAAAAGAGATAGCAGTTAAAATATTTATGTTTTAAAACTCTTTTTTCCCAGCTTATATACAGTTGAAGGTGTCATATGAAATAAAAGTTACACCGATATAATATAAAGTGGCATTCAACATTCAGCCCTTTGGAAATAAATTCAATTTTTTTTAAAAACTACACTTTTTCGCTTGTGCAAGCATCAGTCACATATATCTTACATATAATAATACTTGAAAGTAATTCCAAACACTGTTGACATAGTCTGAGAATTACACGGCAGTTCCATAGCTGTCCACTGATCCAGGCTTTGGTAATGAAAGTTTAGCTACACTTTCTTGGTCCCCATTTTGACTACCATGAGAAAATGACATGCTGTCTCTAGAATGGAAAATGCGAGGAGGTTTCTTTGGTGGCACTAGTCCTAAATTTCCTACTGAAGCACTTTTATAATTTGGCACAACCCCCAGTGTTCGAGACAAAGGAGGTGTCCGCGAAGAAAAGGACACTCCGTTTGGTAATGTTCTAGTTCTATCCAGTGTAAAACTGTCATAGTTTGGTGAGGAGTTTAAATAACTGATTGGAAATATGTTGATCTTTGATGACATTCGTGGTGTGTATATTGTAGATTCTAGGTAATGTTCCATTGAATCGTGTAGAATGGGAGAAACATTTTCTAACAAAGGTGACGTTGATTCACACTGGGAATCATCACTTCCTTTGTTTTGGGGGTGGCTCTGAGTTTTGTATATATGAGCTATGTCTTCTGGTTCAGAAAACTCAGTTTTAAATGATACGTAAGTGTTTGCATTGATGGCGCTCAAATTTTGTGGTTTCTGTAATGAGTCATACATAGACTCATGCTCCTCTGGCTCATTGGATTCAGACTGATCAGGAATATAGACATCATCGTATGTCAGTGGTTCATTTTTGGGATTAGATTCTAAAATGCCATTGGCTTTAAGATGCTCCTCAAAAGTAAGCTGAATTGCTTCTCGCTTTTTATGTCTATATCTTTTACACCGAATAGTCACAAATATTACAAGCCCAGTCGCAAAGAGCAAGAAGACAATTCCTCCAATCACACAGGAGGCAATGATGGCTTCTTTAACATTGTTTCCAGATTTTGCATCAGTACTGGTCTCCACTGGAAGCATTACAGTTTCAGGGTCCACACCGTGTAGTGTTACAAGAAATGAGATGAAAGCAGGCCCCAATTGGTTTTCAACATAACACTGGTACTCTCCAATATCTTCTCGACTGAAGTCCTCAATGATTAATGTATTGCTTATCATTGTTGTTCCCTCTATCTGAATAGTATACTTTTTTGTGTTTTCTGCTATATTTAAAACATGGTTATCTTTTTTCCATATGACTGGGACAGGTGGATCTGATAAATATTTGCAAAATAATTTAGCCTTTTCCCCTGAATGGAGTAACATTGAGCTACCACTGGAGTACATGATGATTCGGCACAGAAACATGTCTCTATTTAATGTAGAAAATGGCCTATCCTTTACCAATGAAGGTCCGTAGCATATAGGTTCATCCTCATTAAATCGCCATCTCAGCATCTGGCTGTCACTTAAACTTGCATTACGCAGCCAGTCAAATAGCCATCGCAATGAACAATCACAAACCCATGGGTTTTTATACAGCTTAATTTCCTTCAGAACTGGAGTGAAATATTGCACAATCTCTGGCTCTAGTCTTCTTAATATATTATTCTGTAGTTCTAACTTTTGAAGACTGCTCAAACTTTGAAATGCTTGGGGATCTATGTATTCAATATGGTTTCCATCAAGGAACAAGCTTGTTAGAGATGTCATGTTCACAAAGGTCTGCTTCCTTATTTTGCTTATCTTATTGCCTCTCAGGGACAATGTTAATAAGGAAGATAGATCCACAAATGTATTGCTAGGGACAACATTTAGGTTATTACTTGCTAAATCCAGATACAGTAAGCTCCTCAAACCTGCAAATGCACGTGAAGAAATACTAGACAGAGAGTTGTTTTTAAGATAAAGTACTTCCAGAGATTCATATTTGACAAAACTCTTATCATTCAGAACATTCATTTGATTATTACTCAGGTCCAGAACTTTTATGTTGTGATCTAGATTTGGAGGAATGTGATTTAGGTCCTGCCCAGAGCAATTCGCTATTAAATGATTGTCATGATTGTAAGGTACTTGGCAGAAAAAATTCAAAGATTCTCCTGGAATCACTACTACGAGGAACATAACAAGTACAAGTAGGTGGCACATTGCTGTAGCAAAAAATGTACTTGCCATTGGAATGATCAGAACGCTTGCAAAGTTGAGGTGATCTTTTTGTAACAGTGGTTCACTAATCAGATGGGTTGTTTTGATTTATGATTCATTAATCCAGCAAATTTTAACTTGAAAAGTGACATCATCTCATTGCTAATACATAATGCACGTAAAGAGATATGTGAAAGAAGTTTTCAGTATCATCACTGCAGATACAACATTACATGATATAGTGAATTTACTCTCTGAATAAACAAACATGTACTGTGACTTACATCACATGCAGACAATCTGTATTAACACAGAATATCCTGAATATGTAAACAAACAATGGAGTATTTCCTTCTTTCTTGAAAAATCCAAAGAATTTCAATCACATTTCACATAAATTCATTGTGTTATAATTTAAGATAGCAAAATGTCATCAAAGGCCAATAAAGCAACTGAAGCATTCATCCACAATTGCCACCAGCAACTTCTGGGGTAGACTTTGGTCCTAGAAGAGGAATACCAGTGGCTGTCTTGATCCTTAAGAAATCTCTCCTTGTACATATGAAGAATCAATCTAAATGACATCAATAACTAGGAAAGTATCCCCTGGCTGCTACTGCTTCTGTTTGGCTAAAGGGAGTCATCACACACTGTAGCATATGCAGTGCCTAAGTATGGGTCTTTATGTGCTGCTTGATTCTGAAAGAGATAAGACACCTGTATATAGACATATCATAAAAATGTTAGGAATTTCTATATACTATTACTTGTTATATTAGAATTAGAATTCTTCCTAATTTAAATTAGTATGAGTGTTTCATGCAGTTAGATGAACATATTTAATGTGTTTGTGTGATCTGTAATGGTGAGTGCCTGTGAACACATGCCCCCCCCCCAACAGTTTGGTAATGTATAATAATTATATACCATTGCAGATAAACCATAAAACACTGTTCCTTGCCAACTATTGAACTAACCATTAATATGTCTGCTACCTCAGATGAAATACCATTTGAACATAATACCAACCATTTGAGAATGATATATGAAAAGCATCAGTTTGTGTGTAAGAACAAGTTGAACTTCATGATAAATCCACACCTTAATGATGTTATAAATTAAATAGTATGTGGTCATCTGAGGAATCTGATACAGACTTGTATGATGGATCCAATACCCTTGAGCCATGTGTAGTATATAAAATGACATAGCCTTTTCTATTTGATGCTTAATCAGAGAAAAATCATGCTAAATCTCTATCCAACACAAGCTTCAGGTCATTTGGTAATTACACTTCCTGCAACTGACTGATAATGTGTGGCAGATGCAGTCTCCTTAAAAAAAGGTGTAATAGATTGTAAGTACTGCCACTCCTATGACTGACTGCTGGCTGTATAATTTTTACTATGGTACTTTCAGCTGCAGCAGCTGTCAGTCAGATATAGTTGGGGAGATAAAACACTACATACTGTATTTTCTTGTATATATCACACACACAGCTGTAAACACTGTATACTGAACCAGATCTACTATCATATACATGTCAGCAGGTCAGGATCTACGATGACCATTTCATACTTTTGGTTTCTAGCAATCTGTACATTAGGCAATAGAAGATCCAAATTTACATTATTTGCAGTTTTATACTGTAAGATCTAGGCAATGAGCAGGAATAATGCTTAGCTTTAGAAAAACCAGTGGGGCCTTGTGATAGGTCATTGATCTATTTTCCTATATGAAAACAATACAAAATTAAGAACAGGACATTTTAAAATTTAATGGGATTCCCCCCCCACCACCACCACCAAACCTCTAACTGGCCAGGTATCTCTTAATATCTTAATATCACTCTTAAAGCAAACAAATAATGTACTGCCATTAGTCATTTTAAGTAACAACACGTTAATAGGAGATGTACTCACCTTTACGTGCCCTTCTTGTGGCAATGATAGTTTATGTAATGTGATAGTTTTACTAGAACATAAGTGACCCATTAGATATGTAAAGTGCGTAAAAATGGGTGACGTAATACACGAACTTTACTATCAGAAATATTCTGTTGGGAAACATACCAAGAAGAGCATGAGGAAATATAATAATTATTGCCATTTGTTATCTATATTTTGCTTAAATAACTAAAGTTCTAAAACAGCGAGAAGTATGTCCATGAAATGAGTATATCTCTGAAAAGGTGAAAATAAATGCTTAAGTGCGTTAAAACGGAAGAGTCCATGGCAGCCTACCTTGTTATCACATATTCTTTTTTTAAATACATGTACAGGTGGATTTAATTTTGATTGGTTACTCATGATGCCTTTCTTAAAACAAAGAAAAGAAAAAGAATTACTCTGATTTTCTTTACTCAAAGTACTATTTAATATTTTTTATAATACGAGAGAAAACAAATATGAATATACACAATATTATTACTGTTCTGTAATTGTATATATAACCTACATCAGCGTATGCACGGACCTCTTCCTCCTTAGCCGCTTACTTTGTTGCAGTAAAAGTCTGAGCAAGCGTTCACATAACTCGAGTGAATTTGTACATTCGGGCCATTTCATTTAATTAAACGAAACAAATTTGAAATTGAAGTTGCCATTGGAGTTACTGATCAACCTGTCTTCTTAATTCATGCAAGGCACTATAATATAATGACACTGAAAAGACGATATTTTAGCGACTAGCAATATTAGAGTTCTAAATCATCAGTTGACTGCAATGCTTGACTATTAGATACCATAAGATGTCACGCTTATGTCATTCGCGTTCAGTGTTCGTCATCGCCGATGTGAACATTGACAAATTACATAGAGTGATAGAACATTGATGTCCGTATGCACAAGTTCGTAATTTGGACGGAAATGGTCCGTGTTCGAATAACGGACACGCTACGAGAGAATTTTATCACTTTACCAAAACTATAATAAATGAAAAAGTAAGCCAAAGGTTACACGGGGGTCAAAATGTGTATGATATCAAAGTTCAGATTAACCCGCAAGCACCTAAAGTTTACCATTAGAGTCAACCGTATATATTTCAGTGGTGGGTTGGTTGAGGGCTGTGAATTTTCCAATCCCAAAATAACTTTTTAAAAAATAGTCTTTCTCACAAACGTGAAGAAGAAAGAAAAAAAAATATCTTTAAATAGTTCCTTTCATACTGCATTGAACATATGTGCTCAGCGTGAGCTTAATATTGAAGAAAGAAGAAAAATAAATAACCTGAAGGAAAAAAATCATAATGAGTGACAAAACTTTAATGACCCCTTCTGACAAAGGGCACAGTCATACTATAAATGAGACTCGTTTTTCTCACTTGGAATAATTGTTTCTTCTGGTTATTGCTTCTTTTTTTTTTTTTTTTTTTTTACATTAAACTCACATCAATCACCTGTGTGCAGCACTGAACAGATAAAACATTTTGTGAAATCATATTTGTATGATGAACAAATGTATATTTAATGCATACATCCTTGTTAACTATTATTATTTTGTATGTTCTGTTAGTACTTCCTAGATGTAACCAGCATACCCATATATTTTTCATGCAGGTGCCAGGTTTTCATTAAATATATGTTTTATGTATAATTCAGTACAGTGCAAAACTTATGAATGAGAGTAAAAACTTAAAAGCTAATGAATGAGCATTAAATTTTGTCACAGAATTCAAGTTAAAACAAAGTTCAACTGAAAATAAATGATACAGAAAACACATAACATACGTCTTTTTAGCAATATTCTTTGTCATCATCTAGTCCATCAGAGTTGATGTAACAAGTTTGTACAATTCAAAGCATATCCCACCCCATACTTTTTGACAAAATCATTATACTGGTTCCTGCTGCTCTTTTGGTGGAAATACTTTTTAAGACAGATTGGTTGATTGTTTTTTTTTGAACACCACAGTAAAAGATATTTGTTTTATTATGCCAAGAAAATGGGAACCAGTTGCCTTTTACAAGAACTTGAACTTGGCCATTATAGACAGAAGAGTCTGCTTAGTGAGTGTGGTACTGTATATACTCATTTATAACTTTAGCCCAACTTAAATTGTGCAGACCTAGATCTGCCACTGCATCATAGCAGGCAGATCTGGATCTGTGCAGTCTGATAGGAGTAATCAGCGGAACAAACAACATTGATGGCAGATCAGGATCTTTGTTGTTTGCAGATTTACTCAGCTGATAAGCAAGTATACATGTTTTAAATTAAGTAGGAAATTGTTGATTATGTGAGATACTCTTAGGTTTCAGACTGTTACCACATTTACCGAAGATTGATGTGCAAGGCTCAGCTGAACAGCACAGACCCAGATCTGCTATAACTTTGTGCACTAGCATATTAGGGCCATTATAATTTTATTTGCATAAAATATCTAAAGAATGCACGCTATAGTTTGTGATTTGAGATTGACAGCAGACCATCACCAGCCCTGCTTGCTTTACTATCAGAAATAAAAATGGCATGCCAGTATTGTATTTATCCAATGCCAAAAAGGCCCACAATTTTTGGTCAATATTCTCTTAGGACCTCACTACTTTTGGACAAGGGGCCCTCATTGGCCTAGTGGTCTAAAGCGCTCTGCATTACAGATCACTGCCATCTCACCTCTGTCTGCGTGGGTTCAAATCTATGATTCGGCTAATGTGGTATGTGAGAAAGCTTGCCAGTAGCTTCTCGTGGGTTAGTGGTTCTTTCCGGGGGTTTTCCTGGGTTCTTCCTCCACCATTAATAATGGCTGCCATGTATAGCCTATTGTGTGCTTAAAAATGGCGTTAAACCCTACAGCAACAACTTTTGGACAAATTAATTGTACTAGTTTCCTGGTGCACTTTTTTTTAAAGGTGGAAATACTTTATTTAAAACATGTTGGTTGATTTTTTTTTGTTTTAAACAACACCATTAAAATATTGGCTGTATCATGCCAGGAGAATGGGAACTAATTGCCTTTTCCAATGACATAACAGGCTGTAAATTAAAAAATTAAAAGAAAAGTTATGATTAAGAAACTGTTAACCAATATGGAACTTTAATATCTCAATTACTGTTAAAGAAATCGCTAAAATTACATAAATTTTTATATGCACTGCATGCCATACTTTCTGGCATATGCAGAATGTGATGATTGGTTTGCTTTGTTAGTGTACTTCCACACTTTGCCAAAATATGCCATTAAAAAAAAACATTATTTTGAACAGCAGATACACCGGTTGGCAAACTGTCAAAAATTCATAAACGTCTATGTTGTCATTAACATACCTTCTGTTAATTAGACTTGCTACCCATTTCAAAATTAAAGTTTCAGCCTTCCTCAAAATAATTTACTCCCTCTTTAAAATTACCTTTAAGGCTACCTGCAATTGACAGTACTTTAACCTGTCCCTGAGAGTTCCAGTTACTGTTATGAACAACTGAACATTTGGAACATTTTGGGTCATTTATTCCTTGCATTATATGAAAGTCCTGTCCCGTCTCAAGGCTGTAATTCTCCCTACTTTTTAACGAAGTCTGTCAAAAGGTAGGATAAAACCCAAAATTTATTTGTAACAATTTTGGGGTCAGCACCCTTCATTAAAACCCAGATAGAACAGGTATACATTTTTACCTGCATAGATACCTGGTAATATTTTTATGGAATTGTTGTCATGAATTACTTAAGACCAGGCCCAGAGTAACCAATTTGTAGCAGGGATTTGGTTTTGTAGAGTTTATTCCATTTTTCGGCACAGGACATGCTATACATGGAGAGCAGTATATTTGAAAATCTGAGGAAGTACACACAAATTATTCACTGACACATGGGAAGCTACTGACAACTTTTCTTATGTACCCACCAGGTTAAAGTAGATAACATTTATTTGTGCTATCCTAATTGTGAGGAAGGTTGCTGGCCCATAATGTGTAAAGGACATGTTTTGATTAAAGGTACTCAAGTTTGTCTGTGTACAGCTACTTGTTTTCCTAGTATGTCATGCTATGGTGAATTAAAATAGGAGCCAGTCAGAGGTGGTGACATATAGATGAATTTGCTTATTAGATCAGAATAATAGATAAGTGTATTCACCTTTAAATCTATGTAGTGTTTATTGCCTTATTATGTTTCTTAATTATCTAGGACAAATCTGCAACCTCCCATATGAGGTCCACCATGCCACCAACTTTGATAAACTCTTAATTGTCATTGCATTTCAAGTATACCTTGTTTATCCAGCACATATTACTTTTTCAGGACACAGACAACACATGGTTATTTTCCAATACAGGTTAATTTATTGCCTTCTTTTTCTGAGGGGGAGTCCTTGACTCTTCCTCCACCATTTATACTAGCCACAATGTACAGCCTATCTTGTGTTGAAAAATGGCGTTGAACCCTATAACAACAACATCGTTGCCTTCTTCAATACTACATTGACAAAAGTCACTGCTCCGGTGGCCTAGTGGTTAGAGTGTCTGCCTTGGATGAGTGAAGTAATGGGTTCGATCCCCGGCCTAGTCTTACCAAAGACTTACAAAAATGGTACTATCAGCTTCCTCGCTTGGCGCTCAGCATTACGAGGTTAGTGATAGGACTGGTTGTCCTGGTGTCAGGATAATGTGACTGGGTGGGACATCACGCTACATGTCTGCGAGATGATGCCCCAGAGCTAGACATCACTATAAACTGCCACACTGCAGACATCATAGTGATATGACTGAAAAATTGTTAAAGCTATGTTAAAAATCCAAATCACATACAAAAGTCAAATTTAACCTCAAACAGATTTATATATTATTCAGTACTAGAACAAAGGACTGCCTGTACATATATAGCTGTATTTTTGTCCAAATAAACAAAAAGCACTTTGGAGGCTGTACATAAATGATTATTTTTGGATGCTGGTTACAGTGTCTATTCTAGAATGTGTGGAATTGCAGGATTCTTGCTAATTACTCCAGATTTTTGTGAAGGAAAATCATCCCAGTGTGTGAGAAATGCACATCCTATAAATTTGCAAGATCTGCCATTTTGTCTTTATTAAGTCTCCTGTATTTAACAAATTTGGCCCTTTGTTTTTCAAATAAAGAGGGAAACATATCCTTAATTTTAGTTGTATCAAAATAATGCACATACATTGCAGTATATAGTATATATGTATATTGTTGGCAAAAGCTTCAGAAAACCCTGTCCATTTGTTTTTTAAAAATGTATGGGCCCTGCCATACAATCATCAGAAGGTGAAATATATTAAATTTTTTATGTATCGGATAACTAAATTTAACTGCATGATATTGTACTGATTTTTGCGGATATTCTAGTTTTCACAAGCCACCTTATAATTTTAAGATCCAGTCATCAACACTTACTGTGAAAAAAATCCACCAGGAATCTTAATGCCTTTAAAAAAAATTCAGTAAGAAATGAACTGCATTTTAAGAATCCAATGTATTCTTTATTCCATTTTAAAAAATAAATAAAAATCATTGCTCAAAAAGTATGATTTTCTGTTGAAGATAAGTTTAAACATAACTTTACAATCCCTGTAACACCATATACAATCTTCTTGCTGTCAACTAACATGCAGGGTAAAATACATTTGACTTTTAAGTCTGAGCTATTTTTACAGGGTTTAATTTCAACGAATGTTTGCACTGCACTGTTTGGCCGCCTTTTCTGATTCAGCATCTTACTCTGTCAGAAAATGAGAAGGCTACATATATACAATGTCAGATAAGTTCCACTTAAAACTGCTACAGTGCAGTAATAAGTTTTTTCACATTTTAATCTGAAGCTCTGAAAACCAAGTTTTGATTTCAGCTGTATATGGATGCATGGAGGGGTCACTGGCCACAAAGCCAGACACCTAACCAAGAACAAAATTACATGTTTATGTAAATGTTTTGTTAATGCATGCAGACACACAGCTTTGTCCTTCTCAGCCAGGTATGATTATATACTGTTGCATTTGCATAGAATAATAATTACAGTGAAGTATAGACTTGTTATTACAGGAAGACACTGAATATATCAAGGCTGATCTATTGTACAGGGAAATGTGTTATTTATGTTGTGTGTTAGACTAATAATCCATGGGCAGTGGGTGAGATACCCATCCAGGCCAACACAGGTAGAGAAGCAAGCTTGAGAAAGGCACACATTTTCTTGGCATGTTATAGACAATATGTGTTGAAAATGCCATTTAAAACCAACCATACAACCAGTGTTTGCTGTACAGCTGATTTCTTCATCCCATGATTTTGCTGAATCCAGTCTAAAACAAAAGTATACACACTTAATTTTAAACAAAAAATTTTTATTCATCATAAATGCAAAGCTGACAATTTAAAAATGTACATACTTTACCTTGATTTTTTCCTTACTAAATTTTTTGAATGAGATACATTGTAACCAATTTTAACAATTTTTCAGATGCTTCATAAATATATTGTTAGCAAACACATATATCGTAAAAAATAACCTATGAATGAACCATTAAAAGACTAAAATCCATAAAACCTAATATTAAAATTGATGTATATCCTGAACTATACACCTATGATGATTGACAGCTCACCTGAGTATCACCTCCATGTACATGGTCTCATTATCAATAACAAGTTCAGACCTAAATTCTATGATACAGAATGCAGTGTCCATCCAACTAATGCCTATCAGATGGACATTTATTCTCTTTTCATACACACATTGTATCTTTAGTCATAATTCACTGACTGCTTTGTTTTGTTGTTGACTACGGATAAAAAAAAATCATCTACTTGTAGGGCTATTCTGAATAGGCATTAAGAATGGGTCACAGCAAATGCTCCGTGTTTTCAGCATTCTTTATTGGGGCTACAAAGGTTACCCTTGTTATAACTGGCCATCCAATACTCTGATAAAGCCTGTGTCACCGTAGTGCACAAAAAAGCACATAAAAAGATTAGTTAGATTTGTCTGTTGGGTTTTAACCGTACCTCAATACAATAATGGATATATTGTAAAAGTAAAGTTCTACAGGTACAAAAATGAGGAAATGTACAACAAGTTTAAGAAGATAAAATCTTAATAAACGTAGATATGAAATACCTAAAAATAAACAATAAAAATGACGTAAAACATAAAAATTTAAGTATGTGCTATCCTTGAAACATTGTTCTACAACAAAAAGGAATTTAGCTCACAATGTCAAGAAAAATCAGTTACGGTAAGTAGCATGGTACAAAGAACCAAATTTATGCAGCAAAATGGGATATATATCATTGTGCCGAGATAACGTCGGGAGGGGAATTGAGTGGCATACTGAGACGCCACTGCACCCTTGGTTCAGATATTTATATTTCTATGACTTGTCCTGAATTGTGACATAATCTTTTAATGCATGCCACCGTTAGAGTCATTTTATTTAAATTACACATGTAAAAGCTCACAGCTGAATTTTCTCGGATTAAGTCCCAAATAGGTACGTTGTCCTTGGCTTTGTTTAAGGTACTTACGTTTCTTTAGCTTCATTTAGGGCCTTCGGACAGATTTACCATGTTGTAAAGGTGGTGTTGTATGCGCATTCACCTTGCTACACAATACATTTGAATAGCAGTTATGTCTTACTATTGTTGTTATAGTAATCCGCCTTAGCTGGGGGTGGGTGGGTGGACGCAGCACAAACATTGAACTAAACGATTTTGAAAAGTCCACGATATAAGTTTCACGCCTCTGTTGTCCACTGGTTTGTGATTTTAGATTGTGTACACAATACAGAAAATACAATGACCGGATAACTTCACGTGATTATTAAAGCCACTGTTAAAAGCTCCACGTGCCAAGCAACCGTCCATTTTAACTCGTTGGTCTAACGCTCCAATACAGTTGTGATTGAAACATTGTTGTAAATTTTGTCATGCAGAAAACTAGAGTGTTGGCCGTATTTTTATAACATGGATCAAACAAGCTATTTGTACGCCCCCCCACCCCCCTTTATCTTTGCATTTACATGCTAGCTTTGGTTTATGTGGTCTATGCTTTAAATAATTAAACTCGAAATATGGTATATTTATAATACGAGACTGTAACCCGTCTCATGACAGATCTATCCTCAATAATCGACGGCCAATTTCCTGCAGGCTTTTGCGGCACATATATCCTAGATAAAATTAACTATGTACCTTTCAGTTTCGGAAGAAAAAACAAACATGCGGTATATTATGACTCAACCGTGACCATTCACAGTTGCAGTATGTCTGATATTCAACCGATAAACGTTAAAATAAAATTCTATCACTTTTTTTTTTTTTACTGTCTGTAATTTATTTGGTAAACATGTAATTATATCAGTTGTTATTACATATATGTTTAAATGCAGAAGGATAAATCGAAGAGAAATATCAAATATTTTGATTCAAGTAAAACGCTTACACATGTATATCTAGCATCAGAGCGAGTCATTACTTTAAGGTATTATACGTTCACATACATACATGTATTAAGTTTATGAGATAACAATTATTATTAACATTCAACAACTGATATCATGTTAAATGTTAAGCTTTAGATAAAGTTTCACTTGCCCAGACCTCTATAGTTACTGTACTATACCTGTACTGCCTGAATTGCAGTCCACACATTTATATCCAGGTTACTACTGAAATGTACATTCCAGTGGGTAAAGTAATAGTCCATGTTACATGTCATTACTTCAAAAACGTACTGATCTCTAAACCTGTGTTGCCGTATCCGTTCAGGAAATGTTAATGTCCCTCACACACTACGTAGCTCACCTGTGATCACCTTTCAATATAGGTGCGACAGTTTTGTAATGTCAGGGACAATTATCAATGTGCACAGCCTGTGTTCTATAGTCGACTGGTTTACAGTGCACTGTTCTTCTACCAAGCCAACAGTAAAGGATAACCCAACGTTATACACGGAGTTGCACTGAAGATCTAGCACATAAATCGACTACATTATTTAACCATGTAAATGCCCAGTAGACACAACTTAAAATAGTAATAGCCTTGACTGTAATTACATACGTCATACAGAGCATGTGGGCTTTCCTCATTACTCATAAATTATTGTGAAAGACATACTTTAAACTGTTAGCATGTCCTTTTGGCAATATTTTGTACTGTAGTGTTTGATGATAGTTGTGAAGGTGTATGTAACCAATTGCCTGTTTTAAAAGGAAATCAGAAAATAACTGAAAACAGTTACACATGGCCATTGAGATGGTATTGCAAAGTGTTTACTTCGTCTCTGCAGTACACCATTCCTTTAAAGCACAATGTATCACATAATATTCCATATGTACTTGTGAAGTAAATAGAGATTTGTAGATTTATTGCTTCTATTAAATATTTAAATATCACTCATTTAGTTCTTTTTACACATAACAGTTTCACATGACTTATCATTCAGATCCAGCTGTGTGTGGTGGGATTACATGGACTCAGAGTGGACAAGATATATCATTTTTTCAAATTTGTCGAAATCAACTAAAATTTCCAGATCACTGATGGTTTTAAAAACGTAATAAATATTTTATTCGACAACATTATAAAAGATCTTTGGAAATTGACTAATGTTTCCATAAAGCATGCCAAAGGGCTGTACTAATTTTGTTTATGCACAATAACTCCAGTTTCTCCATCTAATTTGGGGCTTAAATATCAGTTGTGTTGGCCATGCTAAGAAATTAACGTGTCTGCATAGGAAGTATGGAGACTGCATACTTTGACCCAAGGTCGAGGTCATCAAGACCTGTTAATCAGGAATCTCCAGAGTCAACCATGCATATCTTATTAGTGCCTGATAGAGAACTGTGAAGCACCAGAGTTGGCATATCATATGCCATTCACATGACTCTTCATGAATTGACCAACTTAATTCTTTACTGACAATTACAGTTCCCATACCTTCTTCACTCCACTGTGGTAGTGCAAGGTCAATTATGAAAGCCTTAATAGTTGAAATCATTGTCATTACATGCTTTTAAGACTAGCCTCATAAGTGTTTTGTTTCATAATGGATTTAGTTCATTCTCAATTTTTTTAGTTTATTTAAAATTAGTGACCTATTTCAGTAATGGCATTTGATCCACTAATTGCTTACATTTAGTACATTGCTGATATGAACTCTTTCAAACAGAACAATGTGACCATACAATAAGAATTTTCTTGGCAATTTATTGGTTTTCTTTTGCATAAATATTATATCTAGTAAATTAAATTTGTCATTCTAAACCCTGGATCCAGATTCCAAGAAATCTGGAATGATTAAAACAATGTCTGCCACATACCCTGGAGACTGTTTTGACACTCAGTTTTAACATGTTATATAACCAGTCAAAGCAAATGCCAAGTGGAGGGAAAATACACATCTACAAGTGAAGCATTAGACTGTTGATTATGGCAACTGTAAATAGCTGTCAAAGCTATCAATCACATGGTACATGTATTATCTGTTTAGGTTTTATCAATTTGCTTTCATTTGTATAGTAGGTAATAAGGTAAATCTATCCTAATTTATGTCTCAGCAACAGCCTCAGTACAGAGAGAAATAACATTTTCTAAAACAAACTTCTTTCCATTGCATTTGCATTTGATAATTTGCCTTTGATTTGTTTTGAGGGGAAGAAATGGTGTTATATAATTGGAGTAATAGTAATGTAATGTACATTGTGTGTTTTACTTCAGCTGAAAATGTCTTTAAGTATGTGATTCAGAGTACGCAGTGTTTTTTTTCTTGAGCAAACTTGGGACTTAAAAGCATACATGTGTATGTCTGTATATAATAATTGCACATAATTGTTGATCCAGATATGTCAATAGTGAAAGGACTGAGGTACTGTCTGAATTGAGAAACTGTTGATACCAAACAAAATGAAAATGTAGAAACGGGTGTAACATTGTAAGACAGCACTGAGCCACTGTGAGGCCTAGTAATTATAGTGATTATAATAAGCAGAATTTAGCAGGAATAGAGAATTATTTAGTTTTAATTTGCATGATTAGTTGTGTATATATTGTGTACCTGTATGAAGCCATGTGCAGGAAAACTAATTATATTTTATTTAATATAAAAAATTTCATGAAGGAGTATATTGTGTATTTCCTTGTTTTTCACTAGATTTACAGTAAATTAGTATCCAAATATGCATTGTTCCACTACAAATAAGAAATAATGGTTCTTCCATAAAATAGTGGAATTCATGTGTCAGTAGCAACATTCACTCTAAACTGCATGTGTGCATGGCTGCACAGCTGCTCAGACATCCCCAAGCATCGCAATCGATGAAGATCTAAAGATTTTGTTCAAGCCACCATTATGCATGCACAATGCAGCACGCACATCTACCATTCGCTTAGAGGGAACATTGTTTAGTAGCCATTAAAAAGAAATGCTGCTTGCTTATGCATTGAAGAGCTTGATAGGTTAAGAGGTCATTCAGAGTAAAATGATCTCCACTGAGAAGGTATAGAATGTCACAGTTACATGCAGAAATGACAATTTATGTACATTATGTAAAGTTGATGCCTACTGTAAATTGAGACCAAATTCTTGCATCAGTAGTACTTGCATAATTGATGAATTCTGAACTAACCCCATACTGGGTACAGCATATTCTCTATCTTACTCAATGGGATGTCAGTCATATCTACCTTTTGTAGTAATGTCTGTAGGTCTGTTTTGCGCTTGCATTTGTTTCATTCACACACCTTTTGTAGTAATGTCTTTAGGTCTGTTTTGCGCTTGCATTTTGTTTCATTCACACACACACACACACACACATATATATATATATATATATATATATATATATATATATATATATATATATATATATATATTTGGAAGTATGATGCATTTTGTAATATTGTAAATGGATGTACACAGGTTAGAGGAAGGCACATAAGCTATATAGAACTATAAGGCATCAAACCTGCACCATATTTACCTTGTATGTTACACTGCTAAGTACCCTAGTACTGACACATCAACACCATATTTACCTTGTATGTTACACTGCTAAGTACCCTAGTACTGACACATCAGCACCATATTTACCTTGTATGTTTCACTACAAACTACCCTACGACTAACACATATCGAATCCTACCAGATTTACCTTGCATGTTACACAACTATCTTAGAACTGACACATGAAACCAGTACTGTATTTACCTTGTAATTTACACCACCAACTACCCTAGAACTGACACACATCAAACCAGTACCATATTTATGTTGTATGTTATACCACAAGCTAGAACAATATCACATCTAATCTGAACCAAATTTATTTCTGTTAACACAGCTATCTAAAATTGTTACACACTATACCAGTGGCATATTTACTTTGCATGTTAAACAACTACCTAGAATGGACATGCATCAACCCTGTTGTACATTTAACTTGTATGTTAAACATTTAACTAGAATTATCACATCATACTTATATTTGCCTTGTATGTTACATAAATGACTAGAACAGACATAAATCAGACATATTTTACAGTGTATGATTCATGCTAACTAGAACTGCCACACATAAAAAACAGTACCATATTTACCATGTATTCTATACACCTGTCTAGAAACATATTCATCAAATCAGTGGCACAGGTAAACAAACAGGTGTCACAGGTAAACAAATATAATTATTAGACCGCTCATATCATAAACAGACCTTGTTTTGAAATTAAGATAGTTTTAGGAAACTAGATGTTGTTTTTTACCTATGACATGTGACATTTATCATAATACTCAGTCCTGTACCATAAATGGACTGTTCTATAACTTCGGGACCAACATGGCAGACTACACCTATAAAGACTACTCCTTTTCAGCATGCTGCCGATGAGTTGTTGCTCTTTTTATCCAATGGTGTTGAAATCATTCATGAATAAGGGAATTTTATATACAATTTGAGATGCTCACATGAAAGATCACTGAGCTACATATGCAGATATCATGAGAGTTGCTTTGCTGAATTAGAGAAATGTTGCACATCAAACCACTGCAATACCATGTATATTATACAACTAACTGCAAACAGGATAAACTCATATCAGCCATTGTACAATGTTCTGGCAGATCAGGGTCTCTACTGTTCATTGTACTGATGCTTTAAAATTGACAGCATAGATCTTAATCTTCCGTAAACGTATTCAACAGATCTTGGTCTGATCTGCTTCTAGTTTAGTTTACTCTATGCTTGTATGTGGAATACTATGGTATGTAAATGTTGTACAGTGTCATTGAAGTGCCGTATATACTTGCTTCTTTTAAGTCAAGTCCTAATCTGCTGTAACATAATGTGCAACCACTTTGGTGGCCTCTCATGCAGGAGGTTGCAGGTTTGAATCCCAGCCAAGTCATACCAAAGACTTATTAAAATGGCACTAACAGCTGACTCGCTAGGCACTTAGAATTATGTAGTTGTAGTTGTTGTAGGGTTTAACGCCATTTTTCAGCACATGATAGGCTATACATGGCAGCCAGTATCATTGGTGGAGGAAGAACCCAGAAAACCCCCAGAAAGAACCACTGACCCACGAGAAGCTACTGGCATGCTTTCTCACATACCCACATTAGCCAAATCCGAGACTCGAACCCACGCAGAGGTGAGATGGCAGTGATCCATAATGGAGAGTGCTTTAGACCACTCAGCCACTTGAGGCCCTGCTTAGAATTAAGAGGTTAGTGTTAGGACTCAGATCAGCCTGGTGTCAAAATAATGTGACTGGGTGGGACATGATACCACATGTCTGTGGCATGATACCTCATTGCTAGACATCACTATGAACTGCCAGACTGCAGACATTTTAGTGATATGACTGAAGAATTTATAAAGCTGTGCTGCATTAAGCTCAAAATTGCACACACACACACACACACACACACACACTGTGCATGCAGAAGGGCCTATGTTGTTTATTTCCCCTGATTACTCCTAACAAACTTGACAGTGCATTATGTGAAGGCACAAATCTAGGTCTGTGCAGTTTGTTGTTGGACACGACATATATAAGCGAGCTAATACAGTAGACTTTTACGATAGGAATATCACTCATAAATAAATGAAGTCTGCTTTTCATGAATTAAAAAATAAATATTGTTGCATGATATTTACAGTGTAATGATATGGTCACATTTCTGTTGTTGTTGTTGTTGTTGTTGTAGGGTTTAACGCCATTTTCAGCACATGATAGGCTATACATGGCAGCCAGTATTAATGGTGGAGGAAGAACCCGGGAAATCCTCGGAAAGAGCCACCGACCCTCGAGAAGCTACTGGCAAGCTTTCTCACATACCCACATTGGCTGAATCTGAGACTCAAAACCACGCAGACAAAGGTGAGATGGCAGTGATCGGTAACCGAGAGCGCTTTAGACCACTCGGCCACTCGGGGGGCCCCCTCACAACATTTCTGTAACATCCACTTGTGACATATCTCTGGTATTAGGCAAAAACCTACAGTATACATTTTAATTAATTTATAACCATCCTAGAAGTGAACAAGAACTGTAATTCAAGAACTGCATTATATGCTCTCTAGATTAGATGTCCGGAGGTCGTTTCTGTATCATTGAGAATAAACCATGAAGGGTAGTATATGATAATGTTATATATTCCAAATAAGGTGTACATTGGATGCCTCCATAGCTATATTGGTGACCTACCTGTTTTCATTAACAATATAAACATTTTATTGTTCTAAATCAGTTTTTAGAATATTTTCAGTTTTTAAACATTAAAACATTACCTCTTTAAAGACACAACTGTCCATTATATTGCAAATAGCTTCCCATTTAGCCTGTTCTTACCGTTATTATGATTTAGTAGTTTATTCAGTCCTGCTTAACCAAGTTTACTCATTCAACTTCATGACTCAGCAGTATATTTAGATGTGTCATTTGTTTGCTTTTAGTAATTGCATTTTCTTGTACATATTTGTACCTAATATATTGGTAGTGATAAATGTTCTAAATGCACCATTAATCTAGAAATGACATAACTTGTGTCAGTATGTCCAAAATTTTGCAAAAGGTCTTAATTTGACATTATACAGATATAGTTGCAGTTTACTGTGCATTTAATGCAGATATTTAATTAACTTCCCATGTCATGTACATTTAATAAAATCATGGCATGTACATTTATTAAAATCATGGCTTGTAATTATTTCCTGTGTTCCAGCTAATGTCTTACCCCTCAAAAGGTCCATCTCTCTGCTCCAGCTGTACACCCTTCAGCCCCTTTCAGTACATCCCTCAGCTTTATTGAACTGTAAACTTAGCACCTTAATAAACAGCCATCTTCTATATGTCTTTGGTTAAATTGATGGCTTTTATTGTTTTTCAGATTTGAATCACTTGCCCATTTTTGATTGCAAATCACGTTCCAGTCAGCTTAAACACCAAATCCCTGGTGTATATATTCACCTAGGCAAGTTAACTCTAAGATCTGAATGCATTACTGCAAGTCACACCAAGTCCAGCGTTAAGAAATATCATAACTACTGGTAGCCCCCAAGATAATTTCATATATACTTTTTTACACATTATCTTGTATGTGTCAGAGCCTAAATTCTAGTGTTCTGGTTATATGTCAAACTTTATAATTTAAATTTTTTTCTTTTTTTTTTTTTTACTATAAACCTTGACACTTAACAATGATTGTTTGTGGGATTTTCACCAATGGTACAACATGATGGCAAGTAGAAAACTGTCTTTTCTAGCTTAAGAAAGAAAATTTGCAAAGCAAAACCATTCAGTAATACCATTTTTGACAAACATGACTACTTCCAGAAAAGCATTTTTTTTTGAATTTCCTAAAAAAAATCAATACTGTCACCAATTATCGCTACAACATGCCATATTATTGATACAAGATCTGGTGAGAAGTGGTATTTTGACATGAATTTGTAATGACAGGCTGTGTACTTCTGTGTAATGAGAATGCCTATAATAATATTGTACAATATTCCCAAGTTTATCATCGATAATAACATTGCTAAAATTACTTAATCTTATCATCAAAAAGTAGTCGTATTTGTTAATAGATCTGTTTTAATTTTTGGGAGTAAATACTTGAGGTAATATATTGTTTTGAATAGAATCCCTATAACTCCTCTTCCCTCCCCCCCCACTCCCCGCACCCTGCTTTTTGGAAACATCACATAAAAGTTACAAATTTTGATAAGTATATGGTTAAAGCAGTCTTCACAGTACACACAGGAGTGTCATTGGATTTGACTGTTTACAGTACGCCCAGGAGTGTCACTGGATATGACACTTTAAAAATTGTAGCTACGATGCCATTACAGCTATAGCATGCACGCAGTAATAAAGCTAGCCTGTTTTATCTTGCATATCAAAGCATTATATATATATATATATATATATATATATATATATATATATATATATATATATATATATATATATATAAATTGAGAACAAACATTACATTGCAAAACAAGTTTTTAAATGGCCTAAGCGCTTTTGTCTCTGAGTCTGTTTTAAAGGCAAATGCGTAACAGAGACAAAGCACACAAAGTAACAGAAAAAGTGTTGGGGTTGCAAAATATTAAATGATTATTTCCGCAGGAATAAAAGCTTGACATTTCTTATGTTACAACTGGTTACCTTCAACTTCATGCTGATGCTTAAAAAAAATCTTATTTAATCCCTCGACAGTCGTGATTCCTTGATGGATCCAATGCATTTAAAAGGACTGTTATTCTCCATTTTATTTGTATTCTTGATAGATTAATGAATAATCAATAGAGTGCAAAACCGAAGAAATCCTGCTATAAAACAACATTTCACAAGAATACGCAAATGATAAAAACATTTTTTTAAGATGGAAAATAAATCAGTTGCCTGAAAATTTTAATTAACAAATTTACAGTTGTTGATGATGGGTTGAATGCCATTTTTCTGCACAAGATAGCCTATACATGGTGGCCAGTATAAATGGTGGAGGAAGAACTGGGGACAATCCTGGAAAGGACCACCGACCCAAACAAATTTACAGGGTGGGGGGCATTTATACAGTTAGTTGTGTCTAATTTGGTTGAATATGTTAATTTATATAGAAATATGAATCTTTACTTGGAGGTGAAACTGATTTAATTAGAGCTATGAAATCATTATTACATGTACTTTATTGTTGTTTACATGTATATTGTTGACATATTATCTTGTAATGATATGTGTTCAAAAAAATCAGTCTAATACATAATGGATAAGATGTCATCTTAGTCTTTTCTTCTGTCTTGTTACAGATTTATGGATTGTCTGTGATTCATTTCCATGTCTTTTTATTTTGGTAAAACCATTTTCAAGTTAATGTTGGTTATTGTTTTTCATATTTAATTTGAAAGATACAGAAAGTCATGACAGGAAAGGATAATTTAAAAAGAAATTAAATTTAAATTTCAAAGTATATTGTTTTTGAGAACCATGATGATTACTGGTCGGATGCCAGTAACCCAAAGTGTATCCTACATTTTATCCCAAGGGCATTCCCAAGGAGCTGTGAGTACAGGTACAAGGTAACAAGTGAGAATGTGATGATTCCATTTGCAAAATAAATATTAAATTGAAAATGGCATTATTGAAATAATAATAATAATAATAATAATAATGTAAAACATCTTGAAAAACCACCCCTTGTGACTACAAAAAGTGGTCGCACAAAGCAGTTAATTCATTATGATAGGTCATAACATTTTACAAGACGGTTGGGCCATGCATGAAAAATGTGATAGTTCATTACAATGGTCTTTTAAGCTGGGTTTCCCTGTAGTAATAATAGTACAAATGATGCCCTGTTTTAATGGGATGCACCTTGTTTAAGGCCACATAAAAAGGCTTTAACATCAAGGTGAATATAAAACTTTAGCACTGAGTGGATGGGTGAGCCTACAGATTGACACCCATATAAACAGTATAAAAGATAATAGACACCTTCCACCAAGGTGAGCTGGAAAAAAAAATTACCATATTTTTGCAGTGTCAGTTATAAAATTGAGTCAGATTGCAAACAACAAAGATCCTGATCTGCCATAGCTTGCAGACCAGAATATATGTTGTGTATTCTGCTGACTACTCTTAACTACACAGACCCAGATCTAGCAGAGTCTTTTGCTTCTTAGCCATATGGCTCCAGTAAGGACACATTGTAACCCAAGTGACAATACAGTGACAGTATAGGAAGAAAGCAGAATCTGGGATCATATAACATTTAGATTTGTGGTTAAGTTTATAAAAGTTATTAAATTATAAGATATTAGGTCCAGAACATTAACCAAAAGGTGTTCTACTCTCAATGACCAAATTATCTCACCCATGGAGTTTGACACCAGAGTAGAATTATTAAAATCCATATGGTTACAACGTAATGGTGTTATATTCCAATTTAAATACGAAGTGAATTACATGTGGAAATATAAGCGAAGAACAATGCATCTTTACCAAAAAATATGTACACATTATAATTCTTAGCCTCATGGCTACATTATAATTCTTAGCCTCATGGCTCCACCCAAGGACAGGAAGGGTACCGAGAGACAGTTCAAGATTTTAATGTACAATATTAACCATTTCATCAAGAGGAATTTGGAGCCATGTGCCTTTCCCAATGGCATACTGACGCAGCCATTGAGGAGAGTATGTAATATAAATATTTTATGTATTATGGGAATTGAGTAAGATGCTGACCATTTCATTTTCAGTGGCTGGGAGTTTTGTGGTTGTGAAATATTTTTGTCCTGCAGATTGCTTGAACAAAAAATAACACTCTTGCTCAGATTTGTAGAAAAATTGACTAATTATATCCATTATATTACTTAAAAAACTATCTTTAGATAAAAGAAGACAAATATCCAGGTTGGAAAGAAATCCCATCTCTCCCTTTGAAAATGAAATGGATGGTCTACAGCACCTTTACACATCAAATTAATGTTATCATTTTAAAGTTAGAATAACTCCATGAAAATTCTGATGAACTACCACCAGATTGTGACACTTAAGCATATACCGATTTATTTGTGCAAGATACATGTCACTTTTGCCTGTAACAAAATTCCTATTTTCTCATCTGTAGGGAATAATGTATTATTGATTTATATGCACCAGAGCTGGCATGCAAGAAATTCACTTCAATGATGCCAGGAAGTATAGAATGATCTAAATGATATAAGATGAATTACTACATTCCAAGGGACTGGTGAAGACAATGTAAAAGTATGGATTTTGCCCAAATTGATATAGATTTTCTGTGCACAAGAATATATTTTCGTCCTCCTGTACATGAATTGTAGCCGATAAATCAGACTCATTAAGGTGCTTTATTTGCAGTCATATTTAAAGAACCTTGTTTATGATCACAATTTCAAGTAGAGCCACCATGTAAGATGGGTTTAAAATTGCTTTATGATAAAAAGCATTCAGATTGACTCTAATGATTATTTGTCTACCCTAATTGTTCTCTGAATCTTGACAATTATATGGAGCCAAGAATGATAACACAAGTTGCACTGAACTCAGAAGTTCTGATATGACATTTAAGTTTCATGATTTAGAAAGACACCTGGTAGACAGGGAGAATTATGGATGTCTAAAGTCCTTTCCCCAAAACATTAGCCCCCATTTAAAAAAAAAAGTAAAATCCTTTGACTAGGGTAGGGAGAAAAAAAACTTTAATATCGGGGTTAATATAGTTTGGACAAATCAACAGGTGGATCATGGACCAACAGGCACATAGATGCTAAAGTGTTCACTATATTGTGTTTTTGAAAAATTGGGCTAATGGCATTTAAGAATATACAAAATATTTGGCACAGGGTATACAAAAGCTTTTGTAATACATACTGACTTTAGTTGCTTAGAAAACCTATTCCAGTGAATCAGTTTAAAAAGACTGTTTTACAAAGAGAAAGCAGTATTTGGTTCTATTTCATTATGCATTTTTGAAATCGTCATCAAAGCTAGACTAGCACTAATGTTTATCAATCACAAATATTACTGCAGACTTATTTTAACCTTAATTATGCTTGCTTATAGTTAGATTAGTCAGTAAGCAAGTGTTTATAAATCGCCTCATCTCATAAAGTATGCTTGCCAGACTTATGATACAAATGCATATTGAGTTTCACCTGGATATCTCAAACAGTTGGAAAGATACATTTAATGGCTGTCAACTCCATTTCGTGCAATACATTGGCTATGTCATGATGCAAACTTGGTGGTGGGTTTAGAGCAACTACATGGCTTGATATGGTAATAATAAGTAGTCATCTTGGACACAATTTACTGTGTGGTATAATTAGAAATCACCTGCCTCATGATGTGTCCAGGTGGCCATAATTAGAAGTCACCTCCCCATGATGGGCAAATACCAAAGGTAATCAGAATACAGTTTAGAGGTTCTATTCAATTGCTATTAGTCTTGCTTGAATGCTTTTACTATTTTAAGAACTAGGTGACAAGAGATGCATGACATCATCCTCACATATCTCAGGGATTTTTATGGTGCTCACTACTGCCAGGAGAGCTGTTAATTGTGCATTATGTCAGATTTTGATACAGTAGTAACCTTTCAGGTTTTAATTTATGCTTACCTGTAACTTGCTAATAGGACACTCAATATGGACGCAGCAGCACATAATATGGAATATGGTACAGGTATAAATTTGGTGAAAGAAATTTAAGGTAACAAGGCAATTACAGTAGTGATTTAAAGGTCTGTGGATCTACCAATCAGAATAAACATAGAGAAAGCTGAAAACACAGAGCACCCAATTAAAAAGCAGCAGGTATGCCATCACAATATCACAGTGATTTATTAAGGAAGTACATTAGAACCACTATGCAAAGCATTGTTTTACCTTGTTTGTGATTGGATTTCAATGTGTGATATGACACCTAAAGAGGTATCCAGACAGTGTGTTTGTGTATTAAGGTTGGATGACAATATACTGAGGTTTTGATGATGCAGGTGTCCAGACTGGTTGTGGTTTTCTGATTAACAATTCATTTTGTGTAAAACATATCAAATGATCAGCAATTTTTCACACAGCTATGCAGGTTTATTTATTAGGTTTTAGGTTTATTTTATTATAATTAGTTTCATGACATTTAATGGTAGTTCCTAGACAAGTACAGAGACAGAAAATGCCCATGGGTAATGCTACGTTATAACTGTCTTCATGCAGCCTAATGGGAATAGGGAAGTGCAGCCACAGAGTACTGACAATTTCTCTGTTAGCATATTTAAAAAAAAATGAAACTAGATAATATGTCATTGCAATACCCATATTTGATGCAAATTTGTGTGTGTATGTGTTTTGGATTTTTAATGTAGTTTTAACAGTTTTACAGTCATGTCGCAGCAGTATGATGTCTGCAGTGTGGTAGTTTATAGTGATGTCTAGCACTGGGACATCATACCACAGACATGCAGCATGATGTCCCACCCAGTCACCAGATCGACCAGTCCTAACACTAACATCTTAATGCTGAGTGCCTAGCGAGGCAGCTGTTTGTACCATTTTTGTAAGTCTTTGGTATGACTTGGTCAGGATTTGTAACCCACAACCTCCCGCATCTGAGGCGGATGCTCTAACCACTAGGCCACTGAAGCGGTCGATGCATATTTATTGATTGCCAGTATTGGTATTGTCGTGAGACAGAGAAGATATTGGGTGTTTCACAAAGCGTACAAGCTGAAACTTGGATGCATAGTTGAACTCGTTCAGGATATCTTGCTGCCAGTAGGCTGTTTTGAACCTCTACGTACATCGACTTTGCACATTAATACATAAGAACATTGACTGGATCCATCCTTATTTATATAACCTCAGATGGAAATATAAACAAAAACAGGGCAGAAAAAATTATATTGAGTTCAGAGGCTCAGAAACTATTGACTGTTGTCATCATCAGTATATTGAGACACCTGCATAAGCTACCATGTAGCATCAGCTTTGTACTTGATTGCTGCAAGAAATGTTTAGATTTTCCTCTTATATATTTTGCAAAATCTGCCTATTCTGCACAGAATCAGTTGTATGGAAAAGATCACAGGAATGAAAACTATTAAGCTGCTGATATCAAAGCTAGACAGTTTTCTCCAGTGGCATTTTACCACCAAATTTACATTGTTGCAGCAGTGGTTTCATCTGAAGGGACATAATCCACTGTAAGAGGTATGACACATATGATGGACAAAAGTGTATATTGATACTTGTGGCACATACACCGTACTTCATTTTGGGAAATGTACATGACCAGAAATATGGTAGTAACTTTGACGGAAATAACTCTGAAAGTATTAATTTATCTCACACATGAAATATTTATTTTATTATGTGAGTGAGTAGCTACACCATGTTTGTTTAAGGTAAGATTAACATTAGCAAGGTCCAACAAAATGGACTAAAATACAAAGAATATGTAAAAACTTTGACCCTTGATAACTTTTTATCTTAATTTTGGAAAGGTGCTTTACTTTCTCTGCAGCAGTGACTGAGTGATTGCACATTGTTGCATAACGGGTCAGGGACTGAAAATTCACCAAGACTGATGTTTGGGGCCCAGCATTTTATTTATATGGCTGCCTAGCCTCTTCCTCAGGAGCTTGTATCATTGCTTACAGAATACGGATACTGTACATGCATTATTTAGAGGTAAATTATAAGTAATGATACAAGCCCTTGTAATAATTCAATATAAGACATCAACCATGATATGATTGATGTCTCTCCCCCCCACCAATTATGAATATCAGAGTCTTTGACTAACATTGCAGGAATACCCTGGTATAACCCAGCTACCATTCCAACTGAAAAGACTGGCAGATGACATCTTATTCACAATATAAACTCTGTGATGCATCATGTTGATGTATACAGATATCAGCACCCCCAAAAATGAGATTTGACATAAAAATGTATTCCAAGTATAGTGCATACTAGTATATTGTACTATTTTACATGCATGCTGCAACTTATTTAGATATTGGGATCCAGGAATGGAAAACAAAAATTCAAACATTGCAAGTTAGCTTCAAGAAGGATAAACAGGTAAGGATCAACAGAAAGGAATAAAATACAGAGAATATATAGCATCCTTGACCTTTAAAAACTCCAAAAATATTGACTGGATTTATCTCAGATTTAGAGTTAGCAGATTGTATTTACTAATATAAATCTCTAACATATTACAAAAAGGATGAATCCAGCAGAGACATAGGAACCCTATAGCAAGAGTATGCAAAGCTAGGGGCCCACAAATTATTTACTTTATTCATCAGGCCTGGAGCCCATTGGTGAGCTTTCTACAGGGGCCCAAATATCCTAGTTACATGACTGAAACCCAGGTAATGGTCCAATAAAGCAAAATTTTACACAATTGATATCGTTCAATCTGGATGATATAAAAACTTTGAATGGGAGAAAAGCTCTTTTGCATACATTATGTATTGTTTCCAGTCATTAAAAAAAGCAATTTACACAAAGGAACAGAAACCTAAAGAAGAAAAAATGAGTTTAAGATAACATGTACTTACAGTGTACAAGATTTACAGTTGTAAGGTAGTAAAACAGCCAGACAGTTCAACGCTAAATGAATTGGTGTAAATTTACTGATTCTATCTGTCTCTCTGCCACTTAGCACTATTTTTTTATATTGTCATCCACGTAGTCAAATTTCACATTTAGACAAGAGTGTAATGAAACAAAAACAGTACAAGACATTGTGTTTCAATCATTCTTTCTCCCTTTACCTTGTGTGTATGAGGCTTTATTGTCTTGATTGCCAATGGGTTCTTAAAGTCCATGTGTTGTAAAGTAATTCAACTTATTTTGTATTCCTTCTTCCCATGCAGGATTTTGTTTAACACTGTAAAATTGGCTAATTACCTAGCTTGGCCTATAAGCAGAAATTTGAAACAGTCACAGCCTTAACTTAGTTAATGGGGGCCTCCGAGTGGCCGAGTGGTCTAAAGCACTCATCATTACGGATCATTGCCATCTCATCTCTGCCTCTGCATGATCGAGTCTCAGGTTCGGCCAATGTGGTTATGTGAGAAAGCATTCCAGTTAAGCTTCTCGTGGGTCAGTGGTTCTTTCCGGGGGTTTTCCGGGTTCTTCTTCCGTCATTTATGATGACTGCCATGTATAGCCTATCTTGTGCTGAAAAATGGCATTTAACCCTAAACTTAGTTAATGATTATGATTTGAGTGCTGTTGTATATAATGACAGGGAAATATATTGACAGTCAAAAGTAAGTAACTAGATACAACATAGTTGCATTAAGACAATTGTTTTACAGAAGTAAAAGTATAATCCTCTACCTTGAAAATTCAGTTTTTCTGAAGCATTACAGTGGAGATTATAAGTGCTGTTTTAAAATGAAGATCACACTTACCAACTTGGCAAAAAAACTTGCACAGTTATTTGTCTAATTGTAGGATTTGCAAACAGTTTTGAATATACTCATTCCCGTGATGTATTGTTTAGATGACATCAGTTTGCATGATTTATATCAGTTAATATTAAATTATATTACTATTCATAACATTCTAGAAGCATTCTGCACTATCCAACTGCGGCAAGGGCTCAGCAAGTGACTGCAGTTAACTAGACTCACAATTTAAAGCCTGATTCAGCTAGACTGTGATAATACAATTTTATATTTTTGATGATAAATGTAAAGGATGTGACTTCAGAGACCAGTCTATTGCAATTAGGATCACCTTGACCTCCAGGAGCTAGTTCATCTGTTATCTTTGAACTCCAAGCAGCTGCCAGTCATGCACTGTGACTATTTAGGGACAGTGTTTGTCCAGGCCCCTGTTGGCTCTCGAGTTGCAACAATCAGAATCCCATTCTAACAATAGACCAGACCATAAAATGCAAATAAGGTACAAATTGAATTGGTTTTGATTTCAATTAAAGATGCAGTTTAAAAGTCCTTCTCTGGATAATTTACACTCTAAAACATCATCTGTCATGCATGGAATCTATGATTTAAAAACTGTAGAACACACAAACTTTGTAGCACTTGCCTTTGATGGCTTCATTGAGAGAATTTTAACTACCATGACTGCAAATTGCAAATCATTGTAATTTGAGTGCACCCATAGTGCAACCTTGGGTCAAGCATTGTTTGGCTTCACACATTTTCGGATTATACTTGTAAAACATGTGCTCAGACATAGCTTATATGCCGCACTTCATCAAAAATAAGTGAGATTAAAGTTTTAAAGTTTTCTCACACTATTAGTATCATTGTCTGAAGATTATTTATATGACCTGGTTGAAAATATTGAACTGTTTTTAATTGTAGCTGGATCAAAGAATCCAGTTAATATATTTAAGGTGTAGCTAATATAAAATCACTGCTTGCATTTTTCATGGAGTACCTGTTTTACATAGATTTTTTTTGTACTTGTTGCCATTCACATGGTCAGTGAATGTACTAACAATTATTTCTTTGTGGAAACAAATAGGATCCCTTCCCCAACCCATTAATACTCATTAAGAGAGATGAACTGACAGTATTTGATTTAAATGGATTTATTTTATTGCAGTTTTATGATGACATAAATTATTCTATTTTTTAAATTGTTCATACTTTTCCTTATTTGTTTGTGTGAAGTCTAATTGCCAGTGCCTGAATAAGCTATCTATTGCATCGTAAGGTCAACCACTAATCAGTATCAATAAATGATTTAATGTTTGGCTCAAATCATCAACTGTTTTTCTTGAGTTTTAGCAATTTGTTTACCTTTGCATTTTCATGATTTTTTTATAAAAAAAATTTCATGAAGAAATGAGCAATGTTTGACAGGTCCTGTACTAAGCCTGTTTCATTTTTTGATATGGTGAAGTACTGGGTATTTTTTAATTTACACACCATGATTTGACAAAATATTCAAGTCACTATACTTAGTTAAATTTCCACTAGCATGTTGAATGTTGTTTTAATGAAAAGATCTTTGGTAATACCGTCAAGGTTTTGTTTAAGTGTATAACGCAGACAGTACTGAAAACTAAGGTCATAACATGATAGCATGAAGGGCAAAGAAAATTTCACCATACCCAGATGTTATAACTGTCCTGTTAGCTTTATATAGGCATAATTGTGCTGATGTGGTGTTAAATCCCATACCTACACTTGTTAGTTGCCAATAGAATATACCAACAACAAGAATTCCATTGAGTGTCAGAATTGCCTACAGGGCCCATAGTTACCACTTTTATAGGAAACCTGTGTGGTATGCTGAATGAGAGAATGCATTGAGGTTTTTCAATTATTGTCACTAATTAATGTTATACAAGAGGCTGCAATTGCAATGTATTTCTGATTTCTATGATGATTTGACTCATTTTAAGGGATTGGTAATCAGTGTAATAGCAAATGATAGGAATATAGTATATCAGATCAAATCAGCAGAACAATTCAGATGTCAAACCAAGTATGTTCATGTAATAACATGATAAACTGCACTGAATCATTGGTTAGCATGCTGGATTCATGACTGAAAGGGTATTGGTTCAAGCACTTCACTCCAAATGCCACATTTCTATATAATCTACTTGCCATGAAGAAGCAAACCCCAATTTATATGTCTCCAACTGTTTATCATGCTAAAACTTGGCAGTTACACCAAGATCCAGCCATTTTTAGCACCTCCACAATTTAATCAGTTTACAAATTATGAATTTGAATTCCTTTGGAGATGTTTTAATAAAAGCCAGCTTCTTACCTGTTTTTTTATTGTTCTCACAGAATTCAGTGTTTTGTCAGCTAAAAATATCTTCTCAGCGTGACATGCCCAGATAAAAGCTTTGTGTGAACTGAATACCATGTTGTGTCACTCCTAGCCTTTATGAGATGGCTAATTAAATTTACTCAGAGTTGGCAACTCTGTCCTAATACCGTAAGAACTGGTGTGTACAGTCCATTTATGAAGAACTGTCTGCATGACCTTCTGCAATAACAATACACTGGTTGATTAGGGTCATCATTATTCTCGTTGATCGGATGGAAGACATTGATGCAGACCATCCTTTATTTTCAAATCGTGGTTTATGCTGATTGGTATCCATAATGCTGCAAAAATTAACTGTAAATACACTCAAAGCTAAACTTACCTTTGAAAGTATAAGGTAAGGATTATTGCATTGCTATTGGACTGGATAATATAGAGAAGTGTATGGCTAAGACAGACTGTTTTCAGACAATAAACCTCGTTCTTTTCCTTGTGTGGCATGTAGCACAGATTTGTTTAGGTTATGGAATGTGGTTCAACATTGCATAATTTAAAATTTGGCACATTGTAGTGAAGGGGCTATTATAGGGAATAGACAACTGATTGAAGATAAATCATTTCTTGCAAATTATCAGGAGCCCTATAATAATCACCTTTTCTGTTTGTTCGTCTGTCCATCTGCCTGTCTGTCTACACTTCTTGTATGAAGCATAGCTCAGCAACCCTTGCACAAAACTGAATGCCATTTGGTTGGGTGAATTTCTGTCTCTTTTAGAGATTTTATTTTTCATGTCATTTGGCAGAGTAATTTCATGTCCAGTTTGGCAGAGTAATTTCATGTCCAGTTTGGCAGAGTAAATGCCCATTCTCTATCACTATCTGTATTATACCTCCACTACAGCAGAACCATGTAACCAGCATAGCTCAGGAATCAATCAACATTTTCTGATGCAATTTCTGTTGCAGTCTGCTCTGTATGTTGTATGTTGTCTCAATACCTAGTTGTGCCTTGTATGGATTTTGTTTCTTTAACTCTATTTTGGATAGTATTATGCCTCTTAATACAAACCTCCAGCCAACCAACCACAGCACTGGAGCCAAAATTACCATGCACCGCTATGTTGATCAGACCTTATTTGACTTTTATTTCACATTATCTTTCAAAGAATTATTGCCTCAGAATGTCTGTCTTCTCCTGACCTCAGTTTCCAAATACAGTTTTTCAGTTTAAGGCCCTGCTGAGTAAACTGGCGAGATTGGAGTCCATGCAATGCACCCATTACTTGTCCAAGTATATGTGCACCTTTGAAACATTAGTAAACAAGCCCATTAAGCCTAGAGATTTAGAATAGGCATGCTCTCCTGCATGTTGTAAGAATCATCTTATGGAAGTAGGAGACCTGGTGGCTCAGTGATCAACATGCAACCAAAAGGGTTGAGGTTTAAACCCTACTATCAGATCAGCCAGGGTTGGCTACCCTGGTGTGCCCTTTGGCAAGGTACTTTGCTCCAGTTGCCTTTGCACTTATAACCTACTTGTGTTGTTGTGCTGGAATATATCAACCAAATAGTGTTAAAGAGGTGTTGCTTTTCAGACAGATTGCATTTTCTCACCCATTACATTAAAAAGTAAAATTGAATTGTCTGAAGAAAAATAATGTTAGCTCCTTACTGTTGAGGGAATACAAAATTAACATATTTTTATATTTTAAAGATCACAGAAAAACTTCCACAATTCATGGAATCAATTATTATTTCTTAATTACTTGCTTGTTGTTGGTTCATTTGAGTTAAAAGTCTTCACCCTGTGAAAAGTTTATTTATAAAAAATGTACAAGGTAATCATCAGTTTTCAGTGAAATTGAATATAATTGGATTTAAATGATTGCTAGATTAAGTATTACAATACCCCCATCTAACATGCATGTGAAGAATTCTATTTACTGAAGCTTGTGATTGCACAATCACCTCATAAATGTATGGATTTCAAAACCAGGTGTTTTGCAGAGACTGAATTCCTGAACGATAAATCATGCTGATAAATGAAGACTCATAAATCAAATGTAACAATGACATTCCTTTCTTTGATGAATACTGATCGTTTCCTACTGTTCTTGAATCGTAAAACTAAGTTGACTCTCATTATTTACTTTACAAATAGATTTATTCTGAACAGTTAGCTTTTCCAATATACCGCAAGAATGGGATGATGATGATGATGATGATAATGACGACAACAATGATGATGATGGTGATGACCACCATTATTTGGCCAGTCATAATTATGACCATAAATGAAATTTAATTAAGTTTGGAAGATGTCTCAGTAATGCAGTACTTTGCATAAGATTGGAGAAGGGCATGCTTGTTTCTTTTTTTTCTGAATTGATTTATGTAATTTACATGTGTAAACTGAATTGGTACAGATAGTGCCTTGCCTAATATCTTTGCTAATTACCAAAAATCTTGAATAATTATAATAATAAAACAGACAGTCCTGTCATTATTTTGATCAGCATCTGTAATCCTGAATGTTTCATACAGACGTGTATATATTTCAGAATTCATTTTGGACATGGATATGTAATTATTTAAACAAAACCACACATTTTCCAGCAGCTAAAATAAACATTATTGGAAGATCATTGTCATAAGAGAACAAAATTGACACAGAATTTTCAGAACAAAGATAAAACAAGTTTAACGCCAACATACTCATTCTTGAAATTCAAAAGAGAGATAATCAGTGTACACTGAAACTGCTGAGTTTTTTCCTCCTTTATTTATTTGAGGATTTTGTGTGCTTACTTTGTCTTTTAACTGCATGTCAGCACAAGTTTATTATTGTTTCTTCTAAACTACCTGGAGCAATGCCATGAAACTACACACACACACACACACACACACACACACACACACACTTTCATCCCAAAGTTTACTTGGTCCTAAATGAAATGGTGCTGCTCAGACATCAAATATAGCTTCCACGGTAACCAGATGAAAAATCTTTTTATCACTGCTCCCCTGAACAGAAATTCCGGCAAAGGGGTTTTCACCCGAAGACTTCTTATGAATGAAATTGGTCCTAAGTGAAAATGGTGCAACCCTGACATCCAACATGAGCTCCTCAATGTCCGTTTTGAAATTATTCTCATTGTTAGTAAACCTGAATGGATGGTAATATCATAATGGGTTTTCATTATAAGACTTATTATGATGTCTAGTTTGTCCTAATTAAAAATAGTGGCAATCTCACATCCAATATGGTCACCACAACAGCCTCTTGAAAATATTTTTATTGCTATTCCTCAAGAATGGAAAGTCATATCAGCATGTTTGGTTTTGAACCCCAGCCAAGTCATACCAAAGATTTATAAAAATGGTACTAGCAGCTGTATTGCTTGGTGCTCAGCATTAAGAGGTTAGTGTTAATGCTGGTCAGCCTAATGTGTCAGAATAATGTGACTGGCTAGGACATGATGCTGATTGTCTGCAGCATGATGCCCAAGTGCTAGACATCACTATAATCTAACACAACTGCAGACATTGTAGTGATATGACTGATTTTTGTTTAAAAGCATTGTTAAAAATCTAAATCACACACACACACACACACACACACACACACACACGTCATATGGACATAGAGTTTTCACCAAAAGACTTTTTGTGGTATCTGGTTTGTCCTAAATGAAAACGGTGTCCGATAGATATCCAAAATAGATGCTTGTATTGGCATTGCACTTCACCAGACGTCTTCTAATGATGATGAGCTAATGTCCTAAATGAAAATGGTGTTGATCTTAGATTCAGTATGGTACTCACATTGGTTAATTTGAAAATCTTATCTCTCAAGAATATCAGAGATAGTTTGAGTACTCAGCAGTTCAGTGAATTCCTGGAAATGATTTTCAGACAGTAGATCATCAGACCCGCCAGAGACTCCTATTTATATTTGTTATATCTTGTCTTAGGTTTAAAAAAAGATTTGTTATATCCTGTTTATATTTGTTTTATCTTGTCTTTGATTTTTACAAAAATGGTTAGTTCCATGTTGAAGGTATGTATGGAAATGTCCAAGGTAACAAATAAACGAATTTATGAATTTTGATGCAGCATTTTAAATAGAAATAGTAATGCATACATGTCAACTTTTCAAAAGCCAAGATTGAATAAAAACATAGAGAGATTGGGGCCTAAAGTAGGAGTGGGGTTGTGGCATTTTAGCTGCATTTTCACTAAATATTGACCAATTTTCTGGGCCCAATACCTTTGAAATTCTCAAAGCATGCAGTGTTTCTCCCTGTGACGTGCCTTTCTTTTCCCCCAGGACATTCTCAGTTTTCCTATTCTGGTGAGCTGTGGCCAAACTGCACAATAGCTAAAGGTGACTCTTAATGTAAACAAGCAAGCAAGCCAGTGTGACTGATTTACAGTTAATCATTATCGTTGTACTTATCTTGTGAAAAGGACTGGCCCTCTGACATAATTCAAAGAAACCATGTTCTTCAGTGCATCTTATGTAAGCTCCAGCAATTGATTGGCAAAAACCGAGGCCCTATTTTGTTGTAACTAGACGTTTCTAAATACGTAGTCTCAAGCTGCCGCACTGTGTGGCAACTGTTTTTCCCCCATTTTATATCCCACCTTATATGTCCTTATTCTGAAGTATAAAAGCATTTAATTCATTTTACCAAATAACGTATTTATTCTTAATTAGTGTTTTGAAGGCACATAAGCTGCATGGTATGTTCTTTATTCATTCTTTTAATTTAATGATGGTCATTAACATTCATAGTACAGTAATGCCAGGTGTTCACTCGTCACTCTTTAGTAGGAATTGAGATGCTTAGCTACAGTGATCATTCTTGGAATTGAAACTAATTGCTGACAATCTTAATGTTGTGGGTTTTTTGTGGTTTATTTTCTGACTTTAGTATCTTAGGGTTAAAATAGACCAAAAATTGATGTGAATAAAGTTTAAACTTGACATTCGGTTTACTGATGAAAAAATTCTGTGCAGTGTGATAATAATTATTTGGTCACAACAATATGCATGGGTGATAAAATTGAACATGGCTTCTGTGGATTGTGTAAAGATATATCTATTTTTGTAGGATTTATTAGGGTAAATGAAAATCGACAGATGTAAAGTAGGAGTTAACTGCAAAAATCAGGAGCTATTATGAAATCAATCAGGAGATAGGAGTGGAACAACCCCCAAAATCAGGTATTTTTTTTCCTTGGGGCATGTGAGTTGACAGGTATGGTAATGAAAAGGCAAATGTGACTTAAATTACAGTTAGCAAAATTACCTGCAGATAATTCCACAGATTGATTTCAGTCATATTCCATCCTACATAATCAGCAGCAACCTTGATTTATTGGCACATGTCACAAAATAGGTAAAAATCTAGGTAGATGTAATATTTATGAAACTTGCAAGCAGTCCATGTTACAGGAGGGACCATGATATGTTAGAAGTAGAAATCAATTAAAGTTAATTGTACATGTTATCAGTGATTTGGTGTATAGTATATTTAACGGGTAGTAAAATGTTTGAAAATGCTTTAAATTACAAGATGCCAAAGTCAAGGCCCTGGAAGTACGGTACTTAAAGAAAAGCATATTACCTAAAGGCCCTTGAATGACCTTGATGTTTTAGAGGAAGGTGAAATGTCTAGTAGATAATTATCTGAAACAGCTGCATTTGAATTTGTTGGAACAGAAATGGTCAGTATATTCTAAAGTAGGGTATGTTTGACTTAGTGTGCAGTTAAGATAAACAGGTTGGTAATTGATCCATAATATCATGTTTTAAAAGTACAGTGTATGTGGAAATGAAAAACTTTAAATGGTCACATGATCTGTCATGAAATTAAGTTCTCAAAAATTATTGCATTCATTTTAATTGGATGGTATGTAAAAAAAAGTCCATGAATTTGACACTTCAAAGCTGTAGATACGCTGAAGAAAGGTCATATATAAAGTGCTTTATTTTGTATAATAAGTACCAAAAAAGATATACTATAACAGCTTTTAAAATATTGTGCTTGCATGCCCTGATTTATGGGTGGATGTAAGTTGTACTTTTCCATTTATGTGTGAATGAGATAAACTTTTAGATATATGTGCAGCTTCTATGTTCTAACAAGGAGGCGCTTTCACAAACCAGTATCTGATCCTAGATTCAGATTTAAAGATAGACCAACCATTTCCTGACACCGTAATGCGATAAGTGGAATCCAACATTGCATGACAGTATTTCCTGGCCAACATCAATATATCTTTATCTTATCTGTCAGCATTCATTTTGCAATTTCCTTTTGTTCAATAACTGTAGCAAAACTTGAATTTTATCAGGCAGTGACTTGATGATTGTTTCAAGCTGCCATATTGAACATATTGAGCTTCATTTGCAAAAATGCAATAATATTCAATAAATGTCTAGTTATTCATAATCATTCAGTATATATATATATATATATATATATATATATATATATATATATATATATATATATATGCTTCAAGGGACTTGCATTTTATGTAGGTGCATTGAATATAGTCACTTTAAATTCTCTGAAAAGATAAATGTAAAACTCAAATACATTATCTTTCAGTTGTATTAATAATGGTTGCTTGGTTGGTTTTCAACAACCCTTTCAGCGCTTTATAGGATATATCATGCCAAAGAAATAGAAGCAAAGTACCTTTCCCTATGGACTGACTCAGAAGCAGCCAGTCATAGGCTTGCGTAGGCGGGTATCGAGAAAGCATGCCTTGAATTGTGAATACAATGCTCTTTTAATTGTGCTACCATTTCTTCCCAGTCATAACAGAAAATCTTGTTTCTGATAAATTGATTAGAAACCATGTGTACTTTTTTGTTAAGTTAAGAATTGAAACATTATTAGATAACTTGTACACATGGTGTGAGACAAAATATCATTTTTGTGGGCAACATACTTTGTTTCGAAAATTAGATAAAAAGGGAATCAAACAGTTTAGAATTTATATATTATTATTACATGAATCCATGTAAGTGATACTTTCATAAATGCAGGTGCAGCAAAAACAATGAAATTGTATACACACATTTTCTTTGAAAAAAACAAAAGCGTAATTACACATGATAGTATACACTATTGCTAATATTGTAGGTTTTCACACAGTTTTGTGGAAATGGCATACTCGGTTTGTTTATACATCTATAGCCCTTTGATCACTGCATGGGGATAAATCACTATTGTTATTATATGATGCTGTTCAAGGGAGGGGGCTCTGGGTGACCAAGTGGTCTAAAGCACTTTTATAGATGACTGCCATCTCAGCTCTGTCTACATGGGTTCAGGTCTTAGGGCTTGGCCTGAGTGTGGGTATGTGAAAACTTCCTTGGATCAGTGGCTCTTACCAGGGTTTTTCCAAGTTTTTCTTTCACCAGCTATTATGGTTGCCATGTACAGCCTAAAATTCTTGTATTGAGAAATGGCATTAAACCACACAATAACAACTGTTTGAGTGTAATGGGTTGTGGGTGAGGCCACCATGTACTGGGGTATTAAAATACTTTCTCAAACTAAAAATTTATGGGAAGATCACCCTGTCCCTCTATTTGAAAAACAGTATGGAATTTTTTTTAATATGAGGGGAATATGAAGCAATAAAATTATAAGGACATAATGCATGATTCTTGTACAATTTTTTTCTGTGTGATTTGTTTAAAAATGAGCATGAATCTTGCAATCAGACATCATGGAGTTCACCGTTTCTGTTATAAAATGTAACAAGATCCTTGATCATATCTGTCTTATAAAAGGGTATACCTTATACTGAAGTGCTTTATAATGTGGGGCTTCTGTACAGTCCTTTTCCAAACAATGTACACAACATTCCTGTAAAACCTTGTCCACATGTCAGCTACACAGACTGAATAGCAACATGCATCATATGTTCTGATGTCAACAAATATCAGCAGTGGGTCTTTTCTCTGTCTTTGGATGGCTGGAAATAAAGCTACCATACTCATCAAGGTTTAGTCAGTCAACCATGTGGTGTCTTCTGGCTGACCTTGGGACCTACAAATAAAGCTTACTCTTCAAGACTTTGTCATTCAGCCACGTATTGCTGCATGATTTTTATATGAACCTTCTTTACAGAGTCAGCAGACCTTATCCAAAATCCAAAACAAAAACATGAATTTTTTGGCTGGGGAATACCTGTTCTACCTTTTTATGAGTTCTGTGCAGGTATTTATCCCATGGACTTTGGATTAAAAAAATGTCATTGTTCTAGACCAGTGTTTTGTCAGTTTTTAAATATAATTCAACAGAGTTTGACTTGTCACAGATTTTTCTTTTAATCCAGTGGGCCAGTTGATAAATGGATCCCTGCAATATTGTTTTATCTCTTGGTGATAATTCAACATGTTATATATATATATATATATATATATATATATATATATATATATATATATATATATATATTATTTTCTTACTCTCACTGGGTACAGAATAGGTGTAGCAATACTTACAGTCACTGAACTGACTTGTATGATGCATGTACCAAGATGTCAAATCACTAAATGTACCACCACTGAGGAGATGTGTACTCTACTTTTAGAAGTGTAAAGTTTTTATGAGGAAATTCATAATTGTACAGCAAACATAGAAAGTTAGAGAAAAAAGAAGCTTAAAGTAAACCAGCAACAATGAAATTAATGAAAAAGAAACACGGAATAATTTATAACATAAATAGTATTGCATGTTAGTCATGACTGTAATCAGGATTGAATTTAAGTTTCAGTATGTATTAGCTAATATTAGCTACCTTAAATGAAAGAATTAGTGTGTGTGTGTGTGTGTGTACATTAGGATGAGGGTGAGGGTGTGTGTGGATGAGGATGAGTGTGCAAGTAGACGAAGATGAGTGTGTATTGATGAGGATGAGTGTATGTGTGGATGAGGAATGTGGATGAGGATGAGTGAATAAGGATGAATGTGTTTATGGATGAGAAAGAGTGTGTATATGTATGAGTACGAGTGTGCAGGTGGATGAGAATGAGTGTGGATGAGTACGAGTGTGCAGGTGGATGAGGAGTGAATACAGATGAATGTGGATGAAAATGAGTGTTTGTGTGGTAGAAAATGAGTTTGTGTGGATGAGGAGGACTGCACAAGGAATGGTGAAAAAGTAAAGAGAATTTACTAGTTCAGAAGAGGACATGGCCGTCAGTGATTATTTGAGTCAGAGTCAATTACAGCTTATGTCTGTATTAAATCTATATTTGAAATAACCAGCTTAGTTGGGAGAAATAGTGACTTTTTATTTAGCTGATTGAGTACAGGTTTATTTTGTACAATAATTCAGTGTAATTAGTTAGTGACATAATTTTTTTGTTAGATGATTACTAAGTTGTAGTTTGATGTTCCTCATTGTGTTTATGGCCTAAATAGACATTTTCATTTTAAGTACAAAAAATGTCATGGAACTCAGTCATGCAGTAAGACATAAATAAGGTTTTATTGACAAGTAAAGATGATGACAGATCTAGTTTCTCTAGTAAGAATGCTTTCATTTGTCTGTTGACTGACTTAAAATATTGCCCCTCCTTAAAATGGATTTTCCCCAGTATTTAATTACAGGTGAAGTGTCAAAATATGTCAGTTTTTCATTACAGGTGTTAATAATAAATTGATGGTTAAATTTGAATGACATTTACTATATCAAAAACAAATAGAGCAAAGATTGAATGACCACTTGTAGTGGTGAGATGATCTATACATGTCAGTTGATGAATAGCTTTTATTCATGAAGCCCAGTCACATTTGATTCCCCCCATCAATCATGGTCAAATCTAACACTTACAGCATATGTTTAGGTCAGTATATTCTTAAGTACAGTACTCTCTCATTATAACATTGTTCTTGGGAGTATTGCTTTGTAGTGAGACTGCCCTTTAATGAAGTACATGATACATATAATTTTACTATCACTTCGTGAGATTGGATCCATCATACACCAAGTTGCATGATGCATATATTTCTACTACCACTTTGAGAGATTGGATCCACGACTCTACTCATCTCATAACATGAGCCATGCTATATTGATGGCCTTTCCAAGGATGGAGTGATGTACATTTTTTTCAGTATGAAACTACAATTCCTATGCTTGAAGCCCAGGTGCTGCCCGCTAGGTCTATGCTACTGACTTGCTGAAATTTATGTTGCCCAGTAGGCTAATACTATCATGAATCTGGTAGCTCCGTAAGCTATTACTTCTTGCTGAAATCAGGTTGCCCATTGGGCTGCTTTGTGATATAATGACTGGTTCTACATCTGTAAAGGAATCAAGGCTAAAATCTGAAAGTTTTAAAGTCGGCAATATATTAGCTTGCCTTTTCGTGACTCCTGAATTAAAACTGTGGTGCTACTGGTTGTTTTTCTAGCTCGTATCTGTTCTACCTTCCAGTGGTACATTTTTGGTCCTTGATTTTTGCATGAGAATGCTTCATTGAGGTCAACACAGCCATACTCATAATTATTGATCATCCCAAATTCACCCTAAAGTTGCTCAGCTAATAAATCAATGCAAAAGGTATGTAAACCTACAGGAACATGAATTATATATATCCTCAAACATATATGTTGAGGTCATTCTTAGTACATGCAAATACCAGTATACTATAAACCATGTGAATCTTTTGGGCATTTATTGTACCAGATACATTGAAACCTGTTTAGAAAGAACACTCAAGTTTCCACAGCAAATGTCATTTATGGACAGGTGTCCATTATATAGACACTTACTGAGATAATCAAAACAAAAATGTTTACTGCAGCTGTTGTTTTTTATTAGCAGGTTTGCTTCATATGGAGATATCTGCTAAGATGAGCTTAATTCACGTGTAATTCTCTTACATTCAACAACCATTCATTGATACTATATATTTTTCTTAGAATTTATTTATTTAACAAGTGTAGCGAAAGCTGCAGAATATTTGCATTATTGATAACAGTTATCAATGACTAACTGTATTAAAACATGCGATCATGAGCCATTTAATTGAAATAAAATTCATCTACCAAATATGCAATTAATCTGTGTCACTCTCAGTGATATGATTAGTTAAAGTAATCAAAGATTGGCTTGAAAAGTAATGACTTTCCTTAACTGAATATATTTTTTTATATATATAAAATTGGATCCTCATATCTTGACAATATGTGCATGTATACACTCAGTTTAAAACATGGCAGTAAGGTTGGAGATGCCATTACAGCTATACCCCTGGCACCATCTCGAACCATTTACCAGATAAAGCATCCATTTTAATGTGCTAAAATTACATCCATACTAATATCTTTGAACAACATAGAAATCTCTCAAAAACAAGTTTCATTATATTTTGGGATTCCCTTTTTTCCACACTGAAAACCTTGTGAAACCACAAATAAACAAATGCAGTAATATCACAGATCTTAAGAAACATGATTGGTTCATACAGACTGGAAAATGTATTATGTATTATTAGCTGTCTAGTCACATTGGTGTCAAGGGCAATGAAAGGTCAGATAAAGCAGCCAAAGCTTTGATGCAGTCACCCATTCCTTCATGGAAGATCTTAGGGTGAGCTTCAATCAGGATGCATACCCTGCCAGTGTCTCCTGAAGGTGTAACTCATTTTTGTCGAGTGTGTCAACTTCCACACACTGTGAGATAGAGGTATTTTTTTATGTGAAGTGAAATCAATAAAAAATAACTTTTTGATGATGTAGTCCCTCTGTTTGTGATAATATTTGACTTTTTAAGGGAATATGTTTTGTATAACAAATTCTAGCTAAATGTTGTCTTTGAAAAATGAGAGGAAAAATGTAATTATATGAAATAAATTAGAAAGCACAATGAAAGTGATAGAGTAGGTCATAAAAACTAAAATAACTGGTTTGTTGTGACATTTTTGTTGTATAAAATCCCAGTCATTTTATTTATGTATTTCAATTAATGATTAATATCTCTCAGTATTGTCCCTTAAATTTAAAATTCAGGCACAATAGAGAGGATGTTAGATCCAGCTTGCAATATTAATAACAGATTTAATTTTTTTAAAAATGTCATATTTTCTTAGGTTCCACGCAATCATCTTCCATTGTCCTTCATGGTCCCACATGTGAAGGTGAATATTCCCATGGGAATTGTCTAGTAAGTTTGTAGTTATGCATACAAGTTTAACATTGATTGGAATGATAATCTGTGTCTCTACAAGCTTGCTATAGTATTTACTGCTAAATCTGTACCCAAAGTATGTTGCCAATAACAGCACATTATGCATAATAATACCCACCTAGTTGTGTACTAGGAAGCATTAGAGCAGTTCCATAATGGTATAATTGATACAATTGCCAGCTGTTACAGTGGAAACCTTTATATAAACTTCCAGGGATCAGCCAGTTGTAAAAATGAACAAAAATGGATTCCATAATCACGTGATTGCCTTTTAGTTGTCTGCTCTAGGGTGGGGCATATTATGCTATGATGTTGACTGTCTGTATGTTTGTTGTTGTTGTTTTTCATTTCCACTCAGTAACTGAAACTGTCCACTGTTACCAAACATTGTTTAAGGCTTGTACTTTGGGACAAGTTATTAGTCTTTTGAGTTTAAGTCTAGAGTCAAAGTGGCTATGACTGAAGAAAAAAAAGGAAATTACATGATAAAAATTTCATTTATGGACCAAATACATGTACCTTCATCAAAGTTTGTGGATGACATGCCACTGGGTAAGACAGATTGATTTGGGGGTCAAAAGGTCAGAGGTAAAAGTAACAGCGACTGAAAGATGAAAAATGTTTTAGTTTGTTGACAATTTGCACTTAAGGTAAGAAAGAGGCATGTCATTCTGGTGTTAAAGGGGCTTAAAGAAAAATGGGATTTGCTGAATAACTTTGTGGGTGGCTTACACTTCAGGTAATAAAAAAACCCAGAAGATTACTGTGCCATGACAAGTATATGAAAGTTGAATGGGACCCATTATATTTAGATTTATCTGAAGTTTGCTGGTTGCAGGTATTAACTCCAATAACTAGATCTTTCTTTTTCAGAATTCTCTTAGCTAGCATAAAGCTAAATAAGAAATGTCAGAATGACCATAATCACATACATGAATAAGCAAGACGATAATTGATCAAGCATTATGTAGGCTTGAACAGCTCCTATATTGTCCTTGATTTTTGAAGGTCAGCTGCCTTATTTTCTGACTCTTCGGGGGATAGACAATCAATATTTGAATGAAGAGCTCAACAGAATTTCAAAAATTCTTAATTTTAGTCTTGAGATTTTTGAAGTGTTTCAACAACTAAGATGCATTTTTTTCAAGGTTTGTTCTAATTAATGGATGCAGATCCAAATGCAAAGTCAGACTTGGGGCATGCTGTCAGCCAGACTTGGGACATGCTGTCAGCCAGACTTGGGACAGGTTTTGCACTCACAGTGCAAGATTTATGCTCACAGCATAGTTTACAGTTTCACAAGTATAAACTTTTCACCTGGTCTATTTTGATACTAGAAATACGCTTAGACCACTCGAAAGGTATTTGTTATTTTTTCAGTACTTTCCTTGCCCAAAACAGCATGGCTGAATTGCACTCCAAGTTGTTTGCAAGCCCTTTTGCAAAGTTTCTAAATGTTGATAACCCACATTCAGTCATTGAAGATCATATTTGAGTTTTGATGCTCATGACCAGAAATATGGCTGATAAACTATTCAGATATTTTCATGATCTTGTCTTGGCTGAATGCCTTATATAATTGCTTATATGACAAGTCCAAATGCAAACTGCACGGAACCAGATATGCTGTTGCATAATACACTGGCAGATCTGGGTCTGCACAGCTTGTATGGAGTTATACATAGAAGAAACAACATAGACCCTGATGTGCAGGTGCGCTATGCTACAGCAGATGTAGGATTTTTGTTGTTTGCAGTTTGACTCAACCTATAAACGAGTATATATAGTACTGAACATGAAGCAGTTTCTTTTCATGATAACTAGGGTCTGGGTTTGACTAAACCTCGTAAATGTTTTTCCTCAGAATGAGATTTTAAATATCTCATTGCATAGTTTGAAAATTTGAGGTTTTCACTGAATATGAGACTGGAATTAGGGAATTAAACTTAGTCTTGAGTTATCTCAGAGGAGATGCACATATTTTGAAATTATTTTCAAATTTGAGGAATTCCTCAAGAAAAGGACTTCATGATATACAATTTTTAAAACTAAAATTTTTTTATTTCTTTTTTAACAATCAGTTAGAAAAATCACAATATAGCTAGAAATATAAGCAAGATAATATAAAAGCTGTTTGAGGACAATTCTTGAAAATTATTGTCAGACAGGGACCATTAACACCAACACACCTAAACAACAATTGGAGTATGAACTAGTTTTCTGGTCACAGCACCAGATGACGCCCCTGCTGTTGTGTACTGAATTCTATATACATGTATCATTTGGAGTGAACTGTATAAACCCTGATTTACTAGCACAACATATCATAAAAAATCCACATCTTCCCTGAATACAGTTTAGTACACTGTTAAATACACAGATTAATGTGGCATAATGTACAGGAAGTCACATAGGAAATGTTTCAATGTACTGCTTGTGTTTCATTGAAACCTTAAAGGAAGGCCTAGAATGTTTACCCCAGTAAGAATGCCAGAAAGACCATGTGCAAAAGAGATCTTATTGTATTTGTATTATCTATTTCATTTTATATTAAATTTCTGTAAAACCTCACTTTAAATGTAATGACTTCCATATCCAGTCCACATTCCTGAGACCTGTTGAGTTTGAATAACTGAGCTTGTTCTCAAAAAATCATTTATGTTAATTGTTTGAAATCAGTTTTTAAGGTGATTGTAGTTTAGACTTTAGACATCTTTAAAATTGGATATGTGATCAGATCTATTGAAAATTTTTATGATTAAACTTTTCAGTTAGTAAAACAATTTTTATGTCGGGTTTTCATCCATTTTTTTTCCAATTCAAAGTTATAAAATTCATGCATATTTCAATTGTAACATTATAAAATGTAACAGTTTCCAGTGCTTAGAAATTTTGTAACTTGGTTCACATGCAGGGCAGGAAATCATCAATTGCACTTATGATCATTTAATCAGAAATGATAATGCACATGTACATATTAACCTTTATAGGTGCAGTTATCCTTACAGATAACTGTAATTTGCTATTCCTGTTCTTTATGTACAGATAACTACTTTTTACTTCAAGTGTAATTGCTCTAGTCCAGGAGAGACCGAAATACATGTACACATATTGTATTAACCCAGTGGCAATTTTTTTGTTTTATTCCATATCCTGTTGTTAAAATAAAACTGACATAAATTAGGATGTATATTTTGTTTAAGCTTCTGGTCAGCATTGTTTCTTATGTAATCAACCCAACGCTTTGGTCTGCCTAGAATCTGCATTTAGGATCATGTTTCTTTTCAGTCTTGTTCTGTAGTGTTTAAAGCTGGTTTCTAGATGTCGGTAGAATGCACTCTCCTAAGTTTAGAATAAGAAAAAATCCAGAGAAGAAAACATGCAGCATTTATAGATTGTTGTTTTTATGTTGTATGTAAAAATATTACCTACATTGGGGAAAAAATGTAAAAAAAGAAACTCTGCAAAAATGTTTTTTTAAGTAAAATAAAAAAAATAAAAAGATTTTTGATGATCAGTTTTAAAACACAATTGGCCCCCCAAAATTATCTGCTAATTTAAAAGCACATTAGGATGTCAAAACTATTTTTAATAATATCTTGAACATATTTATAACCTTCATAGATTAATGGCCACTATTTTGGTCTAACTTGTATCAATATACAGTATATATAAATTGGTGGAGAGAGGAGTAATTTATGATCAAGCCAAGGGGCATCCTAGTGTTGTGTTCCATCAGATTACCTCATACCTCTAAGCACCTGTCAACAGGGGCCAATAATCTATCACCTTCACAGACTAATGGGCTCAATATAGGTAAATTCCACAGAAGTTTATCTTTATTACTGTTATGTACAAACCAGGCAGCCTTGGTTAACCTAATGAAATGTGGAATCACTTTGAGATAATTTACTTAAATATAATGTTGCTGTGCATTTTATACAGTGACCAGACAGTAATCTTGAGAATTAGCATGCTTTGAAAGGGAAAAATGAAATGAAGAGTTCATAATATATGCAGAATATAAAAAATATATGCCAGACTTATTGAGGATGCTTTATAATGTGAAAAGGTAAATCATACAAATTTAAAAAAAAATTAAAAATGTAAAGAAATTGAATGTAAAAAGCTACATATTAATTGTAATCATTATTTTTGTCTGTCTCATTCTTTTTATTATCTTTTCATTCTTCAGCGTAGTGACTTGTTATCTTCTCACCAGGGTCATGTTCATTTTCTGTCTTGTCTTTTCCAGGTATGTATGCTTTATTCATTCATTCATGGGTATGTTCATTGAGGTAAGTACTGGTACGTATTCTATTAACTCTCCAGTTTCCATTGAAAAGAATGTTAAATTATTAGAGTGGAAGATGAAAAATCTAAGATAATTTTGTTGAGTATAGAATTTAAAACTAATAAAAAATAAAAAATATATCCTATATTTGTTTTTTGCTAATTTAGACAAGAGTTGTTGATAATAATCTTGTAATATTATTACTTTTATACAAAAAATATCAATTTTCAGCAGTTCATTTACATCTCTGGGTAGTTTGTGACTGGAGAAAAAATACAGGATGAATCTTTAGCCCATAAGTTAATTTATCAGAACTATGTTAGTCCAGATGAACATCAATTTTAGATTTTCTGTTTGACGAGTTTGCAAAATCAAAACTAATCAATTACTGGCTGTCAAATTGGGATATCCCTATCTCAGAATCCTGTAGGGCTGGACCTAGGTTCCCCCCCCCCCCCCCGATTTGAAAAAGTTCCTTGTATTTATCTTGTGTGGATTAGCAGGGGTTGGATTAAACCCTCCAAACCCATTTAACTCTGCCACCACTATTTGTGCAGTTCATTTGAGGTTGGTTGCTTTTTTCATGGCACTTAAGCACATTTTTTGACTATTTTAAGCCATTGTAAAAGGGGGTTTAGTATGTATTCAAGAAGCACACAGTGACAGCTGACATGCACTGGTCTGGGCAGGTACAGTATCAAACCCACAACCCTTGGATTATAAGTCAGTGCTCTACCAACTGAACTTCCAAGGATGCCTTAAGATCCAAATGACCCATCAGTAAAAGAAACAGTGGCTTGCAAGATGCAGTGTTGTTAATAATCGTTAAAATTTGCTTTGCTGCTTGCATCACCTTAAACTTAAAGACATTTTAATGGTTCCAATTTGTATGTTCCAGCTTGCATTTTCTCCTATTTATTTTTCCATCAGACAAGGAAATTCATTTATTGGGATATTGATAAAATATATGGTGACTACTGCAGGGAAAATTAACATTTAAATGAGATATATTATAAAGATAACTTTCAATCAATTGGTGTTGAATGTTTTTTTTTGATAAAAACAAACAGTTTTGTGCATGAGTGGTGCTGGAACCATGTTAAAGAGAAGATTATATGGGTTTGTTACTACAGGTGCCACTTCAGTGACAGAAAAGAAGATATCTGTACCAGTCTGAGTCTTGTATTTATGATGTGTCTGCTAAAGGATTCTAAGTCAAAGAAAAAATGTATGTCTCCCAGTAACCCAACCAGCCCTGTTTTGATGGTCCTAATGTTATAACAACTTCTTTAGCTTTTAATTAGGATTTAATTTAGGATTTAAAGCTGTGACGTAACTTGTATGAGCTGGACTAAAATATGAAGTTATAAAAACAAGCAATTAACACTGACTTCTTATTCTATTTCCATTAAACACTGTTACCATATCCACACATAGTCTTTTTTGTCCCTATCAGACACTTTGGAGTAAAACCATTCATGAGTCTTGAACAAGATCATGTGCTTAAATATTTGAGAAAAAAACACAACAATTATTCACAGCATTGCGTGGAGAGATTGTATACACTTGTATGTCAGAATGCTAGTCTTAGTATTGCATAAAAAGACAGACAGTATAAACTTGTGTCACATTGCTAGTTCCAGCATTGCATGGAGAGATAGATAGTACACACTTGTGTCACAATACTAGTCCCAGCATCAATGAGATAGAGAGATAGGATACACTTGTATGTCACATGGCTAGTCCTAGCATTGCATGGAGAGACAGACAGTACAGTATACACTTGTGTTTCACATTGCTACTCCCAGCATTGCATGGAAATCTGGATAGTATACACTTGCATGTCACAATACTAGTCCCAGCATCAATGACATAGATAGCATACACTTGTATGTCACATTGCTAGTCATAGCATTGCATGGAGAGACAGACAGTATACACTTGTATATCACAATACTAGTCCCAGCATTGCATGGAGAGACAGACAGTATACACTTGTATATCACAATACTAGTCCCAGCATTGCATGGAGAGATAATATACACTTGCATGTCACAATACTTGTCCTAGCATCTATGATATAGAGACATAGTATACACTTGTATGTCACATTGCTAGTCCTAACATTGCATGGAGACACAGACATTATACACTTGTATATCACACTGCTAGTCCTAGCCTTGCAGTGAGAGATAGATATTATATACACTTGTATATCACAATGCTAGTCCCAGCAATTGCATGGAGAGATAAATAGCATAACCTGTTTTCACCATGTAGCTTAGCGTTGCATGGAGAGATATTATACACTTGTGTGTCACAATTCAAGTCCCAGCATTGCATGGAGAGATAGTATACACTTGCGTGGCACAATACTAGTCACAGCAGAAATCTAAGATGTAGATAACGATATGCTAATATTAACTTGTCTTTATGCATGTATATAATTTTAATAGTGCAAGCAAAATAAAGATGATGAGGAGTCTACCATGATCACTTTGTTTTCACTAGTTTCAATTTATTTCATGTTTTTGCAAACATTTTCAACTTTATTGGCATTTAAATTCATGGATTGGGAAGTGGTCCTATTATAATTACAACAAAAAGATAATTGTTAGCTGGGTCTTTAAATTAATGGTATTTGGAAACCATTAAGACACAAAACTCGGAACCACATAGTGAATTTACTTTGATTCTAGCATCTTGACCGCTCCGGTGGCCTATTGGTTAGAACATCTGTCTTGGATGCGGGAGGTCATGAGTACGAATCCAGGTGGCCAAGTCATACCAAAGACTTAAAAAAATAGTACTAACAGCTGCCTTGCTAGGTGCTTAGCATTAAGAGGTTAGTGTTAGGACTCAGGTTGGCTTAGGTGTCAGGGTAATGTTGCTGGGTGGGACATCATGCTACATGTCTAAAGCATGATGCCCCAGTGCTTGACATAACTATAAACTGCCACACTGCAAACATCATAGTGATATAACTGAATTTTTTTAAAAAGCTACATTAAAAATCCAAATCACACACACACACACACACACACACACACACACTCCCTCCTAGCATCTTCTAAAATTTGATAACCTGTCAATGGTTTCAGTTTGCACTTTCTCCTTTTTCATTTTCAGCAGACAAGGAAATTCATTTTTTGGGTCTATTGATAAACTGTACAGTGACTGCTACAAGGAAAATAAACATTTAAATGAGATATAAAGGCAGTTTGTGTTCAATGTTTTATGAAAAACAAACAATTATGTGCATGAGTGGTGCTGGATCCATGTAAAAAATAAAAGTTTACATGGGTTTGTTACTACAGGTGCTATCTCAATGACAGAAAAGAAGACATCTGTACCAGTCTGAGTCTTCGAAATTATGACTTGCCTGCTAAAAGATTCTAAGCAAAAGAAAAAATAGTAACCTGACCAACCCTATTTTGATGGACCAGATGTTATAAGTCCTTACCATGTACAAGGTCATAGCTTTAGATTGAAAACTGTGACATAGCTAATATGAGCTAGACTGAAACAAGAAGTTATAAAAAGAAGCAATTAACACTGATCTTCCTACCCTATTTGTATTTCACATTTTTACCATAGCCCCATATAGTTTTTATTTGGCACTTTCAAACACTTTGCAGTAAAACCATTCATTATATTTGTAAAAGAAAACGTGCTTAAATATTTTTTTAGAACAAAAAACATACAGATTAAAAATTACAAATATTGTATGACACATGCAAACTTCTGGCAAACCCCCTCCCCAATTTGTTTAAGATTTTTACTTTCCCAGGTGATGATAAATAAAGAACATTGCATACAAGGAATGCAAAGGAGCTATGTTAAATCTGATTTTTCATTAATTATATGTAATAACACTTTTTTTTAATGACTGTGTCTTTTATATACCTTCATAACTACAGCTATCTGTTGTGCATCATACCCCATTCTTAAGTCTTTTTTGAAGGATGCATTCAGATATACTTTTTCTTCAACTATCCAGATAACAGGGCTTAAATAAGTATATATGTAATAATACATTAGTCATTAGCCCCAGCAAAACCAGCACTTAGTATATTGTTCCATACATAAGTGTGATTATGATAGGAAAATCTTTGCTTTTGCTATGGCTGGACATCTGCATGTCTGAACTGTAACGTTTCCATACAGAAAAATAGTTATTTAGCATAATGGATTTCCAGAATAGTTTTCATTAATACAAATTCCTGTGCATATAATCAATAGAATTAACCACATATGCTAATATTCATGTCTCTAAAATTGGACACATAATTATATCAAGGTTACAACTTACCCTTCAAATCATTGTAGATATCAATATGTACATGTATGAATTCAGGACAAGGTTGCTCCAAGAAATGCCAGATATTTACAATTTCTACATTTGAACATCCATGAAAATAGCAGAATGTACTGTGTGCTGGTAGTTTGCCATCTTGTACTAATGATCAGCATCACAGCTGTGGGAATTTTATTGATCTGGGTTGAGAGTTTGATGAGGTCATATGACCAGATCTTGCTATATAAGGAAATAATAGTTCTTTTGTGCTAGACCATGAAACTGGTCAGTGCTGAAGCCATCAGTGAAGTGTTTTAGTAGCAATAATAAATCAAATGATGGGAAAAAGGGAATGAGGAGCATTGTTTATTTTGACATGGTTTGCCTGTCATTGGTTGTTTGATCTGCCATGATACTAGTTGATATAATGTTTATTTTGTATTATTCTATATGCTGGTTCTGAACACTGTTGAATGCATTAATACTACTACTGCTACTATTACTACTACTACCACTACTACTAAAGACTTAATTTAAAAGGTTCATCAGAGGTTTATCATACAGTAAATGTTTATCTTCCCTGTGGCCCGCTAAAATCAAAGTTAGAATTTGAATCTGAATTTTTTTATTAAGTAAACAAGCAGTATTGCTGTTTAGAATTTGTAACAGTTGGAAATGGTAAAATGTATAACCCTGAAACTTAAAATGAAAGGAAGAAGTATTAAACTGTACCCTGTCATTCACTTACGAATTGGTCTAATTTGGTGTTTTACGACACAGCAGAATGGGAGTTTGTTTAATCCTGAAGCAGTTGGAGTATGGTGACTTTCCCAAAGAAAACACAGTAGCCAGACTGGATTGCTCTGATGGTAGGATTCTAACCCACACACTTTTGGTCATGAGTTGGGCATGCAGAACCAATTAGCCACTGTATGTCCATCCTCAGTTAATTACCACTTACAAAATGGAGGAGGGTGCATCATGCCATATCATTCTTTTGGGACTGAGTATCCTAAAATTATAGAATTCTGAGCCTTGTTTTCTCTACTTTTTAAAAAAATCAGTCTTTTCACCTAAATAAATTTATACCAACTAAGGTGGCACTTTACAGTTTCATATTTTATATAGAGTTAGATAAAGAATTTCATAAGATTTCGTCGCTGGTTATCTTTGCTATTTAAAAAAAGACCTAACATTTTAGACATTGCTAAATAAAACTTTCATTTTCCTTATTTTTGTGTATGATTGATAGGTTTCAGTTATAGAATATACAACTTGGCCATACTTCAGATGTGCATCTATGAGAAAACTGCATTAGTTTTTAAAAAAGCATTAATTTTTCACAAGAAGACTCATTATGATATCTAGTTGTTACTAAATAAAAATGGTGCTAATCTGACATCCAGTATGACCACTATGACAGCCATCTTGAAAATCTTGTTATTGTGTTGGTATTTCTTCTAAATGGAATGTCATATCAACCTGGGATTTTCATATGAAAGCTAATTATGATATGAAGCTGCTCTTGAACGAAAATGGTGCTGAAGTTGCACAGATATAGCTGTCACATTATGAACATATTAAAAATCTTGTCACTAATTCTTTGGAATGGATGGCCACGTCAAGATAGCATTTACACAGAATGTTTCTAGATAGACAGTATAAATTTGTGTGTCACAATGCTAGTCCCAACATTGCATGGAGAGATAAACAGTATACACCTGTGTGTCACCATATAATCCAAGCATTGCATGGAGAGATAAAATATACACTTGTGTGTCACAGTGCAATTCCCAACACTGCATGGAGAGATAAATAGTATAGACCTGTGTGTCACAGTATAGTCCAAGCATTGCATGGAGAGATAAAGTATACACTTGTGTGTTACCATATAGTCTAAGCATTGCATTGAGAGATAGAAATACATTTGTGTGTCACAATGCAAGTCCCAACATTGCATGGAGAGATAAATAGTGTACATCTGTGTGTCAAAACGCTAGTTCCAGCACTGCATGGAGAGATAAATAGTAGACTTGTGTATCACCATATAGTCCCAGTGTTGCATGGAGAGATAAATAGTATCCACTTGTGTGTCACAATGCTAGTCCCAGCATATGCATGGAGAGATAAATAGTATACACTGTGTGTCACCATTTAGTCCCAGCATTGCATGGAGCGATAGACAGTATACACTTGTGTGTCACAATGCTAGTCCCAGCATTGCATATTTACATGTCCAAATCCTAATCCCAGCCATGAGCATTGCATGGAGAGATAGTTTACACTTGTGTGCCCTAATGCACAGCGGAAGTCCAAGATGTAGATAACAACATGCTGATATTTGTTTTTATGCAGATATAAAATTGTAATAGTTCAAGCAAGATGAGGAGGAGTCTACCATGATCTTTCTTTTCATTAGTTTCAATTTATTTCATGGTTTTGCAGAAATTGTCAGTTGTATTGGCACCTAAAATTCCTGAATTGGAAAACGGTCCTATGGTTTCCACAGAAGAATAATATTAATTGGTTCTTTAAATTCAAAGTAGTTAGAAACCATAAGCCATATATCTCATAGTGGTTAGAATAAATTATACTGTGCACAATTAATGAAGGAAAAGCAGTTTCCATGATATTCACTAAGTTTAGGAAGCAAACGATACACAGAAGGACAGGTAGTAATTTTGAAAATAATTTTGGCCCTTAAAGGATATACATGTACATCATTCCAAAATAAATGATTCATTTGCCTTCATTTGTGACCAGAATATATCAATAAAATTATTTTTTGGATGTACATGTATCTGATTTTCATCAACATAGTCAGAAGTAAAATAGTCTTGTAGACATAGACAAAAATGTTAGCTAAGAAGCCAAAATATTTTCTCACATTTCTGTATGTGTATGATTGTATTGTCTAGAGTAGAGCACTGATTAGAATATCTGCATTTCATCACATGACTTTTATACTATATCCATGGCATAAACAGTGTTTTTCCTAACTGCGCTCAAAGAGGCACAGAAAGTACACAGTGCTTGTAGAATCAGGTTTTTAGACTTTAAGCACTGCAAAGTATCCTTAATAGTTGTCTTCATCACATCTTTAAGCCAGGAACCATAGATATATTGAATTTAAAGAGTCTATCATTATTTATATTGATTCTGTTTTATTACAGACATATATACCAAATTAAATATGAGCTTTTGATGTGTGATTAGGGATACCCAAATTTTGATGTGTGATTAGGGTTACCCAAATGGGTTATCACTCACGTATTCACAGCCTTCAGATGATAAGGTAGCTTGTAACTAAAACAACAGGAAATATCAGGGAGAAAAAAACAACAAAAGCCCAAAGAATTGTAAAGGCTTTCCCTGCCTCAGTTGTGTTAAGGTCATATACATTTTTTATTGCTTTCAAAGAGAACACTGTTTATTGCTTATGCATTCTTACTGTATCAGTTACACAGTTGATGCCTGATCCCCAAGCATTGATCACATTGGAGAATTCTGGTATGCCAAACCTACTGTGCAAGACCAGCAACATGTGTAGGCCATTAAATGAACATGATCTATGAATGAAAAGGAAGATGGAATAATTGCATCAGAGACTGGTATGCTCATAATGTACAGTCAAATCATCCAGGGTACTGTGTATGGGTATATCTAGGTTGTCATTTATGAACTTATTATTCCCATTCATGACAATCTATGTTACAGATGATATAATTACCATATGTATTCACACGTAAGTTGAATCCAATGGCAAACTACACAGACCCAGATCTACCATTGCATAATGCACTGGCAGATCTGGGTTTATGCAGTTTGAAGTAGTTAGTAGAACAAACAACATATGCCCTGATCTGCAGACTCATTATGCTATGGCAGATCAGGATCTTTGTTGTTTGCAGTTTGACTTGACTTGTAAGGGAGTATATAAAGTATGTATATCTTCAGTATGATAAATTTAGTTTACAAAACTGGAATCAGCATAGTTCTGATTAGGCTTTATAATATATTGCAACGAAATAGAGTACAGTAAAAAAAAAAAACAGTTTGCTTTTGGAGAGACCACTTTTTGTTCATGATCAGAACATTTAAGCAAATCAAGTTATGTAATGTGATGGCATTGATTTAGAGAGGGTCTATATTGAGAGATATTTAAGTGCCTACCAATGAAGGCTGCACTATTTATGTACTTTCTGGAGGTTAAAAAATTCTAAGCAACAAAAAGATTTGAATATTTTTTCTTTTACCATATTGTATGTATCTAGAATACATTGATAAGTCACTTTTTCAGAACATGTGTTCTTACATCTGGTAATTTAAACATAAAGGACAGGTAGGAAACACTTTTCACTTACTGTTCAGGACCAGATAAAAAATCAGCATTACTTCAAACATTTGAAGTGTGGTAGGACCAAATTTTAGGGATGAGTTTTAGGTAGTTTTGAGTTTTCTGAGATTGCACATTAGAAATTATGTTTGTTACACATGGACTGAGTAAGTTATTGCAGTGATAATGAGTATTTGAGGGATTGATTTATATATATATTTTGAAGTTGTAATGTATTACAAAATAGATGGGGGCCCCAAGTGGCCGAGTGGTCTAAAGCGCTCTCTGTTACGGATCACTGCCATCTCACCTCTGTCTGCATGGGTTCGAGTCTCGGATTCGGCTAATGTGGGTATGTGAGAATGCTTGCCAGTAGCTTCTCGTGGGTCAGTGGTTCTTTCCGGGGTTTTCCTGGTTTCTTCCTCCACCAATAATACTGGCCACCATGTATAGCCTATCGTGTGCTGAAAAATGGCGTTAAACACTACAATAACAACAACAACAAAATAGATGGAACCATTGACCACTACAGTACTCCCTCATTCAAATGCTAGTGAAGCCATATACCAACATTAATCCTTCATTTGAATGCTGTCCATTGAAGCCATTGATAAATAGAGTATTCCGTTATTTTAATGCTATTAATTGAAGTCACTGGCTAATACAGTACTCCCTCATTCAAATGGTGTCCATGGAGGCTATTGACATCTTATAGTGCTACTACCTTATAATGAAGTATATGATGCATGTCAATTTACTGCACATAATGCAATGTGGTCCATGACAACACTTGTCTTATGACAAGAATTGTGTTGTAATGAAAGGCATTATAAAGAGTGAGTGTTGTACTTATATAAATTTGGAACTCTAATAATCACATAACACTCTTAACCCAAATGGGGCCCTGGGTGGCCAATGGTCTAAGATACTCAGCTTTAGAGATCACTCATACATTTCACCTCTGTCTGTGTTAATTTCAATCTTGGATTGACCAACATGGGTATGTGAGAAAGATTGGCAGTAGCTTTCTATGAGTCAGTGGATCTTCCTGTGGTCTTCTACCAATCTTCCTCCACTAAAATGTACTGGCTGCCTAATGTACCACGTGCTGAAGGTGGCATTAAACAGGACAAAACCATCCCAAACCTTAACCTAGATATGAACACATAAGGTATGTTTGATTGGTGTACATGATATGTATGTAACATGTCATAATTTGCTATGCCTAGCATTGTGGTTACAACAACAGAACAAGATTCTTATGTTCAATAACAGTTCTGACATAAGTGTTGTTTATTTGGCAAATAATCAGACAAAATGGTTAGTTTAGGTAAAAAGCCATAGATGTCTCTACTTACAGTATGCCTAATTAAAAAGATTACATATCACTATAAATGTTGCAAGAGCAGTTAATTTAGACTAACCCATACCACTGCTGTGTTCTTGTTTTTTTTTAAAAAAATTATTGATCATGCAATTAGAAGAGGCATCCGGTTAGTAGAACCAAATATGAAGGTCCCAACCAGGTATCAGCAATACCTCTTGTTCCTCCTGTCAGTGTTTGCAAAATCCCATTTCTCTTGTTAAGAAAATGATGGAAATTTATGGGTCAGACTCACAGTACATGTTATCCATGCCCATACTGGTAATGCTTTTTAGTTGTTGTTGTTGTTGTGGGGTTTAACGCCATTTTTCAGCACACGATAGGCTATACATGGCGGCCAGTACATGTATTAATGGTGGAGGTAATGCTTTTTAGTATATTTAACTATTTGGTCAACCTGCTGAGGTTTGGATGAATCATGTACAACATAAGATATTTGTTAAAAGTACCTCAGTGATCAGGCAGTTCCTAAATATGTAGGATACCAGACACTTTTGAAATTTTACACACTATAATTTTGGTCATCACTAGATTACTAATTGGATTTTCAGGTCATTGCATCAGTTTAGTTTGTTTTTTTGAAATTTAATATATTTGATATAAAACTTGATGGCACAGTAAATGTGGACAGAAGAAATTTGGTAGTTACGTTTGTATTCACATATAGAGGACCTTGTTAGATTTTCAGGTCTTTCAGGCAAATTTTTGAATTTTTTAGCTTGACTGGTCATAGACAAGAAGAGCTTATTAGGGATGGGCTTATGTCTGTTGTCCATTCTTTCCCTGTCATCCATCTGTCTGTTTGCACAATTTTGTTTTTTGCTACTCCTAAACTAAATAGAGGATTGCTATGAAACTTCACACATGCATTCTTCCTATAGTCTAATTTATCCTTAGTGAAAATAGTGCCACTTTCACAGCTACTATCACCACTACAACAGCCATCTTGTAAATCTTGTTATCATTACTCACTCTGAATGAATGGCCATATCAGTATGAGGTTTTCACAGAACTTTTTATGATATCTGGTTGGTCCTAAGTGAAAATGGTGCTACTCTCAAATTAATATGGCAACCTGTGACATAGGTCATCTAACAACATTCTATCACTAACTCCTAAACAATGGATGCTGATGTCAGCATGGGGTTTTACAAATAGATTTCTTATCATAATTACTCAAATATGGCTACCATGGTATCTATCTTGAAAACGTTTTCATTACTTCTCCAAAATGGCAAGTCATATCAGTATGGCATAATAGGATGTTCACTTTGTGATGGTCCTAAATTAAAATGGTGTCAATCTGATATCTGAATGGGAGCCATCTCGAGAATTTTTTTATCACTTTTCCTCAAAATGAAAAGTCATTTTGACATGAGCTTTTCACCAGAACAAAAATAATGCAGATTAACCCCAATCTTGAATCTCGACACCTTGACAATATTATTATCTTCACTCCTTCCAAAGGAACCGCTCTGGTGGCATAGTGGTTGGAGCATCCACCTTGGATGCAGGAGGTCGTGGGTTTGATCCCTGGCCGGAGTCATACCAAAGACTTATAAAAAAGTTATTAACAGCTGCCTCGTTTGGCGCTCAGCATTAAGAGGTGAGTGTTAGGACTGCACGGCCTGGTGTGATGATAATGTGACTTGATGGGAGATCATGCTACATGTCTGTGGCATGATGCCCCAGTGCTAAACATCACTATAAACTGCCACACTGCAGACATCATAGTGATACGACTGAAAAATTGTTAAAACTATGTTAAAAATCCAAATCACACACACACACACACACACACACACTCCTCCCAAAGGATGGACATATTGGCCCGAGTTTTTAACAGAAGATATCTAGTTCCTTCTAAATGGCAGATTAAATTCCTTGGTCATATTGTTATCATTGTCTATACCAATTGTGACAGTTTGCAAGAGAAATATAAAAGATACATTTAAACTCTGATATCAATTTTTTTTATTTTGCCAAGTTAATGTCCAGTTGAAATATAGCATTTGTCTTACTCCAAGTCAGCATCATCAATAGATAACTCGGCCAATAAAAGTTTCTTGGTGATGCCTACATTTTCAAATGGTCCAATGTTTTTCGTAATTTTGTTGTGCTTTTAATAGGACAGCAGGCCACTGGCCTATAATCACAATGACACATTGATTTTCTGAAGTATCCATGGAGATGCTAGTTGTAGCAACATGTGGTTTCATTAAAAGGCTTTTTATGCTATACAGTAGGTCCTAAATGCAAATGTTGCAAATCTGCTGTGCTAAATTATGGCCACCATGGTTGCCAAGCTGAAAATTTGCTATAGCTACTGAACAGTAGGCCCTGTAGACATAGAGTTTTCACTAGGATATTTATCACAGTATTCATTTATTTTTTTATTTTTAAAATTGTGCAAATCTGAGGATGAAAAGATATGCATTCTTGTGAAGGAGTTTCAAAAACCTGAGAACTAATGACCTTGCAGTCAAGCCAGATGTCATTGCTAGCATTGTTTCTTCTTTGAGCTTATACATACACAAGCGAATTTTAACCAGACTTTGTATTTCATTCTAATAAACAAGTTGATAGTCGGCACTTTGATGGATTTTAAGGCCAAAAGTCTTGACTTAGTTGTTAGATATACAGGCAGTTGAGCATGATAACAAAATATCATTTAAATATCGGTCTCATTTTATGGATACATCTGATGTCACTTAAATGACATTTTACTTTTATTTTTTTTTTAAATATAAGAATTGTAGATTTAACCAAATTTAGCATATATGTATATCTTGTCATTGCTAAAGACAAGTTCAGAAAGATTCCAAGTCAAAGGTCATGACAAAGAAACTTTTTATTACTGCCTTATAGGAATGTTGTAACAAGTTATCTTCAACATGTAAGAAAATATTTTTTTACCAGTTTGGTTTAGTCAGGTTTTTCAAGACTATATTTGATAGTTAATCTTTGATTCCCAGAAATTCTATTTTGGTGCATATAACATGAGTGTCTTTGAGAAGATCATGTTTTGAATCCCCTCCACTTATTATACATCATGCTTAGAATTGTCTGCATTAAATATTTAAGTTTAATTTTCTATTGTTAAGTAAAACTTATAGCAATAGTAATGTATAATTAAGATTACTGCACCATTTATTACTATTGTAAGCAGTATGAAAGATGAGAATATTGGACTATAGAGTATTTTCTTTTGGAGTCTTCACACTATAAGCAGGGAACCAGGGGGATCTGTTATCTCTAGGTGAATTTTATTTTAGACTAGCATAATAGGTAAAATTGGCATGATATATAGGATGAAATGTAGTTTACATAGGTGTTACAGGGTACAAAAGTTGCAAACAATAACATCCAACACAAAGTATATTCCCAGCCAATTTTTAATGTTCACCCAAGCTAGGGCTCAAGACGACTGCACTTTACAGAGAACAGTTCTTTAGTTTTACACCAGGGCAATAGTTTATCAAAACAACAGTGATGACAAATGCAGACTCCAACTCCTATGGGTCAGAATCTTTATCAGTATCTGATGTGAACTAGGTAGAATTTGTTTCTAACATTACCATATCTGACCACTTAAAATCCTTTAAACTAACACTGCCATGTACACCACTGTCTCTTGTCTTAATGATAATCAATATTTATACAAATAAATTGGAGGGAAGTGTTAAGCATTAATATGACAGCAACACCTTCCCCCTTAAGAGAAAACTAGTTTTCGAACAAAATTATAAAGGATGGATAAGCAAGATCGAAGGGTTAATATTTGGCTGTATACATTTCTATGCAATTACCTTACTTCAAGAAATTTAAAAGTTCTAGCATCTCCCTGGCAATAAGAGTTCTATCAAATAGCATACAGTGCAAGCATTCAATGAGTCGCTAAATATTTCCATATTCTGAATACAACATTAAGCACAACATCTAAAACAAACATTTTGGATTCACTTAAAATGAAACTGATCTGCATTACGAAAGTACTTAATTAGTACTCAATCTATAATACACATCATCATATGGGTCTTAATTCAGATAAGTCCAACAAAAATGAACACTAAAACACATAGTCTTAGACTCCAGCATGTGACAATCCATCAGCATTTGCATTCTCTGCTCCCCGACGGTGTTTGATCGTGAACTCATATGGTTGCAGACACAGGGACCATCTCAGAAGCCGTTGTTTTTTTTCCTTTGTTTTGGCTTAACCAGGCTAGTGGGTTATGGTCAGTTTCAACACTGAATGGAGCACCACACAAGTAGTAGTGAAGAGATTCTATCGCCCATACTATCGCAAGGCATTCTTTCTCAATTGTAGAATAATTATGCTCCCTGGGCAATAGTTTGCGGCTGAGATATGCGCTATCGGATGTTCGTCCTTATTGTCATTGTACTGACTCAAAACAGCTCCAATGCTCACATCACTTGCATCCGTTTGCAGTACAAATGGGCATTCAAAATCAGGATTGATCAAGATAGGTGCCTTTACGAGTGCATTCTTCAAGTCACTGAATGACTTAACAGCTGTCTCATCCCATGTAACACGATTTGGCTGTCCCTTCCTTGTCAAAATACAAATCGGAGCCGAGAGCTCAGCGAAATTCCTGATGAATTTTCTATAATAGTCCACCAGTCCTAGAAAGGATCGAACCTCTTTCTTTGTTGTCGGGAGTGGGAAGTCAACCCATCCTCCTCCATCAAATTCATCACACACAGTTGCTGATAATAGTACAGCTCTCTTGTACTGACATAATAGATTACTATGGTATGTTACTTGTGCTCGCCTACCACCAATGTTAATCTTGTAATTAATGTCATTAACCTTACAAATGACACGATAAGGTCCCTTCCAGTGAGCTTTCATCTTCGATGTATCAGATGGCAACAAAACTTGGACCTCATCTCCCGGCCTAAATTCCTTTTTAGTAGCATTTTTGTTGTACCATGTTTTAACTTTCTTGTGACACTCTCAGATTTTCATTCACTAACTCACTTACATCAACCAATCTCTGGCGAATCGAAAGTACATGTTCTACAACTGACTTATGTGCCTCACCCTCACCAGTGAATAGATCCTTAAGAATCTCCATTGGCCCTCTTACTGGCCAACCATACAGCAGCTCAAATGGCGAAAACTCAGTTGCTTCATGTGGTACCTCCCTATAGCAAAACAGTGCGTAAGGCAGCATCACATCCCAGTCTTCACCGTTCGTGGAACAGTTTCTTCAAAAAAGCTTTGAGTGTGCCATTCAATCTTTCGACCTTTCCATTGGATTGTGGCCTGTAAGGAGAAGTTGTGATCTCCTTGATGTTCAACATGTTGTAGAGTTCTTTCAGAAGTGTACTTGTGAAGTTGGTACCTTGGTCTGTAAGGATAATCCTAGGTATACCAACCCGACTAAATAGGCCAATTAAGGCGTTGGCCACTGTTTTGGCATCAATGTCCTTCAAAGGAATTGCTTCCGGATACCTGGTAGCTTCATCTACTATGGTTAGTATATATGTGTTCCCCGTCTTTGTGCACTGTAGTGGGCCAATGATATCCATCGCAAACTTAACAAAAGGGTCAGACACAATTGTTGAACACACCATTGGAGCTTTCTCCTTCCCTGTTCTCCTTGCTGTCTTTTGACAGATGTCACAGGCCTGACAGTGCCTCTGAATATCCCCAAACATTCCTGGCCAATAAAATGCAGTTGTTATTCTTGCTTTCGTTTTCTCCCTTCCTAGATGACCAGCAAGCGGTCTATCATGTGCCAACTCCACCACTGCTTGACATAACTGCTTTGGCAAAACTAATTGGATTCCATATTTTTCTCCATCCAACGACTTCCACTTCCGTTTTAAAATTCCATGCTCCCAGAAAACTGCATTGTCCATGCCTTCTACTTCACTTGCAGATGACAGGGCCTTTTCTCTCACTCCAGCCAACGAGCTGTCATTCTTTTGATACCGAGAAATTAATTCCACATTAACATCGTGCAGCTGATCAAGTGACAAGTTCTTGTCATCAGCCTCATCTTCACGATGGATGTCATCCTCATCCTCATCAGGACCATGATCACTATCTTCGTCCGAAAATAGCCTATCTAGATGCACGTCATCCAATTCATGGGGTCAGACCCCACATTCTTTTATTTTCCTTTAACTTTCTTCAGCGTCCTCTTTCTGTGCTCTTGCCTGGTTCCTCGTTACTACCATAGTCCTTTTTTTCCTATGTAGAATGTCCATACCCAGCAGCGCTTGTGCTGCCAAGTCAGATACCAATCCAACCTGGACATGACCCTTGTAGTATGGCGTGTCTAATTCTACTATGGCTAATTTCGCCTCAAAAGGCTGTCCAATGGCAGTGTAGAGTGTCAGGTTCTGTTCTTCAAGGATACATGACTTATTGACAAGGTCCTCACGTATCAAGGTCATTTCTGCGCCTGTATCTTTAACAAATAATACTTCCTTGTTGTTCACTGTTCCTGGTACATTTACTAACCGTTCACCAATGGTATTCTGGACAAAGTAGGTTGCTTGATTTTGTTGTTTTCTGCTGGGACAGTCACGCAAAACATGACCCTTCTTGTGACATTTATAGCACTTTTTGTCTCCATAGGATTTTTCTATCAGACCAGTTTTCTTGGACTGAGGTGAACTTGATGCTTGGTTATTTGCTTGTTGTCGGCTGTGCTTAGGGTCGAACTTGCTGTCAGTGATGGGCAAAACATAATCCTCAGCAGCATCGACAACAGAGCCATTGCCTTTATTGCGCCTTATCCACTGGGCCTGCACTGGTGGGAGAGCCTTCAAGAAGTATTCATCTGCTAAACATGTATGTGGATCACGACTATCAATGAACCGTGTTAAATACTGCTCTATATGTGCCATCAGACCTCTGTATGTTTCATTAGCATACCTTCTTATGCTAACTAACTGGCTGAAATATTCATGAGGTCTTTTCCCAAACCTATTTATCAGGGCCTTTCTTAGCTCAACATAGCTTTTACTTGTTTGTTGTGCTACCTCTCTTGCCTCCCCAGTTAGCAGCGATCTCAGTTGCAGGGTTTTCATTTCTTCGCCCCATTTGGCATGATCAGCCACGGCATCAAATTCTGAGAGAAATGTAAGAATGTCTTCATTCGCTTGATGATTGTAAGTTTGAAGCTTGACTTTGAATGGGAGGCTGTCATTCTTTTTATCTATGTCTTTCTGATGTTTCACCCTTTCTATCTCTAACTCCAGCTCTTTAAGTTTAAGACTGTGCTCCATTCGCAACTTCTCCCTTTCAAAGTCTAATTTTTGTCTCTCAATTGCACATTCCCTCTCTAACTGTAACCGGTCACGTTCAGTTTGCTTGTTGGTGTCCTTGGATGTTTTTAGTTTGCTCTGTGTTTTCTTTAGTTTTCTTACAGGCTGCTCTTCCTCTATTTCCATGTCATATGGTTCTTCACCACTGAAGTCTCCCTCAATATCTGTGAATTGCATCAGATTTGTTTGCTGTTTCGGTCTGGTTCTATCCCTTGCAATGCTGTGCTCTTCAACAATCATTCCTACTTCCTCATCTATAATGCTACCTTGGGTCGTCATTTCAATCCTTATTTTGTTTATCCTTGGCTTAACAGGAATCTCACCCACACAAAGTTACAGAGTATATCCAATAGCAGCTACACTACTCAGACAAAACTTTGGTACTTGTGCTGTTTCAATGTTACTGTCAAATTTCCAACAACTTTGCTATCCCACCGCTGCCACCAAAATTGTTATGGGGTACAAAAGTTGCAAACAATAACATCAACACAAAGTATATTCCCAGCCAATTTTTAATGTTCACCCAAGCTAGGGCTCAAGACCACTGCACTTTACAGAGAACAATTCTTTAGTTTTACACCAGGGCAATAGTTTATCAAAACAACAGTGATGACAAATGCAGACTCCAACTCCTATGGGTCAGAATCTTTATCAGTATCTGATGTGAACTAGGTAGAATTTGTTTCTAACATTACCATATCTGACCACTTAAAATCCTTTAAACTAACACTGCCATGTACACCACTGTCTCTTGTCTTAATGATAATCAATATTTATACAAATAAATTGGAGGGAAGTGTTAAGCATTAATATGACGGCAACAATAGGGTTATGTTCTTATATTAATACAGAAACCTATTTAGTACAGTGGTCAACTATTATGTCATACAAGCCAGGTGAGCAATATCAACCCCACTCAGGCTTCTTGTTATGTCATCTACTAGCTTGAGCATTCTATTCTTTTGTGTGGCATCCAGAAACACAGTACAATATATATTCATGTATTCCAGTTATGCATATGTAAATGGCTTTTAAAGAATACCTATATTTCTATATCAGGTGCTTTGATTGATTTATAGTTATTGTAATATCTGCTAGGAAGACAACTTGAATAAGTTCACATATGCCAGCCATAATGCTAAGTTGGCTGCAAATTATAATATTGATTGTCATGTGAGACAGTTTGTGTTACACACTAGTGTACAAACATTAATTGGAAACTTCTCATACTTTAAATGTCATTTTTCTTTATGCTACTGATATAATTTTGTAATATTGTGAAATGTTATTGTCTGTGTTGCTTTAATTAAATAGTTCATGCAATTTAGGCATCATTATGTAAGTCTTGATGGAGACAGTAATGGCTTGAGAATGAAAACAAATGAAATGTTAACTTAAATTGCAATATTTTAGAAACATTATTTTCTCTCATTCCACAGATGCTAAATTGTTATCAATGCATGTGTATGCTGATCAGAGGGTGGTAACAATTACATATACCTTAGTGTTGTTGTTGCTGTTGTTGTTCTCGGGTTTAACGCCATTTTTCAGCACGAGATAGGCTATACATGGTGGCCAGTATAACTGGTGGAGGAAGAACCCTGAAAAACCCAGGGAAGAACCACTGACCCACGAGAAGCTACTGGCAGGCTTTCCCACGTACCCACGCTTATGAGCCGAGCTTTGGACTCGAACCCACGCAGGCAATATCTTAGTGTTGCTATACCAGTATTTATCAGCAGATGCTTTGCTACAGGGAATATTTTCATTAGTACATTCCTTCAATAAAAAGCCAAATATGTTATGTCATTACAGTAGGTGATGACTTCTTTGTTAGAATAAACCATAATCTTGTGAAAATTCTGGTTTGCACACTGAATGACTCCATTCTTTCCAGAGAAAAATTAAAGTTTTAAAAACTAGTAATCTTAGAAGTTTGAACATTTATTTTAAGTAGTTCATTTTTTTTGTTTAGAAAGTATCTCTGCCAGTGTTTAGCTCGATTGGTCATAGACTAGATGAGCATTATAGGAGGGTCATTTGTAAATCATCTTACATCCTTAGGCCTCACCTCTGTCTGCGTGGGTTCGAGTCTCAGATTTGGCCAATGTGGGTATGTGAGAAAGCTTGCCAGTAGCTTCACATGGGTCGGTGGTTCTTTCTGGGGTTTTCCCGGGTTCTTCCTCCACTGTTAATACTGGCCGCCATGTATAGCCTATCGTGTGCTGAAAAATGGCATTAAACCCTACAAAAACAACAACATCCTTAGGTCCAGTAGCATCCTTAGGTCCAGAAATACAAACTATTGCTACTTCTCTGAAACCACTCGGAGGATTGTCATAAAACTTTACATACACACACATTCATCCCATGGTCTAGTTTATCCTTAATAAAAATGGTGCCACTTGAACATAAAATATGGCTGACACAGTGCCCAATCTTGAAAATCTTGTAATCACTACTAATCTTGCATGGAAAGTCACATTGTTATGGGATTTTCAACAGAAGACTTCTTATGATGTCTGGTTGATCCAGAATTAAAATGGTGCCAAGCTTGTGTCCAATTGGGCTACCACACTAGCCATCATGAAAATATTGTTATTGCTACTTGTCCGGAATGGATGGCCATATCAGTATGAGAATTTCACTGAAAGACATCTTATGATGTCTAGCTGGTCCTGAATGAGAATGGTGCTGATATGATATCCAGTATGGCTGATTCACAGTGGCCATCTTGAAAATCTTGTTATCACTACTACTTCTTTTGGTCATATTAGTATTGGGTTTTCACTTAAAGGCTTCTTATCATGTATTGTTGGATCTAAATGAATATGGTGCCACATTGATGTCAGTAGTGCCACCATAGTGTTTTCCTCAGAAATCATGTTATGATGTCTAGAGCAGCCATTTGAAAATCTTATTTGAGAGAGTTTTTGTTTATACTTAGTTTTGTTCTCAGTGTGTCTTCTATAAAACAAAAGTTAGAAGATATGCAGAGATTGTGTATCTCCATTTTAATGCTCAGTATTTCATAATTATTAACAATAATTGCTCTCATTGTATTTTTTCTGACCATAAAATTTTGATATTCCTTTCTGTACAAAATGATGAGTAGCATTTGATTGCAAGTCATAGAACTGCTCCGGTGGTCTAGTTGTTAGAGCATCTCTCTCAGATGTGGGAGGTTGTGGGTTCAATATCTGGCTGAATCATACCAAAGTCTTACAAAAATGGTACTAACAGCTGCCTCGCTTGGCGCTCAGCATCAAAAGGTTTAAGTGATAGGACTGGTCGGCCTGGTGTCAGGATAATTTGACTGGGTGGGACATCATGCTACATGTCTGCAGCATGTTGCCCCATTGCTAGGCATCACTATAAACTGCCACACTGCAGACATTGTAGCCATATGACTGAAAAATTATTAAAACTACTAAGTCACACAAGCCATAGAATGTACTACATGTAATTATTACCTTAGTGATGATTACTGATACATTTTTGCATGCAGATATTGTAGAAGTTTTGTTATTCAGAATAAAATTTACAAGTGTTTTTCAGTGTGAAAAGCCAAAATGATGATGAAATGATGCTATATTTTTATTTTAATATTGTTAACAGTTGATTTAGATTTATCTGTAAGTAGTACATGTTTCTGATTACATAATAATAAAACTAAAGATTGATTTTGAAGGCAGTTTTTGACACCAGGCATTTCTTTGATGTATGCATATTGATTGAACGTTTTCAAAATGGATTGACCGCTCCAGAGGCCTAAATGGTTAGAGGTATGATCCATCTCTAATGCAAGAGGTAGTGAGCTTTAACCCCGGCCGTTTGTCATGTTATGGTACTAGTAGCTGCCTTGCTTGGTGCTCAGCAGGATCATACGACTGGTTGGCTTGGTGTCAGGATAATGTGACTGGGTGGGACATCAGTTGTTACATGTCTTTTGCATTATGCCCCAGTGCTAGACATTGCTATAAACTGCTACACTGCAGACATCGTAGCGATATGATTGGACATTTTTTAAAGCTACATTAAAATCCAAATCACACACACACACACACATATACTCAAAATGAATTGACAGAAAGCATCTTGGCATGACGGGCTTTCACGTTCATAGAAAAGATAACAAGTCAGCATCAGAATATGGCTACCAGTACTAAATATTCAAAATGTTTCAGCTTTATCTAAACAAGCTATATTCAACATCGTTTTAATTGGAAGCATCTTGGCAATAGCGTGGTTCATACAACTTTGAAAAATCTTTGAATTTGAGAGGCTTAGTCTTGAACGTTGAAAACTCCTTGATTTTTTGAAAAAGTTGGATTTAGCTTAGAATAATCCTTGTATTAGACCAGAAAATGCCTTGAATTTATCTGATGTTAGAATTGAATAAAATATGTCACTTTTGAAAATTTGAAAATCAGTGTTTTTGTTATATAATATAAATTTTCAAAACATAATCAAAACTCTTGTGACTATTTGTACAGTGATCAAGCAAGAGAGATACAGTTTAATTTTCTGAGGAAAGTATTCTTCTTGGAAACTTTTAAAAGTTTATTTTAAAACATTCATTGAATAGACATGGAAAATGAACTTCGGCAGTATCAGACCCTTGTAAAGGCCATTCATTAATCTAAAATTCTGCTGATGTGCCATTAAATATAGATAAAAATACATGTTCAGAAATATGAGAAATCTTGAAATTTGACCAAACCTTGCATTTAGTTGCATTTCAGTGAATACATTGATAGATAACATTCTTTGATTGAGTTTGAGATCAAAGGTCTTGACTGAGGTGTTTTTGCTGTGTTGACTTGTGAGTATGATAACAGAGACAAGTGTGAATGGATGTTTAGTTAGTGAAATGTCTGTAGAATACCTAGAATGATACCACTTCAGTAACTTTGCTCTATTTCTTTACAAAATTATTTTAGGCTTAACCTGGAACATATCATGTAGGTAACCAAACTTAACACATATGAATATCTTGGCCTTCAGATAAGTTCATTGACCTTATATCCATTATGTGGTTCAAGATCAAAGGCCTGACAAAAAATGTTGGACAGCACTTAACAGATATCTTGTGAACACATTGTAGTCTGAATATACCTCCCCTTTTGTTGGCCCCCCCCCCATATTTAAATAATGGAAATCTTTAATATGATACAAAGTGCACAGAACTTGTCAATTCATTCATTGATTTATAATTTCTAACCTGACTGTGACCAGAGTGGCCCTGAAACTGGCATCCTCTCCGCCTTTCATGCTTACCGGTTTTTCCATACTAACATGGTGCCATATTGTGTATGCTATTGGCAAGTCTATATTCCTCATACAACAGAAAGATGAAGTTCATCCTATTCGATAACTGCCAGATAATTCTGTTAATTACCATAATGTTGAGAGTTTAGAGTTATATCCCTTTGCACACATGACTTAGAGGTTACATTGCTTTTTAAATCTACGTGAAAGGCAATTTTGTTATTGTCGTTCTCACATTGCACCAACATGTCATGAACATATGCAAGGCTGCATATCTTGAGTTGAGACGCATCAGCTCAGTTCGCAAACATCTTTCAGTTGATGCCACTAAAACACTTGTGTGTTCATTAGTACTTTCAAGACTGGACTATTGTAACTCAATTCTGTCTGGTTCGACTCAATATCTACTCCAGAAACTTCAAAAAGTTCAAAACACAGCTGCTCGGATCATACTTAGAGTACCACAATCAGAGCACACCTCCCCGCTGCTCTGTACCTTACACTGGCTATCCATTCGATCCAGAATCAAACACAAAATAATTAGTTCTCTGTGCTACATTTCACTGTTGGACTCCAGTCCAACATACCTATCTGACCTCACCCATGTGTACACACCAGCAAGATACTTACGCTCCTCTTCTGACAATCATATACTCATTATTCCCACTATGAAAACAAAGTCATATGGACAGCGTTCTTTTGCATACCAGGGCCCAGCAATGTGGAATGAATTGCCCACTGAACTTAGACACAAAGACACAGTGATCACATTCAAGAGGGCTCTCAAAACTCACTTATTTCGACTGCAAGAACAAACTTAAAGACCTAATAATGTTTCCTACCTGAAATATTCTCAGCATGTTTTTTATTTTTTAATGTTTTTCTAATTTCATGTTGTTTGTTTTTGTAATAATATTATTATGTTTCTTATCTTATAGTGTTGCCTGATGTTGTAAAGCGCTTAGAGCTTCTAAAGATTAGGCACTATACAAAGTCCTCATTACTATTATTCCTTTGCTTTATGCGATATTGTAAATATGGGAAGCAGACAACTTAGTACTGTCCTCCTTCTTTGTACATACATGTGTAGTTGTGCACACAATCCTTCACTGAAAATGGACTTGTCCAGAACCTAGAAATGACTGACAAGCAGGGTCATCTTGTACACTGAAAACTTCCATTTGGAATGAAACACACAGACAATAATTGTTTCAAATTAAAAATCAGTAAATGAACTGTTTGAATTCTTTGCATCTTTTATCTCCTTTGTTCTTTTTGTTTTTTTAAATCAGTAGATGGGTACAAATAAACAAGAAGGTATATTTAGACTATAATTCACACATGTAAGAATATATTCAACTTGGCAGATTTGGTATGTTGGAGTTTCTAAGTATATCAGAAATGGTTTCAGTACTCTGCACTCTGCTGCAGTGAAATCGAATAAAAAAGGGGGAAGAAATGGACTTGTTGTGAATTCTTGGAAATTCTTATCAACCATTAGCGTGTCAGCCCCTCAAGGGACTCTTGTCAAACTGTATATACAAACCACACCAACTTTTAAATGGGGAATTGTTTTCTTTTACCACAAACTGAGATGACTTAGTACCAGCATACTATGGGTTTACTTTAACTTGTAAACATCATGTTGTTGTTGTTTGTTGTTGTTGTTGTAGGGTTTAACGCCATTTTTCAGCACACGATAGGCTTATACATGGCGGCCAGTATTAATGGTGGAGGAAAAGCCCAAGAAAACCCCATAAAGAACCACCGACCCACAAGAAGCTACTGGCAGTAAACATCATGATTCCTAAGGCACTTGGAAATTAAAATATAAACTCAAATTTTATAAAATAAACAACACAAGAGTCCTCAATTATATGCACACATCATTGCTATCATTTATTGAAATCAAGGCAGGAACATGCAGACATTAATCGGTTAGCGTCAGATGTTTAACTAACAATGAATGGGCCTTGTTGATATTCTTCTGAATCATTTCTTTTCAAAAGTTGGAAGCCATTATGCTAGTACTTTATTTTCTCTCCCCATATAATAAAAGGATGTACTATTGTCATAGTAAAGCTTTATTATTTTAAGCTGTCACTATAAATAAGGCCATGCACACAGTGCAGATATGCCAATAATTTCAGATTTTGCAGAATAATTAGAAATTTTGCTGAAGATTCTATATTATCAATTATATTAAATAAATTCCTGAAAATGTAAGTTTGATGGAATAAAATTTTCAACTGAGTTTTCTCTATGTTGCTGGAAAAGTACTTGAGCATCACTATGAGAGCTTGTCGAGATAGAATATGGTTTCTCAGTGTAAAAGACAGAATTTACAAAAAAAGAAACCAATCTGTCAGACTGTAAACAGGTGCAAGTATAATTACAGGGATGAAGAGAAAAAAGGTGCAGATAATTTGTGAGGACAACTGATGTTTATGGTTATTGTTTGTGCCAGATATGTTATAGGTTCATAGGTAGATGCAATAATATTGGGATGGAAGTTTGTTACTGTTAATGAATGTTGCTGTTAAGTAATGCATAATCACATGTGGATCATATCCCCTAGATTACAGTACCAGTAGTTCCTGATAAGCATGCTACAGGTATGGCATCACTGATCACATCAGGCTTTTCTGTCCATTAGATACAAAATAATACATATTTTGCTGACATGGCTGAAGGTGTGCTTTTGAGGTTATGCTTGAATGATTTTTTTTAGAGTTATGCCTACTTGTAATTGAATATTCTATCCAACTGTTTTCACTTTTAAAGTAAGAAGTCATCAGATTAGGAAAGCACAGAACTTTGGTCATAATGAAGCGTCACCTTTTCTTCATGGCAAGGGCATATGCTTTAGGTTTTCTTTTTCTGTCCTGTATAAAAGCAAGTGCAGTGTTCATAACATTGTTCTCTTGTATGAAATGAATTCCAGGCCCTTTGAAGAATTTTCCTGAAACTTGGCAAATGTTTATTAACAAGAGAAATGAGTATTGATGTGGACAGGAGGGAATGATAAATTTCTGAATTTTTTTGTTGTTTCTTTTTTCTCCAAAATCTGGTAAAACTTACTACACTGTACTACAGTAATGGATAGCCTTACAAAGGATAATCATTATTGCCCTGCCTTTTTTTACATACTGTTTAATATGTTCTAGTATTGAGTTTAAATGACATACACCAGAATATTAATAAAACGGGTCAGAATGTTTTTAAAATACTCCAGTAGTTATCATTTGTTGTATGCTAATGGCTCGGAAGACAGTTGGAATGAATTCAGGTTAATAATTAGTATCCATGGCAAAGCTTTCCACCTAGTCAAAGAAACCCGTACATCATGCAGTGGCATGTGGTATTAGCTCAGTAAACGAAAAAGTGGATTTCCTGCTTCAGTTTACATAAACACTGTAATTTTTCCTATTTAATTAAGCAGCTGGCTCCTAGTGTATCTTCCATAGCATCATTAAAGGTTTCTTTTGTTTTTACTTATACCGGGCTGTAGACATCCACTTGCTGGACCATATAAAGAGTCTAAAATTGGGATCATTTCATAACAGAGATATTTCATTCTGGGATGTTTTGCCCCGGATGTTTCCTTCAGGTTTTGGTATTATGCCATCCCTGAGGTCTTATTTTAAAATGGATCCAGTTAAGTTATTACTTACCAAAAGAGGCTACCACAGGTTGGTTTTAAGATGGCCCTCAGCTCAGTTATTAGTTGCAAATGAGGCCATCCCAGGTTTGGTATTAAAATGTTCCTCAGCAGAGTTTTTGCTTACCAAAATTTATTGTAGTCATTATAGGCTATTAAGCAAATTTAGAGTATTATTTAAAAGAAAATGTGTTGGCTGCAAAATACTAGAAAAAGACAGCCATGCACAAATAAAATTATCTTTTGCAGCCGACACATTTTCTTTTAAATAATTCTCTAAATTTGCTTAATAGCCTATATTGACTGCTATAACAATGAAATATCCAGGATATAATTTGCGCTTGCATAAATTTACTTTAAATAACAGGTGTCATTATGGCTCATCGATTTCTAGGTCAATAAAAATATTTTCCAGTATCAGCAACAAGCTGAAATAAACTAGATAAAACATAATAAATTTAAAGGTTTAATTCCTCTAGAAACATCCATGTAAAGTTTTGAAAAGATAACCATTTTTCTGTTTTATTTGTTTTTCTTGTCTATGCTTTGTATTTGCTTTGAAAAAGACTCATTTTAAAAGAGCCAAGTGTGCTCAGGCTAGTTAGATACTAGTTTTGCACTGTTCGTTGTCAGCTTATTGCATATATATATATATATATATATATATATATATATATATATATATATATATATATATATATTCAGTAATATTTTCTCACTTATTGTGAGAAACAAGTATTCTTCACTGAGATTCAGGTTTTTGTAGATAAGCACATCAATAAGAAGACCCTTTGATTTACTGCATTAAGGAAAAGAATGTGTTAGTCGTATATTAATTGCAGTCTTTTTCAGCAAATTCCAATGTTCCCACATGTTAGCCCATATTCAGTGGAATGAAGGATTTCCATGCCATTTATGCAGTCTGCTCAGATGTTCAGTCTATGCAGATTTGTTGTAGGTTTTTCTGTTGTGTTTTTGTTTTTCCCTTTTAGTAAATATTTTACAAAGAAATGTAATAGACTGAAAGTTTTCAGTAAAACTGCCTTTTGACATTCAGTCTGTTCATTGATATTTATTATGTAATCTGCACATTATGACTGAACTTAAGGTGGCCCTTTGAAATTGTATGGTTGTTTCTTGACATCTGAATATGTTAGAGGGATGATAAAATCTTTGTGAAATGAAGTATGGATAAAGAGATCAATACTGTAGGCTTTTGCATCTAAGTATATAATGAACAAAATTATCTTCTCTGCTAGAAATGTTAAACAGTTTGACAAGCATACTTTTTATTACCTGTTTGAATTATAGATCCTATTAGTGAATAGTAATTTCTTTTGACTTATAATGATGCTAAAACAGTCACAAATCAAGCTTTGGTGGGCAATCTGACCCAATGATCCTTTACACATCAATCAAATCCTGCTGGATTCTTGAAGATCATGAGTCCTTGCATTGAATACAAATACTCATTTCAGGTGTACGTGTCAGTAATTTCTTTTGCTTAAAAAATGCATTCAGTTTGCACCACAGCTATTATAGTTGAAGTCACATTGTATTATTTGATTCTAATAGAAAGGTCCTGAGAGATGACTAGATTTTTTATAGGCATATTAAAAGCTGACTGAATGATTGTTAAGATAGTTATCAATAGAGAAAAGAAAAAAAGAAAACATAAAAAATAGCTTTATACTTATAGAATGACATTTTGTGGAGAATATCTGAAATCTATCTAATCAGAGAAAGTGTACATTTGATGAAAGTAACAACAAAATTTTAAACATTATAAAGAATGGAAAATCAAGTTAAATAACTCTGGAATCAACTAAAACTACAAATGCTTGCAAATTATTTCTTTTCTTTTCTTTAAAAGAAAAATCAATGCTTGACTCAGGGAAGTAAGAGAAAAGAATATTAATAAATGAAAAATGTGCCCAATCTTTTGGTAAATTTGCATGCACAGTGATGTTTTCTGACACATGGTATACCTGGTGTGTGTGTGTGTGTGTGTGTGTGTGTATATATATATATATATATATATATATATATATATATATATATATATATATATATATTTCTTCAAATTAATCTGATGGCATATTGAATGTTTTCATTAAAATAAGGCATATTTATTTGTTACTGATGTATTTGACTGAATGCAGAGTAATGGTAGGTTAAAATCAGTTTTAAAAAAATGTAATGCAATGTTGGGAACAAATTCATATGGGCACCCTTATCTACAAAGTGACATTTGGACTTTTAATGTAGCTTTAACAATTTTTCAGTCATATTTTATAAGTCTTTGGTATGACTCATCTGAGGTTCGAAACATTGCAACCTCCAATATCCGACATGGATGCTCAACCACTTAGGCCACTGGAGAGGTCCAAGACAAAACTAGCTTGCTTGATTCAATGCAATGATACCTAAAAAGGAGACCTTTGACCTGCACATCACATTTGTCTGTTGGTAGTAAATCCAGGAATGAAAATTTGTGATATAGAAATTAAAGAAAAATACCCAAATTAATGTACAACAATGCAAGGATACGCTCTGGTATTTAATGTCCTGTTATTGTTAAAGGAAACATGGAGCCTGTATAATTAGTAGAACCACATTTATTAGAAATTTTTTCTACATTCACTATGCACAAGTTTTTAAATTTGCTAATTTATAATGGGATTTTTATAATGGACATACATGTACCTTACACAGTGGCTAGTTACATCCGCATACTGTCAGACCTTCTTAACTATTAGGCTACCTCTAGTAAGAAAGCACCAATATTAAAATGTAGCATCCTTACTCCATTCATTTACTCCATTCATTTTTATGGAAATGGACATTTTCTGTGTTCATTTTTATTCATTGGCTTTAGTTTCTAATTGATGATTGATCAAAGATAACTTTTAAAAAAATTTGTTATTATGTAGATAAACCTTTTTTCATCACAGAAGACAAATATATATAGGTTGTTAACAAAGATTCATTATATAGTTTGATTTACTGTATATGCCTAATTATTAGCCAAACCCAACTGCAGATGCAGAGACCCACATCTGTCATTGCTTAATGCAGTGGCAGATCGGGATCACTGCAGTTTGTTAGGAATAATCAATAGAACAAACACACAACACAGACCCTGATTTTCTGGTGCATTATGCAACAGCAACATATGTTCCGTGTTCTTTGCAGTTGGACTCAATATTACAACATGTATATTCTTTAAAGCTGAGATGCATAATAGGTACAGCATATCTTTCATTCATTAAGTTTCCTGAATGCCATACTTTATATATAAAAAAAATTTGGAAATGATTTCAAAACTAATTGAGACGATGCATGATGTGCCATACTTAACTTTCTCACATTCTTGCTATGCCTGCTTTCTTGTTTTGAATCTGTGAGGTTAACATACAGAAAAGAGGCTAATGGGTGAATCAGTGCCAAACTTTGGACTTGCATTATGAAAGAAATAATGAAAGAAAACCAAAAGAACACGTAGCTTGTGGGTGTACATAGTTACTTGTGCCAGCACTTGTTCTAGACTGAGGTTTGTACAACTCTCAGTCTTGATGGATAACAGACATTTAATCTCTGTTTAATGGCTCACTACACACTCTCTGTGAGACTTTTATGATCAGAATATATTTTTGTATGAAAATTTTATGACAACATTTAAGTTTATAGAAGAATTAACAACTCTTTAAAGTGAAACCAAACTTCCCAACAATGCTCAAGATTTTGCTGAAAAAATTTGTTATTCCTTCTTAAAAATAGGTAATAAAGAGGAACAACAACTATATCTTAAGAAAAAGAGACATTTTTATCAGGAAAGTTGTTACTGCCTGTCTTAAATTGAAATTAGCTTGTGCAGAAAACTCCACAGACCCATCCGTTTCAGGAGTTAAAAGAAAAGTAAGATTGTCAATGTACAGTTATCATGTTGTAAAATCTGAAAATGTATACTTTCAAACCTTTGCTCTTTTGATGAAGATAAAGAAACAATTACAGCTACAGTTATCATTATCAAAACAGTCCTGTTTCATGACTTGTAACAATTTGCTTATTTGATAAGTCGTATGAAATACATTTTCATTGAAGGCTACTAATGCCTGTCATGTTATTGATGGCTCCCTATTTCAGATTTTAAATACAAGTGATTTTGTTGTTGTTGTTGTAGGGTTTAGTGCCATTTTTCAGCACAAAATTTAGCAATGTTTTGTAAAGACATTTTAGCATAATGATTGTCTCTTCAAAGGATCATCATAAGTGAAGTACTGAGCTGTATGATGTGTGTTTACTTTTAGAATAAATCCTGCCTTAAATGATTCTATATTATCCACTTAGATTGGACCTGCATTAATATTTAGAAAAGATAAATTTTAAAAGTCTTTAAAGCTGTATGTAATCATTGATGTCCATTTTTATGTGTGATTGTGAAAATGCATCTAATATGCATTAATTATAATAATGTGTTTTTCAAACACATTTTTCCAAAAGCAGAAAAATGGTTGTGCATGTATATGCACATGAAGTACATATACATGTAGTCTCAAGTAGCAGGAAATAATTGTTGATGTCTTTATTCTTCACAATGATAATAAACTCATAAATTGAAATTTAAATTCTCAATATGTAGAATGAAAATAAAACAATAGCATTGTTATCATAATTTTCTAGCATTTTCCCTTTTAAATATATTTTTAAAATGTAGTGCAAAAAAATTGTATGAAAAGATAATTCATCATTTTTATACACTGTACAACCATCATATTTATATTTTTGAAAAATGACCACTCTAATGGCCTAAGTGGTTAGAATGTCCACCCTAGATGCAGAAGGTCATGGGTTTGAATCCCGGCTAAGTCATACCAAAGACTTTTAAAAATGGTACTGGCAGCTGCCTTGCTTGGCACTCAGCATTAACACATTAACCCCTGGAGCTTTTTGTCATTTTTGCCTAAAAATTGAGTAGGAAACACATTTTTGTATGGAGACCACTCTTTATCCCAAATGCCCATCTTATCCTACTTTTTGCAAAGGCTCATCTGTCTGTTTGCAGTTCATACCGGTTTGCCTTAGATCTGAGACCAAAAAGTCTAAAATCCAGACACAAAATCAGATTCCGACCACGGGCAAATTTTGGGTAAAAAAAAGTCGGGTCCAAAAAATGAGGTTTTTCTATCTGTATTTTGTAGTGCAACTAGATATTCCAGATTATTTGGTATCATTGTAGAGTTACATCTGTCTACCTTTCTATAATACCACCCACTTTAGTGTATCATGCATGACCATGACGCTTCAGAGCTCGGCAGTAGGCTACTACCTCTTGCCCCGTAAAGTCGTCGCTAGGGGTTAATGTGTTAACAAGAATTTTTTATTTTTTTTTACAAATCGTCAGGGAATTGCTAAATTTGTAATTTATGTGCAGTGTTGATGTACAAGTGGTTAAATATGCAAGGAATATTAAAATTTTGTGATGTCATAAAAATGGACTGTTTACGTTAACCCCTGGAGCTTTTTGTCATTTTTGCCTAAAAATCAAGTAGGAAACACATTTTGAAAGCTATTTCTAAATAGACTCAAAAACAGCAGATCCCCGGTCATCTTTCAATAACATACTGCCTAATGGTGTTAGAAATATCGATTTTTGTTGGCTATTTGACTCGCGCATGAGCAGAAGGGTAAAAGTTGGACTTCTTATTGGTTTTTTTTGTGGTTTTTTTTGCTAAATGGAGCCATTATTTTTGTATGGAGACCACTCTTTATTCCAAATGCCCATCTTATCCTACTTTTTGGAAAGGCTCATCTGTCTGTTTGCAGTTCATACCGGTTTGCCTTAGATCTGAGACCAAAAAGTCTAAAATCCAGACACAAAATCAGATTACGACCACAGGCAAATTTTGGGTAAAAAAATGTCGGGTCCAAAAAATGAGGTTTTTCTATATGTATTTTGAAGTACAACTAGATATTCCAGATGATTTGGTATCATTGTAGAGCTACATCTGTCTACCTGTCTATAATACAACCCACTTTAGTGTATCGTGCATGACCATGATGCTGCAGAGCTCGGCAGTAGGCTACTACCTCCTGCCCCGTAAAGTCGTCACACCAGGTTAATGTGTTAAGAGGTTAGTATTAGGATTGGTCGACCTGGTGTCAGGATAATCTGACCAGGTGGGACATCATGCTACATGTCTGTGGCATGATGCCCCAGTTCTTGACGTTACTATAAACTGCCATTGTAGCGATATGACTGGAAAATTGTTAAAGCTGTGTTAGAAATCCATATCACAACAGACATTTAGAAAAGGTTCTCAGTTGTTTGGTTTAAAGGATCAGTTCTGCTAGGATGTTGTCCACTCCTGCTGACTTCCTTTTTTTCAGCGATCTCACTGCAACTTCTACTTGTTCACGTAGGTTAGGTTGGTTGTAATTATTTGCTGGAGGGACGTTCGGTTCCATCTGGGTCTATTGTGGCTCAGTGGTTGTAAAGTTCTGTGCAGTACTCTGTCCATTTTTCCAGAATATCTTTTTCTTCTGTGAGGCAGTTTACAGCTGTTACCTGTAAGGAGATAACCCACCATTGTTTTGTGCTTCTTAGGTCTTGGACCAGTTGGTATGCTTTCATGATGTTGTTCCTTTTCAAGTTTCCCTCAGTGTCTTTGGACTGTTCTTCTCTCCAGTTCTCTTTTTCTTTTTTCATGCTTTTCTTGACTTCCCGGTTGACTGCCTTGTACTGCTCTGCCCCTTCTGTATCATTCTTTTTCTTCTTCAGTTCCCTCCTCTTGTCACACATGTTCAGGACCTCAGCTGTGACCCAGGGCTTCTTGACTGGGTGATGTCTACCAAGGATCTTGCTGGCTGTTTTTTTTTCATTGCTGTATTGAAAGTGGTGATCAATGTGTCCATGTCGGTATTGTCAGCATTGATGATGGTGAGCAGTGCAAATTTCCCACCAATCGTTGCTCGGAAGGCTTTTGCTACTTCGGGATCCTTCCATTTCTTGAGATCAAATTTTATTCTTGTGTGGCTCTCTGACCTTCTTTAGATGTAGCCTGAAGGTCATCATCACCAGATCATGGTCTACCTTCCTGTGCAAGTCTTGATAACTTGTCCATTGCTCAAGCTGGGTTAGAAGCAATGATTAGCACCCTCACAAACGTCTGCAAAAAGATCTGGCAAACAGGAGTATGGCCATTGCTGTGGACCCAATCACTGATCATCACCCTCCCCAAGAAAGGCAACTTGTAACAGTGTCCAAACCACAGTACAGTCAGTCATATAAGCCATCCAAACAAAGTCATGTTAAGGATTCTGCTGAACAGACTAAAGCCACAGGCTGAAAAGATCATTGCTGAGGAGCAGGCAGGGTTCAGAGCAGGGCGCAACACAGTAGAGCAGATCTTCTGCCTCAGGATATTGTGTGAGAAGTACCTCCAACAGCAGCAAGATCTGTACCACATCTTTGTAGATTTCAAGAAAGCATTTGACAGGGTAGGATTTGCAGCCTTGTGGGTGACTATGAGACTGTACAACATCAATGCCAACCTCATCACAGTAACAGCACCTCTATGATAAGGCCACCAGTGCACTATGCTTCAATGACAGCATAGGGGACTGGTTCAGAATGACAGTGGGAGTCAGACAAAGCTGTCTGCTCTCTCCCACACTATTCGTCATGTTTCTGGAGAGAATCATGGCAGACACGCTTGAAGGGATGGTCAGCATCAGAGGCAGAACAATCACCAACTTACGTTTTGCTGACAACGTTGATGGACTTGCAGCAAATGAGCAAGAATCAGCTAGCTTAGTAGAGAGCCTTGGCAAAACCTCTGCAGCCTAGAGCATGGAAATCAGTGCAGAGAAGACCAAAAGGATGACCAACAACACCAAGGGCATCAGCACTATTGTCAGGGTCCAAGGTACGAAGCTAGAAACAGTCCTCAGCTTCAGATATTTGGGGGCAACTGTAACAGATGAAGGATCAAAGCCTGAAGTACTATCCAGGATTGCACAGACAACAGCAGTGCTGACAAAACTAAAGCCCATCTGGAACTACAAGAATGTTACACTCAGTTCAAAGGTCAGACTGATGTACTCACTGGTGATCTCCATATTTCTCTATGTCTGCGAATCATGGACCATAACAGCTGACTTAGAGAAAAGGATACAGGTCACAGAGATGAGATGTTTTTGAAAGATCCTCGGCATCACATGTCACCATGTCACCAATGAAGAAATATGGTAAAGGATAAGACAAGTCATTGGGCCTCGTGATCAGACCTCCTGATCACAGTGAAAAAATGTAAACTGCAGTAGCATGGGCATGTCTCATGATCATCAGGACATACCAAGACAATCCTGCAAGGCACTGTACAAGGAAGAAGAAAGAGAGGCAAACAAAGAAACAGGTCACAGGGAAGATAACATTCGAGAGTGGACAGGCTTGACATTGAGCGACTCACTGAGAAAGATGGAAAGTCGAGAGGAATGGAGGAAGCTGGTTGTTTGGTCTTGTGCAGTGCCCCAATGGTCTACCAGACTATGGGACTGATGATGATGTTGGTTTGAAGGGATTTCAGTCCCTCCATGCTTATGGCTTAGTGTCCATTCTCATTTACCAGATTTAGATTTTATTACTTTTAATATTTACAAACTTGATGGCCTTACTAAAATATCCAGTGGCCTTTCAGGTCAATTTGTGTGTGTATCAATGGAGGCAACTCCAGTTTAGGTACACCACTAAGTCTGATAGTAATCTCCTAGATATTGTTCCACAGATGGTAGTACTTCAAACAAAAGTAACAAAGAAACAAAAGCAAAGTGATTATAAAGGGAATTACCAAAATAGTAAATAATAATCACACAGATAATGTTCCAGATATTAAGGTAAATTCTCTTGTGACCTAAACAAATTTAGAAATCCCAGTAAAATATCTTTTAATAAAGAAAGTGTAATGGGATGAACAACAACATCAAGAACAACAACAGTAAGAGGAAGAAAGACTATTTTATGAGGGTGACAATTAGAACAAATTTAATCTCCCTTGTGGCCCTCAATTTTCTACATATGTACAAGCAAATATATAAATACAGCTGGGAAACAAAAGTCATACAAAAGAGGTCTAATGAACTGGTGGTGTACACAAGAGCGACTAGGTATGGATTCAACACATAGAGCATTGTGTAAATAATCATGCATGATTGAAAACTTTTTTACATACACACACATACACACACATGTGAACACCTGAAAACATTTTATATAATATATATGCAAATATTCAACAATATACATGATTTAAAAAAAACTCTCACACACTCACACATGCAGATGTAAACACCCAGAAACATTTTATATAATATATATGCAAATAAACAACAAAGTTGGCCATAACTGGTTATGTTATTTATCTGGATTGCATCCATTTCAAACATTGTGATGAAGGAAGGCATTGATGATGATTCATTAACATCTTTAGGTTGACATTTCCAAATAATTGGACCCAAGAAAGCCAAACTATATTTATACAAATCCTTTTGGGGCTTAGGAAGGAGAAATATATTAGATGACATACAGTGCAGCATCAATAGACTGGAACTATTAATATTATTTTTCCTTTTACAGTACATATCATTTAGTTTGGAATAGAACCATGTCACCAAACTAACACAAACAGTCACATAAATAGCCTGAACTAATGAGACCAGATTGACTGAACTTCAAGGTCTGCTGTTTTCACTTACTGCAGAAACATGTTTTATTCAAATGCAAGAATGCAGTGAGTCTTACCGATATAAATGATGTTGACTAAGTAAATAAAATAAATGGAATTCAGGTACCTATGTAAATAAAACAACAAACTATTGGGAATTTGTCTGACAGCCCAACCACTTGGCGCCTTTAAATAAAACAATGTGCAGGTCAGTGGAATGAGTGGCATTGTCCAAGAGAGACACATGAAGCTTAAAAACATAGAGATCTTTGAAAATTAATTATATTAAACCAGTGTATGTCACCTGGTTGAAATTTACTTACAAATTTTAAAAGCAAGTCCTAGAAGCCTTACACTACTTTGAAACAAGAGGCTCAAGCGTGTCCATCAAGTCAGTTTGGCCAAGTCTGTCTATCAAATCAGTTTGGGCCAAGTCTATCAGGTCAAGTCAGTTTGGTCAAGAAACTTGTACTAGTTTGATGCCCACTGACATGTAAAGATTTTATTCTAGTTTCAGTATAAATGGCATCCATATTGGATAAGTCTAAAAAATCAATAATACTTTAATACTTATTTTCAATTTTTTTCTTTTTTTCTTTAGACCGTCTAAGTAGTTCTTTACTACTCAGATCATTAAAATTTGTTTATTGCTTACATAATTTTTTGTTTTGAATACTTCACATTTTTAAACAGTATTTAAATTGTGTACAACATGCTTATAATTTATAAATCTTCTGGTATGATAGGCCTCAAAGCCCATTGTCCATTGTCTGCCCATTATCCATCCATTAGCTCAAATTTGTTATACCTGCTCTTCCTAAACTACATGCGGAATCACTTAAAAATTTTGCACACATTTATCCCAAGGTCTGTTTGGTCCTAAGTGATCAAACATTTAATTTGATGGTTGGTCTGGGATCTTGTTTCCAGCCAACAGATGCATGCACCTTGAAAGAATATTCCTAATCTGCTCTGTAGATTTAAAAAAAATAATATCCATTGCTTTAATCAATTGGCAAAATTAAATTATCTTGAGGTACAAGAAGAACACAGTTCTGGTTGAAAAGAAAAATTCCAGGCCCGCCCATGCCTGCAGAAGTTAAATTGCCAGTCCCTAAAAGTAAGTGCTGCTGCCAGAAATCCAGCTACAATTATTGTTACTTCTGAATGGGTGGTCAAATTGACACGAGATTTTCACTAAAGAGACTTCATATCATGTCTAGTCAGTCCTAAATAAAATTAATGCTGATCTGACATCCATTATGGCCACTACATCTAGCCTTATTGAAAATTGTTTACTGCTATTTCTCCAAAAGGATGGACATACTAACATGGGATTTTCAACAAATCAAGATTTCTGATGGCTATCTGAATCTGATCCTAAATGAAAATTGTGCTGCCCTGACAACCAATATGGCACTATGGCAATCTTGAAATGCCCTGACAACCAATATGGCACTATGGCAATCTTGAAATGCCCTGACAGCCAATATGGCACTATGGCAATCTTGAAATCCCCTGACAACCAATATGGCACTTTGGCAATCTTAAAATGCCCTGACAACCAATATGGCACTTAGATGGCAGTCTTGAAATGCCCTGACAGCCAATATGGCACTATGGTAACCTTGAAATGCCCTGACAGCCAATATGACACTATGGCAATCTTGAAATGCCCTGACAACCAATATGGCACTATGGCAATCTTGAAATGCCCTGACAACCAATATGGCACTATAGCAATCTTGAAATGCCCTGACAGCCAATATGGCACTATGGCAATCTTAAAATGCACTGACAACCAATATGGCACTTAGATGGCAGTCTTGAAAATCTAGTTATTGCTGCTCTTCCAAAATAGAATTCATATCAACATGAGGCTATCAGATGAAGGCTTTTGTGTTGCACATTGAGCTAACCCATAGCCATTTGTGAAAATGGTACTTCTTGGACCTCCAATATGGCCACTATCGTGGCCAACTTTAAAATCTTGTCATGGCTACTCCTCCTGAGGAAATTGTCATATCGACATGTGACTTTGACTAAATGACAAAAATGTTTAACGAATTATGATTTATATTAGTTTCAAGGTGAATGGCCATGGCAGAGCATTTAGTCTTGTACTTGACAAGTATCTTGTTAACATGGTAACTCCGACATGTCAGAAACTGTTTCTGTTACCAGATTTGGTATGAAGAAGTTTCTCATTATTATCAGAGATGTTATCAATATTCAGAAACTAATATAACCAAAAAGCACGTACTAGGTTAATTACTCAGATAGTTGTACATGTAATTAAATTTTCTCATTTCTATTTTATGTTTGATTAAATTTAAGCTTTTTTAAAATTTACTACTTGCCAAACTGTGATAAATTAAGTTGTTCAAGTCGATAGTATTCAGGAATTTTCAAGTCGTCTCACACCTGTTGTAGTGAGGTTTCTTTGTTGGGAGATTGGGTTATGATATGAACATGTTATGTGTCACTAAAATGTTCAAATTCATAAAGATTTGATTTCATCAGTCTTTATAATGTTTTTGATTTGAACACCAGACCTTCCATTAACAGCACCCTGAAAACATGTTCCTTTAACTCAGCATTTGGATTAGAAGAAGAAATAAACACATCACCACACCCTAAATTGAACTAAGCGTTAAAATCCTTTGCTTTCATTTTATTTGTTTGCTTTGTTATCACACCCTTATAAGATATTGAATATAGTTTCAGTAGGCACTTATATTTATGTAGATCAATAAATTATCAATAAATTCCCTCATTATCAAAGCTCAAGGGCAGACTCGTTATACAGACCAGGGCACAGTCGTGGGATCAGTTTGTTTTAGCATTAAAATTGGTAAAGGGCAAATGTTTCGCACAGACTTTCTAGCTTATAATGGCTGTGATATTGACAATGGAAGGACTAATAATAAGTGTTCCATGGACTGGGTGTACAACATGAATTAATACAGTGATGCATCAACACCTGAATATAGATTGCAAAAACATGAACAGAAACTCTAATTTTGGAATGACGTCTTACCAGTTTAATATTTTATACATTAATGATTGGTCTCTGTGGCCTATAATTGTATCATATTGTCGGTTTTCAAGGTATAATGCATCTGGCATGTGTTCTTTTTCATTGCCTACATCATCCAGTAAGTGTCCAGCATTCATTATAAGCCCTACTTTAAATATTTTTGCATTGATTGGGAGGGACATAACACAGGAACTACCAGTGAATGAGTCATCATGTGCATTGGGCAGTCATCTAAGTGATTGCCTTATTATGATCTGGACACCTGACCCCAATATAGCATAATGGGCAAAATTGAATATAAAAAGAAAACACATCGAGAAACATTAAGAGGATAATACTCTGCAGTTTAAAATGGCCAAGGAATGCAAAGACACAAATTCTAAATTTGTAAAACTGTGTGGTTTCAAAATGAATATAACAGACGTATTCAGAAGTAAGAATTCACACACAAGCTAATGTACAAGCAAATGGAGTTACAGACTCAAAGTATGATTGCCAATATTTACATTACATTTCATTCATTACTGAGGCCAAATGGGATGGGGAAATTGCACCAACACCAGCAAAATAAGTTATGTTATTCTAGTGAGGGAGATACAGTGGTGGCACAATGGTTTACATTCCAGACCTATGACTGAAATGGAGCACTCTGGTTCAAATCCTACCTTTGGATCATCCTGGGTCATATACCATGTGTGCCCTTGGGCAAGGTACATTACTCCAGTTGCCTAAATAGCTAAATAACCTAGTTCTGTTGCTGTATCATAAAGTACCGAAACAAACTATACTATAGTGCAGCGGTATGTAATGGATAACTCGTATGGTGGATGATAAAGCTTAATCCTTATGTAACATCAAAAATCTTTCTACAGATATAAAACAGAAAATATAATCCTTAGTGATGTAACATCAAGGCTCCTTTACTGATGTAACATCAAGGCTCCTTACTGATGTAATACAAAAAGACTAATACTTCTTGATGTAATATCAAGGCTCCTTTACTGATGTAACATCAAGGCTACTTTTACTAATGTAACATTAAGGCTCCTTTCCGATGTAACATAAATTCTAATACTTACTGATGAAACAGCAAGGCTTCTTAGTTATGTAACATAGAAAACCTAATCCTTACTGATGTTAAATTTACCTATCATTATTACACTTTCTGGTGGGATTTTCTTCAAGTGATTAGCTTTCCCCTATGCAGTCCAATTGTGTATGCTCTCTGTTTTGTTCACATGTGCACCCTGCATGTCTAGTTAGAGCAAATGATTAATTAGAACTAGGAGGGGGTTACTTGGCTGCACAGAAATTGGTGATGTCTGGATTAAAAGTGGTTCCTAATGGGTTTTTGGGACCATAAATTTATCACAGATCAACATGTTTTTGTGTACAACTCTTGTATTTGAGTTCAAGGTTTCATGTTACACACTTGTATTGTTAGAGGCAAATAGTTTCCACAAATATTTTGTCATGACACAGTTTGTTTATCAGCAGTACTGGTATGTTGCCATGGTAATGCCAAAAGATACAAATATGTAGATTATTTTCTATTGTGGAACAAAATTTGTGTATAAATTTGAAGGTTTTTTTTTCCAGCCTAAAGGGAATAAATTATTTTTCATAGCTCAATAAAATGGGTTTTCCCACACCCATATCATGATATAAAATTTGTAAGCAATTCTTCTATACAGAATCATGCATAATATGTATTGATATATTAAGTTTGAAATTTTACAGTTCAGAGTCTCACCCAGCCGTAGTTCCATTACAAACTTAAAATCTTGCTTCTACAATGTTAAAGAAAAAGATGTAAAAGATAATAAGAGAAATAAAATGCTTGTAATGTGATATGAGGAATATTGACAAAGACAAAAACACCTGACGTCATCAGAGTTGCTCCCATTCATATTGAAGCTCGTGTTTCTCAAATTTTCTCTGGAGGAAAATAAACTGAAATAGATCCATGTAACAATGATTGCTTATTAATAAACATTATTAAGCCAATTTATTATAGCTAGATGAATTATTCAATATGACACAATTATTAGCTTTAGAGACCATATTTCTTAATAGATTTTGATCAGACTCAGACTGCTTGCCGATCTCGGATACATTGAGTTATGAGTGCCAGCCATGCATATTAAAGAGGTGATCTTGCATCTGATTGATCGGACATTTGACCACTGTTACAGCAGCTATTTCTCAAAACATATTCTGATCCAATTTGGCATGTAATCTTGAAACATCAAGCTCACATGATGAGTTGAATTCTGAGCAACATTGCATATTAATGAGGTGATATTGCATCTGATTGGCTGACCTTGCTACCACTTCAGTGGCCAAATTTGTGATCAGATTTTGATAAGTACACAAGCATATATCATCAGAATCTCAGATGAGTTAGATCATTGTTTATAGAACTTGTTGAATATCTTGAGATTAAATTCTAGTATTTTCACATTTTACCGTGCATACAACTACTTGTCATTTCCTTTTTAAATTAGAGGAAAAAAGGGAACTAACCTCTAATACAGCTTATTCAGAATCTTAGCTTTGAGGGGTATACAGAGTTCTTCTCCTTGTAGAAAAAAATAAAACATGAAGAATATAGTTTCAAAATATATTAAGATGCCTACATTTCAATAGAACAAGTCTTAGAAAATATCCATGGTTTATTATTTAAGCTGAAAATGGGTATAAATCTAGAATATGTAAGATAACAAGTAGCACACTAAGGTGACAATTATCCTACTAGTAAAATTTGCTAAGAACAGGCCTCATCAACCATGTTTTTTTCAGTACATTATTAAAGTAAGACAAATTAGTCACCTTGAGAATATTTTTTGAAACATCTGAATTCTCTCAGTTTTGCTTTATATAGTTGTTGCTGTCATCATTACAAGGCAGGCACCTGAAGTAGAGTACCATTATTATAGTTGTCAAAATCATATCTATAATGCATTATAAAGGTTGTTCCATGAATGCTTTGCTATATTTTTTCAGTTACTGTTCTCCGTTGAATATGTAATAATGGTAGAAATCGTTTTGCTTATTCCTTTTAATTGCTCACTTTTATGAGGTATATGTAAGTTGTTGTGCTTCCCACAGTGTCGTCAATCCTTGTCCACACAGATAAAGGTATATGCATCTTTACACCCTCATTGAATATCAACAGTTGCTTCTGAGGTCCTAGGGAACAGTTTTGAGTGGGTTTCATATCACATACCACACAGGAAGGCATTAAGGGGCTAAATTTTGTACAAAAGTATATATTTTGTTATTGCATTGAGCTCAGATGTTATGCACACTGGATAAATGCTGTTATACTTGGAATCATAAAACTTAGTAAGGAATGTATTTGTTGTTGTTGTTGTTGTGGGGTTTAATGCGATTTTTCAGCACACGATAGGCTATGTATGGCAGCCAGTATTAATGGTGGAGGAAAACCCTAGGAAGAACCACCGACCCATGAGAAGATACTGGCAAGCTTTCTCACATGCCCACATTGGCCAAATCCTAGACTCGAAACTACACAGACAGGTGAGATGGCAGTGATCCATAATGGAGAGCGGTTTAGACCACTCGGCCACTCGGGGCCCCCGGAATGTATTTATAAAGTACTGCAATCTTATGACAAATGTTTTCACTGAAACCTATTTCCGGCTTAACAAACTAATTACATTTTGTAGTTTGTTTATTTCTCAAGCTCAGTTCATGATAGAATCATCAAACTATATGATTGTATGTATCTTTATTAGTACAACCTTGCCACAAAAGAATATCACAGTGACCTATATTTTACATTTTTACTGGCTTATTTTAAAGTTGTGTTTAGTTCATGACAAAATAGGTTTTAGCATGTTGTAAATGAAGTCAGTGAGGATATGTCTCTTGATAAATACTGCACCCTGATCACATAAATAGGTCACTATGACCTGTATGTCATATTTCACTGACTAGGTTAAATAGTGTTTTGAGCTTTGTTTAAAGTTCAGTTTTTGCTGGAATCATCAAATAGAATGATTACATGCATCTTTATTAGTAGCATTATACCCTCACCACAGAAGAATTCTGGCATAACCTACATTTTACATTTTACTGAATTTGATTAACTCTTTGTGATAAGCTCATGACAATAGTTTTTAGCACCTTGCATATATACCATTATAACTAGAGTCATGACACTTAGTGTGGGAAGGCATCTTGAAGAGTAATATATACTCTCATCTCAAAATGAGGGCAGTGTGGCCTATAATTCAATCCTTACTGACTTTTGTGACCCACTTTTTGCATTTTTCTTGCTTATGTTAAGTGTGTGTGTTTTAGCTCAAAACCAAATACCCAGTAGGTTCTTCTGGCATCCATTATACAGTTATACTGATTTATGAAATTTGGCAAGGGAATATATCTGCATGAGTACTCAAATTATCACAGGAGTAGGTTACTGACACATTTAATACTTTACTGCCTTGGGTGCAGTCTCATGCACTGTTGATGCCATATCATCAAACTAGGTGATTGTATAAATCCCTGTTAGTACCACACCCTTGCAACTGAAGGTCATTGTGACCAACATTTAAGATTTTGCATTTAGCTCATGACTACATTGTTTTATCTACTTTATAATAATTTACAATAATTTACTTGGAACCATGACACATACCCTGGCACCTTCATATCAAAAGTAGATCACTGGCCCATATTTCACATTTCAGTTTGACATTTTTTGCTGTTATGGCTGTACTTCAACTATTTGATATTATACATATATCATAGTAATACATCCTTGCCAAAAAATGTCACTGTAACCTATATTTCATGATATTAGGTTAATTTGGTACATTTAGTTCATGACCACATGATGCATACTATGCTACCTAGAATCATCAAACTTAGTGAGTAGAGGCATCCTAATAAGTTTTATATCCTTTTTGCGAAAAGAAATATGCAACCTATATTTCGTTCTCAGTGACTTCATTCAAATGTCGTGTTCAGAGTTCATTTCTTGGGTTCTTTTTATCTTTAACTTGTTAATTGGATGCATCTCTTTAACTACAGTGCCCATAAAACCAAAGTAGGTCACTGTGACATTTATGCTTTACTAACAAGTATTTGTGTTTATGATCACATTAGTTCATCCATCTTAGACCTCTATAACCTAGACTACTCAGAAGGACCTTTGTGACTTTCAGTGCAGGGCTTTTATCAACCAGAGCCAGGTGATTTACCTGGCTACTTTTACTTTATGCTCAGACTGCTCCAGTGGCCTAGTGGTTAGAGCGTCTGCCTCAGATGCAGAAGGTTGTGGGTTCGATCCCCGACCGAGTCATTCCAAAGACTTACAAAAATCACACTAACAGCTGCCTTGCTTGGCGCTCAGCATTAAGAGGTTAGTGTTAGGACTGGTCGGCTTGGCGTCAGGATAATGTGACTGGGTGGGACATTGTGCCACATGTCTGCGTCAATATGATGCCCCAGTGCTAGACATCACTATAAACTACCACACTGCAGACATCGTAGTGATATGACTGAAAAATTGTTAAAGCTACGTTAAAAATCCAAATCACACACACACAGAGTTTATGCCCAGCTACTTAAAAAAAAAAAACATAACCCCATTGTGTGAAGTGCACAAAACCATGACCTACTTTGGCAAACTCATCCTCCAACTTGAAATGTAATGGATGGCTCCTCAGTAGTAGAAGAAACAAATAAGTTGACTCAATGCTATAGGTTCCATATTTAATAACTATTCATTGTTTATTGTGATAATTGTTACTCATATCAGGTTAACTGTATTGTGGATGTGAATGAGTATTGGAATTTGGTGAGTGGACTGTATGCTTTCACTTGGGCCCTTGCCAGTTGTTAATCAAGGTAATTATTAAAGCATGAATGTAGGCTTTTACTCCCTGTCTTTAAAAGCCTGTAACTTCACTAGGATAAAACTGACTTTTACTGAGGAGGATAATGGCTTTCATCATTGGTCATTGCATCTTGTATTCTGGCCCTATGACTTCCAATGAGCATAGCAGAAACTATACAGTGTAATTAAATTTATCTGAGAAATGGGAACATTTTTAAATTAAAATAGTAATTTGTATTGATAATGCCAAAAAATGTGAAGAGGTGACATTTAACAAATATCAGAGAAGTTTTTCCTCATATGGATCAAAACTCAAGTGCAGAAAGCAATTATTTTCAGTCATAGACATTTCATACCACATTTTCAATGTTATCTGTGAGACATGTCTTAATGAGTTAACTATTATAACCAGCAACAATTTGTGAAATGGTCAGCAAGTTTTCTTGGTGCTGCAAATCTTGTGGCACATTGGTGGTCAAGAAAAGATAACTTATACCCATTTCAGTAGAATTTTCTTTGCTCAGTGTAGACCTTGTAGGATAGTATGACATCTTTAAACTGATTTTTCTTCCTACTAGACTGATGTGAGTTGATTCCCAGTTATATTCTAGTCTCACAAAGTATATGGCCGAAGTGGGACTTTGGGGCCTAGTTTGTGGTTTAGAAGTGGGATTTTGGGGCCTAGTTTGTGGTTTAGAAGTGGGATTTTGGAGCCTCACAGGTTTGTGGTTTAGAAATGGGATTTTGGGGCCTAGTTTGTGGTTTAGAAGTGGGATTTTGGAGCCTCACAGGTTTGTGGTTTAGAAGTGGGATTTTGGGGCATAGTTTGTGGTTTAGAAGTGGGACTTTGGGGCCTAGTTTGTGGTTTAGAAGTGGGATTTTGGGGCCTACTTTGTGGTTTAGAAGTGGGATTTTGGGGCCTAGTTTGTGGTTTAGAAGTGGGATTTTGGGGCCTCACAGGTTTGTGGTTTAGAAGTGGGATTTTGGGGCCTCACAGGTTTGTGGTTTAGAAGTGGGAGCCTAGTTTGTAGTGGTGTAGAAAATTAGATGATTATCTCTCTCAAGCATTACAATATCTTTATCATGATGGCTATTATGATATAAATTCTGGGACACTAACATTTCATATACAAAATAGAAATGCTCCAAGTTCTCCAGGTTGACCATAATGGTAGCAGATGCATGACTAGCAGAAAAATCTTTCAGCTTTATTAGTTTTAATTGATTAAACTCAAACCTGTCATAAGCAACCATTTCTAGGAAATGAGAAATAAATACTTTGCTGACAACAGTTTCTTAATTGTGTGACCTTAAAGCAGGTTTGAAATAAACCACATGCACTATGATTGTGATTTCCTAGTGTAAATGAGTTAACAGATTGCATTTAGGGCTAATAGAGAAAGATTAAATATAGACATTTTGCTGGCCAGTTGATGTATTTTCTTAATCTCTGAAGACAGCATTTTTACCACTCATGTGGCCTAGTGGTTAGAGCATTTGCCTCAGATGTGGGAGGTCATGGGTTCAATCCACGGCCGAGTCATACCAAAGACTTACAAAATGGTACTAACAGCTGCCTTGCTGGCCATTCAGCATTAAGAGGTTAGTGTTAGGACTGATTGGCCTGGTGTCAGGATACTGTGACTGTGGGGGACATCATGCTACATGTCTGTGGCATGATGCCCCAATGCTAGACATCATTGTAAACTGCCACATTGCAGACATCGTAGTGATATGACTGAAAAATTGTTAAAGCTACGTTAAAAATCCAAATCACAACACATCACATCACAATTTTTTAAAATTAAACTCAGGGCCCAATGACTCTGGCATTCAAAAGGTGTAATAAAGTCAATCATGCGTATCTGAAAAGTGCAGAACAGTTGGCCATGCTGGGATCTTTAAGTCTGCTAACAACAGAGATTCCAATATGCTGTTAACCAATTCTATCACTGGCTTAAAGTGTAAATCATTCATTGCGAGGTGATAAAAGAGAAACTTGCCTAACAGTAGATAGAAAGAATATATATGTCTAAATTCAGGTTTATTGTAAAAATCAATCTTTATACCTGTTTTCATTAAATTTACACTTTAAACTTTGTCGTCATGTCTCATCAGTGGGCATCAAATCAAATTCCTTTTTTTTTAAAGAATTGCAAAGGAGTAAAGAGCATTCTCCATTTACTGTGGTCAGTTGACCCTCTGGCTAATAGCACATCAACTGCCAATCAACTGGCATGTAATACAAATTGATGGCCTGTTGATGAATGTAATCACACTCATTTGCATGGTGGTTATCTAATATTACTTGGGTCAGTAAAACAGTAATGTCAGGAAACGAAGGGGTCATCTATAGAGGTTGAGCTATATAACATATATAGCAAGAATTCAAACACGTGACTGCCATGCCGTATCCTGTGGCCCACAAAATGATTGGTGTCACAAGGTGTCATGAGAGATAACAAAGGTAGTGCAGCCCTTGGGCCATCAAAAATGCCCTCATGTGGCCCTCAGGGTGATTTGAGATTGAGACCGCTGATATACAGTATAAAAGTTTTGCAACTTCATTTCTCTTCATATTTTAAAGTCATCTGTCAGTCACAATGAATTTTTAATAGGAAAAAAAAACATTTTTGAAAGAAACAACTATGCTAAATAATGGGTGAATGGTTCTCCTAGAATTCTAGAGGTCTTTCTCGGGACAAGAGCAATGAAGCTGAAACAAACAAAGCAGCTTCATTTATATGTAAATTCATTGATGATAATGGTGTCAATTACACTAGGCTTGGCAGGCAGGAGAAACAGATGCTGGATTAGGTCCACTAATTGTCTCTCCAGCAAACACAAAATATGAGAATTTTAATTCAGTTAAGCTAGTATTCCATTGCTTGATGTAGTCTTGATTTTTCATATCATATGGTTGACTAATAATAATAATAATAATAATAATAATAATATTATTATTATTATTATTATTATTATTATTATCTTTTTTTAATTTTTAATTTTTTTCTTCTTCATATAATTTGTTACTCTATCTCTCTCTGCCGTATGTAGTAGCCTATCAGGTGATTCCAGTATTGTATGATTTCAAGTTTATAATGAATAATAATGTCAGTGCACTACTGCATTAAATAAATGATGAATGAAATAAGTTTGTGGTAACATTTCTTGTTTATTTATAGAGACAAATCTGCGTTAATAGAAACAAAGCAACCCTCTTTGAAATGCCATACTTTTAAATATTAGGTTGTGTGTGTGTGTGTGTGTGTGTGTGTGTGTGTGTGTCAGTCACACCATGAACAATGTTCTGGCATGAAAATAAATTTTTACTTTTTAAAGAAATGTATTCATAACATTTAATGACTCATCAACACAGTGCTGGCTATATGATATTGATTACAAGGTAATTCTATAAAGGTAATGATGCAAATTGCAAAACAAAATATATGGAGGATAAACTCTTCCAAACATATGCAAACATTTAGTACAGCATTAGTTGCATTAAGGTGTCCAAACACTGGAAAAGGTAATTATTAGATACAAGATAAAGATAAAATGTGATGGAAAAGGTAAATATTATATACAAGGTAAAGATAAAATGTGGTGGTTGTAAATTTACACTGCTTTATGATGGTAAATAAAATTTTACAAACTGTACATTGTGTTTCGATTAACTCTGTGGATAAACTAAAAAGATGTCATTGGCATGAAATTGTATACTAGTTTTTTTAAATACTTTTTTAAAATATGTTGCAATAAACCTTTCTTTTCCTGGAAAAATATTAATTATTGATATTTTGGTTTGCTGCTTTTGTTAACTGAACAAAACCTTACAGATAAAATTGCAGTTGGTATAATAGCTGTTTTGTCTCATTGTCTGAAAATACAATGTGTGTGCAGATTTATTGTATAGGTGTGGGTGATACCTAATTGTGTCATTACGGCTATAAATAAAGCATAACAGATTTGTGTTGGATTGTTTCTTGTGACCAATCATGAGAGGATGAATCATTTAACTGATCCTTCATGTTCAAATGTTATTAATCTCTTTGTTATTATCAATGCCATTTTTTTCATTTAAGATAATACACTTACTTTTTTGTTATTTGAGGAATTTAAACCATTTCAAAGCATGTGACTGATAAGGTTGCATTTTAGATACATGTTTTATCAGCTGTGATACACAAGAATAAGTCATTACTAAAGCCTTTGTCATTTATTAAACTTCCTTGAAAAAGACTTTAATTGCACATTATAGTTGCCTTTGAAGTGTAGCACACGATGAATATTAATTTTAGTATACACCCAAATTAACGAGTCCTTTTCAGTCAGTGCATGATTAGTATGCAATGTATATGTTGAGAAGATCTATTTAGATACTAGAATAAATAATTAAGCTTAGTAATATTCAAAGACAAAATCAGACCTGATGATTCAACGATATTCTTAAAGATCGTGCTGACACATTATTTATTACATGTACCATATGTATCCAACTTAAAAATATTTCCTGACTTATTTAAGATTCAGAATAAAGGTAGAATTAAAGGAAAAAATTGTTTTCAGAGAATCATTTTATTTTATACAAGCCTGAGGTTTCTCCAGAAATGTTATCCTTCTATCAGACATTCTGTTTCATGTTATTGATACGTATTGAGATATATGAATACCATATCCATTATTGAAATTCATTTATGCAGCAGTAAGTTATGCTAGAAAAATGGTGATTTTCATTTTAGTGTCAAGCAATAATTCCTAGTGAATCATCTGTAGGAATCAACTAAATTTAATTCTTTATTTCTACAGAAAGAAATCTAGTTTTCCTTTATTTTCCTAAATCACCATTAAGAAACATGGTCAGTTGTCATAAAGTGCTATCAGTTCTTCTTAGCTTGTCTGGTCATGGGCCAGGAGAGCTTATGGGATTGCCTGTTTTCTGAGTCATCCATAATCTAATGTCCATCTGTCCATTAACACAAGTATTTGCTGCTACTCCTAATCTACTGCTGTGTTATCATGAAACTTCAAACAGTCATCTCAGGGTCTAGTTGGCACTACATTAAAATGGTGCTACTCTGACATCCATTATGGATGCTACAGCAACCATCCTGATTTTTTTATTATTGCCAAACCTACTTACTAAATGGTCATATCAGTATCAGTTTTCACCAAAAGACTTTTCATAGTGCATAGTTAATTCTAATGAAAATAGTACTTATCCAAAGTAAAGTATAGCCACTTTGGTGGACTCTTTAAAAAATTTTTGTCACTTCCCCGGAGGAACAGAAGTTATTCAACATGGGGTTTTCACCAGAAGACTTCTTAAGATGTGTTTTTGATCCTTTGGTTCTACTTTACAGTTGTTAAGTGCTTCTGAAAGAAGATGGACAGGTACAAGGTGAAGTTGTGTGCATTAGCAAAAAGAACATTGGAGAGAATATTGGTATACCTCTTTGTTACTTTCATGTGAAATTTCTTGATAAGTGGTAATGGGGAAATAATGAGCTACCTAAAATGGACAGCCAATGGCTGCTCCCATGTCCCCAATATCCCATGTCCCCAATATCCCATGTGCTTGATAAATGCACTTAGTCCAATTAAGTAAACTAATATTAGAAGATATTTAATAATGAAAATACATGTTGACTTCTGAAAAAGTAGACAATAAGTTTTAAAATATATTTTGAAGAAAATAAAAATTATTGGCTGTATTTTTCCCAATTTGACTATGAGGTAACTTAGGAAGTGAAAATTACCAAGCAGACCTTGTAGTCTCTTAAGAGATGCACATCTAAAGTAAGGCTAAACTGTATACTCTCTAACCCAAACTACACCATCAATCATACACCAAAAAGAGGGAATTAAAAGTTATTTTAACAAAACATAATATTTACCAGGTTATGTTAAATGTTAAATCACAAGAATAACCAGTGAGAAAACCTAGGAAATTCTTTTCCATAAAAATTGCACCATGTGTCAAGTTCAAACGTTTGAGCAGAACCTTAATGAAAATGGCATGTTCAGATATTTATTATGGCTGTCAAAGGGATATCTTGTAAATATTGGTATTGCTACTCCCCCTGAATGCATGGTTTGATAAACATATGGTTTTCATTAAAAGACCTTGTATGTGCCAGTCTGATATCCAGCATGATTGTTACAGCAGCCATCTTGAAACTCTTATTGTCACCTCTACTCCTGAACAGAAAGCCATATCACTGTGGGGTTTTGACCAGAAGTCTTAATAAGGTGTCTACGTTGGTCCTAAATGAAACTAGTTTTCACCTAGAAATCAATATCAGGCCACCATAGTGGATATCTTGATAAACTTGAAATTGGTGTTCTTGCTGAACAAAATGCTATATTAATATGCAGTTTTCAACGAAAGACTTTTTATAGTGTCTAGCTCAGGTACATGTGTTCCAAGGGTGGCATGCTAGACATTTTGGAAAGGCTTGCAGTATGAGTTTTAGTTTGTATTGTATTCATTGAAAATGATATTTAAATTAAAGGGACAAATATAACATGGCACACAGCTCTCTACCTGTATGGCAGTTCTAAAAGGCTGACATTGCTTGGTCACAGAAGGTATTAAATAAAAACTGTGCTAATCTGATCTCCTGTACAGTAAAATCATACAGCTACTTCTCCTAGATGGAAAGTCATATCAACAATGGGTTTTTGCGTACAGACTTATTTTGATGACTCTTTGGTACTAATTGAAAATGGTGCCTGGAGTCTGACATCCAGTAGGGCCAATATGGCACCCATCGTGGAAATATTGCTGTCGGTACTCCTTCAAAATTGAAAGTCATATGAACATCAGATTTGCACCAGAGGTCTAATTTTATGATTTTTGGTTTGTCCTGACCTCAGATATGGCTGCCATAATGAACAAACTGGCAATCTTGTCATTCTTCTAAATCATTTCAATATGGTGTTTTTTCCAAATGTCTTATTAAGATGATGTTTCCTCCAAAATTAAAATGGTGCCAATTTTTAAATTAAGTATGGATGCCATAGTGGCTAATTTGAAAATCTTGTCACTCAAAAATATTAGGGTTGGTTACAACACTCAGCAGTTGAAAAAAGTAAATGACCTTTTTATGTGTTTCTAGCCATTCTTTTCAGACAATAGAGTATCAGCACCTTCAAGGGACTGGTCTGAAATATTGTGAGCATCATTTTATATGAGGTTTAGCAAGCAATACTTTTTCAGTAGCACCTAAATTGTTGAATATTCCTACAGAAGGAAAAGGCACTTAAAGGCCAAAGTTCAGAGCCAGGTAATTGATTGATTGATTGACTGATGTGGTTTTATGGCACACCAGGACTGTATGGCTATATTGCACTGCAATAAAGGTTACCAGTTTATGATAAATGATTTATATATGAAAAAGTAGCTTATTGTCAACGAGTGATGAAAAGACAAAAGCAAAACAATGAGCTGATGAGAATAACATATAACATCACTATAAACTGCCACTCTGCAGACATTGTAGCAATATCAATGAATTTTTTTAAAGCTACATTGAAAGTCCAAAACACACACACAAACACACACACACACACACAAATAGACAACTGTAAAGATAAGGTTATTTATGGCAGCTTTCTGCCGTTTTATTACCTTTAATAGTGACATGACTAGGTAACCAATGGTATATATTGTGAGAGTTACACAGCTTAGTCTCTTTAATAAGAATATTGGTCAATACTAGGTTTTCCAACTTCCTATTGTGCAGTGACTGAAATACTGATAATGAACTGGAGAAGTTGTTGTTGTTGTGGGGTTTAACGCCATTTTTCAGCACGATAGGCTATACATGGCGGCCAGTATTAATGGTGGAGGAAGAACCCGGAAAACCCCGGAAAGAACCACCGACCCACGAGAAGCTACTGGCAAGCTTTCTCACATGCCCACATTGGCTGAATCTTAGACTCGAACCGCCGCAGACAGAGGTGAGATGGCAGTGATCCGTAACGAAGAGCGCTTTAGACCACTCGGCCACTCGGGGCCCCGAACTGGAGAAGATGATAGAGTTCAAAATACTTTTGGTTTCAATTTATTTTTTGCCAAGGTCAGTTGCCCTGATTTCAGTTGAAAATATTGATGTACCATCTGTCAAACAAGGTTTTGTAATATGATTTCCACTAATGATTCCTGCAGCTTTTTTGCTCTCCATTGGGCCATCAGTATTTATTCTTGTGTGGTTGTTAAATTTGGAGAAAAGTTCTTTATAAGAGATATGAAAAATGGAAGTATTTGTCTCAGATTTGTTTCATTTGTGGACTGTAAAATGCACTTTGTCTTTTTTTAAGACAAGAAGGTGTTACATAAACAAAGGACTTGTTGATTTTTGAAAGGTGAATTTTTGCATTGTCAAGAGTTGAAGGTATTCAAATGCCAAATGTAGGAATGACATTTCGGGGGTGAGTGGGTGTTTATAAACTTATGTTGTTGGGTTTGAAAACAGACATAAGCATGGTTTAAAGGGTTGGATCTTAATTTGTAAATATAATAATGTTTCTCTGTGATGTGATAGAGATGGCTCAGTTGCTTCAATTAAATGGATTTCATTTAGGAATGTCCTAAACGCTTCCATAGTGATGTTTCCAAAGTGAGCCATATTGCTTGATAGTTAATTGGATCAAGTAATTTTAAATATGAGTTCCTGGCTGAACCATAAACAATGCAGCCTTAATTCAGTTTGAATTGAATAAAGGTTTAATACAGGTTAAAAATGTTTTGATGAGCACCCCTGTTCAATAAACCTAGCACTTTCTAAGCATTTAGCTTTCAATTGTGGATAGCTTATACTATATAAACTATGAGTGATCAAGTAGGTGGGTCTTAGTTAGCTCACTATATCAAACAAGTTTTAATAAGAAAACACCTGTTTGTCATTCTTGTGGAGTAGAGTAATTAGTATTCTTCTAAAGCCAATTAACAAAAAAATCGGTACCTCTTAAATAAAGTAAATTTACAGAAATCATATAATATCCTTGAAAAATCAATAATCAGTGAATATTTAGTAGCCTTGGTAAATATTGACATCAGAGGCAACATTCTCTTCCTTAGAGCCATATCCATTTCCAGTGCAATAAAATGTTTCTCGTGGACAATTTGCAGGTAATTTGCTGCCAATTTTGGACCCATTTTCAATTTGCCAGAATCCTCTGTTTGCCAGTTATAGTCTGGATGACCGATTGACTCCTCACTATCATTAGAGAGGGTTAATTGCCATGTAGTTGTAGGCTCAAAAGATCTGAAATTGGATGAAAATTAATTTTATAAGCCATTATTTTTGTTGACTCAAATGTTAATATCCCACACTGTTACTAATATTATCTTCTAAGGATAGTCAAGCATAAAAGGGTAAACATGCTTCCCCTGTGAATTCTCTTCCTAAAATATTATTGAGTAAAATGATTCTGATGGGATTATTGTGTGATTGCATTTATAATTTGGAGTGAGGTGTTAGGGCTTTATTTCACATCAGAATGCAGCCACTGTCAGTAAGTATGCTGTCTCCAGCATTGAGGTGTTACAATCTTGATAAGGGGCCAGTTTATCACTTGCACTGACTACTTGTCATCTGCCTTGTTTGATCAGATTTAATCCCCCAGAGGGATACTGTACCAGAGCCATTAAGGGAAGGTCACTTTACCCATGGTCAGTGGTTTTATGCCTATAGGAATCAGTTGTGTCTTGTGATAAACAGAACAATGAGATGGCCAGGTCAGATCAAAATCTATACAATTTTACTTTGTCAGTCCTGGGTTATACTTTATTTGTTCATTAACCATGGTATTAAAATAATTTCACCTGTCATGGCATCAGGATGTTTCTTTATGAAATAGACAGGGGATGTAATGTAATGTATCTTGAGTAAACCAATATGGTACATCATGTATATAAATGGACAGTCACCAGTAAACATGCATGCCATTTTATATTCGAAGTACAAAGTAACAGATTGGAAGGAAGCGTTTTTTGGGGAAAACCATTATTCACAGACTCTTTCAGAGTAGACAGTAGCATATAATAAGGCTATATGATACATGATCATCTGTTTTCATGGATAAAGTTCCCTACATTAGAAAGAATAAAACCTCTTAACCTCATTCTCAAAAGATAGGGGCACCATGATATGAGAATTCCAATCAGTACATATACTAAAATATATAGGACTGCTCTTAGCCTAATTGGTTAGAGCGTCCGCATTGGATGCAGGAAGGCGCAGGTTCAATCCCCAGCTGATCATACCAAAGACTTTAAAAAATGGTACTAACAGCTGCCTCGCTTGGCGCTCAGCATTAAGAGGTTAGTATTAGGACAGGTCGGCATGGTATCAGGATAATGTGACTGGGTGGGACATGATGGTACATGTCTGTGGCATGATGCCCCAGTGCTAGACCTACCTATAAACTGCGACACTGCAGACATCGTAGCGATATGACTGAGAAATTGTTAAAGCTATGTTAAAAATCCAAAATATGTTTTTCTGTGCTCTTTGCTTTAATGTTTAAGTTTTCATTTATGTGCATGAATTTTTCACATTGAGTTTTATCTACATTTGGTTTAATAATGACTTGTATTAGTCCTGTATATACTCATGTAAATGTCAAGTCCAACTGCAAACTGCAAAGATCCAGATCTGTCATCACAAAATGTGATGGCAGATCTGGTTTGATGCAGTTTGTTAGGAGTAATCAGTAGAATAAACAACAAAGACTCTTATCTGCTGCACATTGTGTGATGGCAGATCAGGGTCTATGTTGTCTGAAGTTGGACTTTACTTGAATATCTACAGTATCTAAAACCTATAGTGTAACAGTATTTAACTAGAGTCTACTCTGCTTGCTTCAACTGAAACTATAAATAAAACAGTGGTTTCCAGTACATACAGTATATGCAAATAATTTACTACCTGATATTCAATGACTGAATGTCAGGCTTTTTTCTTGGATTTTCAATATACATGTATAATTCAGAACTTGCAGAGAGCTGTATTTTTGTTTGCAACAAGGTAGTTGGTCCATTACTAGACCCACAGATTAATGATTGGATTATTACCAGTAGGTTACTGTGCTACTTTCAGTGTCTTAGATATGTGAAAAGATCCAGGTTTTATGAAGATATGTTTTTACTATTCAAATTTTCATACCCTGTGTTTTCTGGTATACTTTTCTCATGCTCATTTTCTTTCTTTCTCCTGATGATTTATCGGAATGGTGTGTTGAAATTATTTTTTTTTACTGTTTAGAAGGATGATGGTGATTTGGTTGCTTGTAATATGCTTAAAAAGAAATAGAAAGAGCAGTAAAACTACTTTGTTTGACATAGTATAAACTGCTGATCCATATTTTATGTGCATGTATTCATTTATGTTGTGATAACATTTTGTGACCATATAATGCACAAAATCTGTCCTTTACTTCAAACAATTGTGCAGTCAACTACATTAGTAATTCAGCTAATACTAGAACGATGTCACAGATAATACCAAACTGAACCTCGGCCATTGGACAATCTAGCCTATCAATTATTTTAATAGCAAATTTGGGGCTATCTTTTGGGGTAGTTTTCTTTTTACCAAGAAACAGTCATGGTTTGGTTTGGCATTGTATTATAATAAGGACAGCAGCACATGTGGGTTATTTTAGTGCCAAGGTGATTGGATTAAAGTGCCTTGCTCAAGGTCACACCATGGTAACCTAACTGGGCTAATCCAGTGGTAGGACTCTTCTCTGCATCCTTTTGGGCACAAGTCCAGTTGTACTAAACCCTATCCCACTGCAGTCCTTGCCACCTGTTGTCATCTCTTACAGCATGTAGGAGGTTCCATTATATTGGCTTGTTTTACATCCAGACACTACTGATGGGTCAAGAGAAATGAAAATTTAGTCTGAACATAATGTGTTATCAAAACCATAACCAATTTACATTTGGAAGATATTTTACATAATTGATCTTTGCATTAGAGAACATAATAGAATACGTACTATAAGTGTAAGTCACAGTGACCCGTTTCTCATTTATAGGGACAATATTCACTGGAATCATTTGACAAGCTTCATAACAGTGAATTAATTTTTTTTTTTTATCATAGGTACCAAACGTAAAACTATTTGGCCATACATGGACCAGAAATAGCCAAACACAAAATCCTAAATCTTCTGTCATTTTTTCTTTGGTAGGTTCGTGATATCTTTTGGTAAGATGCATGCCAATTTGATAAGCTGCTGTAATCTTTTTGTCTGGGCTTGATGAGGACAGCTGTGTAAATACAAATAGCAAAGTGTGTGCAAAATGCATTTTTAAAGTCTTGATGTATATCCATGTAATTGTGGCTTACTATTAATTTGGAAGGAAAACAGAGGTTGTCATGAGTTTTGACAGACTAGACTTATCACTGGTAAATGTTATGTCAAAACGTAATAAAAGTAGTCATGATTCCAAGTTGTATATCTTGGTCATAATGGATAAACATAGGCAGGGGTCAGATAGTCAGAAATTTGATGGAAAAGATTAGAAAATCCAGATTAGAGCAAAGATGTGGCTTAGCAATAGATAGGGCACCACTTAAGAACATGTAAATGTATGTAAACTATTCAATATTTTATTGCTGATTATTAGCATTTACACATGTACTGCTGGCATTCTAGCAATTTGAGTCTTTACAGCTATTAAAGAGGATGTTCCAACAGGGTCATCAATTAGATTTAAAGTTAGGATGAGTTGCCAAAGTAGGCAGGGGGTTTGAGGGGACCCCCCCCCCAATGGAAATGTAAAGTAAAAATAGCTATGTAGATCAGGGGGCTCCCAGCTGATAAGGAAAGCCCTGTTCCAGCATTACCATAAGTCACCATAAAGTTGTGCATGTAAATATGTCCATATATGCAATGCATTATGGGATTGTTTCAGGGTAAGCAGAAACACTGTTGTAGTCTTGACACTAACGATGAGACAAAATGACTTCTAACATTGAAAGGAATAAACTACAAGCATCTTTTTCCAGCTATCCCAATAACTTACCTAATCCAGAATGGATCAGGTAACACAAAGAATGTTTGTAAATAAAATAAGACACTATAAACAATTCACTTGTTTTTACAACTGGAAGTACTTATAACATTCCAAGTTAAAGTGACTCGCAATGAACCCATGCTGAAGATCCATGTTTGGCTCAAAGGGTTGAAATATGCATCAGAAGATTAAATCCCCAAAAGACAAGTGGTCCAGATAAGATCCCAATATTAGTTCTGAAAGTGACAAAATAAATAAGAGCACCAGTCATTTTGTTGATCTACCAGTTATCTCAAGACACCAAAGGTTCAAATTGACTGGAAAATTACTTTCATTGTGTCTGTCTTCAAGAAAGGAAATATATCCATCCTTGAATATGACCAGCCTGTATCACTAACTGCAGTTGTATGTTGGAACATACCATAATCGTCCATTTGATGGACCACTTCACTAACCAAAACATTTTGAATAAAAAGCAGTTGAGATTTAGAGTCAGAAGGTCTTGTGAAACACAGTTTCTCATGACCACTCAGAACTTTGCCAGAAACATAGACAAAGGCACTCAAGTTGTTTCAGACATATTAGATTGTGCTTAAGCTGTTGACAAAACCAGAGGTTGTCTTCCAGGTTGTCATATTATGGAGTCACAAGGGATGTCCATAAGTGGAATGATTCATTCCTTGAAGACTGATGGCAAACAGGTCATGCTAGATTGTGCCACATCAACAAATATCTCCAGTTCATCTGGCATTCCCATCGGTCAGAGCTTGGTCAGCTCTGTTCATGATCTCAATTCAAGTTTATGGCTTCTCAGTAGGATAAGACATTTTCTCCCTGAAAGGCACAGAAAACTATTTTATAACAGTTACATACAACCCTATTTATACTACTGTAATACAGTATGGGGTAATTCAAATGATAAAAACATAGCAAAGCTGGCACATCTTCAAAAAAGAACATTTGGGCTAATATCAATCCAGTAAGAAAGCAAGGAACATTTAGCTGGTAGGTTTAAAATATTACGTATTAAAGACCGAATCTATTTGAGAAAAGCCAAATTAATGTACAGGATATCTCATAATAGTGTTCCTGAATATTTACAATCACTATTCCAGTATAGGCTACCTGGTAATACTCCCCACCTGCAATCCATGTCTACCAAACAGTATAAAATTCCAAAACGAAATAAGGAGTTATTTAAAAAAGTTTCCAGTACTTTGGAACTCTGCTCTGGAATAGTATTCCAGTTGAGATTAGAAATGCCCACTCCTTTTCCTTCCTCCAAACCCAATATATCCAGTGGCTTAGAGATGCAGCTAAAATAAATAAATTCCTTTGTATGAGGACCTCAAGGTAGATTAGTTCTTAGCTAATTGTGTTATCCTCTTTAAATAAGGTCATTATTATTATTATTATTATTATTATTATCTACATTAATGATATTGCCAACAACCTGCATGTAACTGCCCACCATTTTGCTGATGACTGCTTAGTGTAGCAAGAGATCAACAACTGCAGTGATCACCTGGTACTACAGAAAGATGACAACACATTGGATAAATGGAGACATAAATGGCAGTTGATTCAGTTTAACACCAAGAGATATGCTATGAAGAGGTCTATAGTAAAATTTATGAGCAGCTTACCCTACATCATGGAAGACCACATTATTTATGTTCTGCAGCACCATCCATATATTGTACAATGTATATACATTGCTGTATTTTTTCAGCCTGCATGCTGCAGCTGCATTGTTCTTCCTTCATAATTAAATGTCCATCAAACAGAATTTTAGTGTATTGTAATGAAATTTAGATTGCATTAATTTTTTTAGGGGGGTGGGGGCAGGGGCAAGACTAACTTCCATCTTGGAACTCTGAAAATGAAGACAAGATATTCATGGAATCTTTGTTATGCTTAGTCTTTGCTCTGTTTACTGAGACCTTGCATGGTAGACAGCAATGACATCACTGTCCCTGTAAGAACTCTACCAACCCATGCTATAGGTCTTCACTCCCAAGTTCTTTCTCCACCAGATATCCTGGCAGATATGTGTAGCCAGGCATGTGCTGAAAAAATGGCCTCAAACACACAATAACAACAATTCAGTCTTCACATTGATTGAATGTGTTAAATCCATAGGTGTGGTCTAAGGTTGACGTTGCCCAGGGGGGGAGTGGGAGACAAGCGCCCAATCCTCCAAAATGCCCCATACGGCCTGCGTCTCTTACTGCCTCTGTCAACTAAAATCCAGCTCCTGGCCTTCGCGAGTGGCATAGATTTGAAGCCCGGCAGACCATGTTTTCTACTAACAGGAGAAGGGGTGAAGGCGGCCCACTGGCACCTTAAAACCAGTTGCTTCGGGTAGATGGGACTCGTAAATCTTGGATGGTAGCTCATCTGGGAGAAGGAAAACTCCGATTCCAAACCTTTGCTGTCTTGTGGCTATACCCACTCATGGGAAAGGCTAAGGGAGTAAACCCCGACAGAAAATCTGGAGATGGAGTCCCTAAGGCGGTATGACATTGACTTCAACGTCATTCCGGCAACTCCTGCGATGCGGTTGGTGCCAAGCTGTATTGGCATTCGTCGTTCCCTTGGGCACACCAGCTGCATGGAGAGGGGGGATCTGCTGCATGGGCAACAGCTGATTCTCCATACCACCCTGCCCAGGCTTCATAGCTGCACTGGAGAGGACACTCCAGCGTCGTCGTACGGTGTCGGCACAACACGAGAAGTAGCAGTTTACCAGTTCTAAGTCAAAGCTCGATTGGCATAGAGCTTGGCGCCAGGGGTTACTTCTGACGGTGGGAGAGATCATCAGGTCTCACTGGACAGCTACCGCCCGCCTCAAGCTGGGCAGCCCCCAGTCAGGCCCGGTCAACATCTTCAGTGTGTACGCCCCAACCCTCTGCTCCACCTACGAGGAGAAAGACAAGTTTTATGAGGCTCTGGATCAGGCAATATCCAGTATCCCCAACAATGAAAGCCTTTACTTACTAGGAGACTTAAGTGCTAGAGTGGGAGCTGACCATGAGGCCTGCTCCACCTGACTCGGCTTTTACGGAAGGGGCAAGATCAACGAGAATGGTCAGCAACTGCTGGAGATGTGCTGCTCCCACAGCCTATGTGTGACCAACACTTTCTTCAAATGCAAGGAGATCCACCAGGTGTCGTGGAGACACCCACGTTCACGCCACTGGCACCAGCTAGACCTCGTCATCACCAGGCGTGCAGAACTGGCCAGTGTCCTCCTTACCCGCAGCTACCACAGTGCCGATTGTGACATGGACCATTCCCTCGTGGCCAGCAAGGTGCGAATATTACCCAAGAAGCTGCACCACGCCAAGAAGAAGGGTCACCCACGTATCAACACCTCCTGTGCAAGCAACCCAGAGAAAACACAGCAGTTCATCAGCAAACTGAAGGAAGCCCTCACCAAAGTGACACCTGATGACACCATTGACTCCAAGTGGTCCCATATCCGTGACTCTGTGTACAATTCAGCCATCACAGCTTACGGGAAGAGGGAGCGAATGAATGTCGACTGGTATGAGGCAAACTGGGAGGAGATGGAGCCCGTGACTGAGGCAAAGAGGAAAGCCCTCCTGGCATACAAGGCTGCACCTAGCCCCAGAACACTACAAGCCCTCAGGATTGCAAGGAATAATGCCCAGAAGAATGCCCGCCGTTGTGCCAGCACCTACTGGCTGAACCTTTGCAACAGTATACAGACAGCTGCTGACACCGGGGATACAAGAGGAATGTATGAGGGTATCAAAAAGATGACAGGCCCCCCAGCTACAAGACTGCCCCCCTCAAGTCCAAGACAGACGAAGTCATCACAGACCAGGGGAAACAACTGCAGCGATGAGTTGAGCACTATCTCGAGCTATATGCAACCCAAAACAATGTCACTGGAACTGCCCTGGACGCCATTCCAGACCTGCCTGTCATGGAGGAGCTACACACACAGCCCACCCTGGAAGAGCTCGGAAAAGCCATCAATTGCCTTGCCTGTGGGAAGGCTCCTGGAAGCGATGGCATTCCGCCTGAAGTCCTCAAGAGCTGAAAACCAGCACTGCTCCAGCCCCTACACACACTCCTCTGCCTTTGCTGGGAACAGGTATACATCCCACAGGACATGCGTGACGCCAACATCGTCACTTTGTACAAAAGCAAAGGAGACCGTAGCGACTGCAACAACTATCGGGGCATCTCCCTACTCAGCATCGTCGGAAAGGCTTTCGCCTGTGTTATCTTGGCGCGCTTGCAGATCCTAGCCTCCCGCATCTACCCAGAGTCCCAGTGTGGATTTCGAGCCGGCAGGTCAACTGTAGACATGATCTTCTCACTACGTCAGCTGCAGGAGAAGTGTCGCGAGCAGCAGATGCCCCTCTACATTGCCTTCATAGACCTGACGAAGGCGTTTGACATGGTTAGTCGGAGTGGACTCTTCAGACTTCTGCAGAAGATCGGCTGCCCCCCACGTCTGCTTGCTGTCATTATGTCGTTCCACGAGAACATGCACAGCACTGTGTGCTTCAATGGCGCAACATCTGAAGCATTCCCAGTCATTAGCGGAGTCAAACAAGGCTGTGTCCTTGCACCGACGCTTTTTGCCATCTCCTTCTCCATGCTTCTCCAGTATGCATTCAAGGACTGCAGCGAGGGAGTGTACATCCATACCAGGGCTGACGGCAAGCTGTTCAACATCGCCCGTCTCCGTGCTAAGACTAAAGTCACAGGTACTCATCCATGAATTGCTCTTTGCCGATGATGCAGCCTTGACATCACACACGGAAGATGGACTTCAGCAGCTGGTATGCTGCCTCTCCTATGCATGTAAGGAATTTGGACTGACCATCAGTTTGAAGAAAACGAATGTCATGGCACAGGACACAGACTCCCCTCCCTCTGTCTCCATCGATGGGTACAATTTGGAAGTTGTCGAGAACTTCACATACCTCGGGTCTAACATCTCCAGCTCACTCTCCATTGATTCTGAGGTGGACGGCAGGATTGCCAAGGCAGCAGCAGTGATGGCCAGACTTAACCAGAGGTCTGGAACAACCCCAACCTCACAGAGAAGACCAAACTGCGTGTCTACCAAGCCTGCGTGCTCAGCTCACTTCTCTACAGCAGTGAAACATGGACCACCTATGCAAGACACGAGAGGAAACTCAACAGCTTCCACCTGAGATGTCTGCCGCGCATTCTGCACATCCAGTGGCAGGACAAAGTACCCAACACAGAGGTTCTAGAACGCCAACATGAACAGCATGTTCTCCATACTCAGCGCGAGGCGCCTTCGCTGGCTCGGCCATGTCAAGAGAATGGACCCAGGTCGCATTCCCAAGGACCTGTTATATGGGGAGTTAGCAGAAGGTGCAAGACCAACTGGACGACCACATCTGTGTTACAAAGATGTTTGCAAGAAGGATATGAAGACAGCAAACATCAATGTCAACAACTGGGAGAGCTGTGCAAACAACCATTCCAGCTGGCGTCTAGCTGTCAGGCAGGGAGTTCAAAACGCAGAGGAAAAGAGAAGAATAAAACAAGCTGACAAGAGAGCTAAAAAGAAGGATAAGCAAAAGCATACTTTGGAGCTACGCCATCGTCTCCCGTAGACGGACGGATGCCACGGAAATCCATAGGTGTATACTTGGCAGTCATATAAATATTGGACCTGCTCCAACAAGCCAGGGAACACTTGTAACCCTATGTTGTTATGTAA